>CM021110.1:173759664-174145670 GCA_007115665.2 Sequoiadendron giganteum
TGTTGAATATGATAAAAGATCCCTTCAAGTAGTGGTTTTCCAATTTAAGGTGCAAAGTCTCTCTTGGAGTGTTCTTACACCCCTTCTAATGTGTCAAGTGGCTAAAAGGCTCAAGAAATGTGCTTATGAAGTGTTTTCTAGAAGCTTGAGGGGTAAATGGGTAGAAGAGTGTTCCAAGTAATTATCTACCAATTTTTCAATTGTAGAGGACCCCTATAAGTTATCCTAACCCATTGTTATTAGTTTTAGTGGCATGAGTTTCTAATGAAATGAAATATTAAATGATTTCCCACTTAATTCTACAAGCAGAATGTTACAAGTTCTATGATCTAACTAAATTTTGCTACGATTTCAACACATAAACAATGTTGAAAGTAAGAACAAGAATAAAAGAGAACAAAGAAGAAGAATGGAAGCAACCATGAAAGAGAGTGGCACTAATATACCTTGGTAATAACCTTGTATGAGAAAAATACAACTCTCAAAATACCAAAACAAATATATTATCAACAACTATAAATTATAATACAACATCAATATTTGAGCTATAGAGGAAATTGACAATTTGAACTTGGATGAATTATAACAACAGAACCTCGCATAAATCTAGATACAATGTCACCATTTCAATTCTATATATAGGCCAAGAGACCTAATAAACCAAGAATGTTTTATGAAACCACAAGCCAAATTCTAGTCTAAGTGGTCCATATTCAACCCATGTGCCCCACCTCAAAGTGTATGTCTGTCATAAATAAATAAAAAGTAACTCCTAATTGATTGATTTGACACCCAAGACCAAGTGGTGTCAAAGTAACTCTCAAAATTGCTCCATATAGGTGTACTTATTACCACTTAGACACCTCTTATGCACACTATAAATAATTAGTCAAGGATGTTATTCATATTCCACCTAATAACCATGTCTACTCAATGAAATCACCGTGAGACAAATGCCTCATGGAAAAGATTGCTAACTATGGGATCTCAATATTCTACTTAGGTGGGAGGCCCTTTTCAATGTGGGTACATTGTTTACTATATTATAAATAATAAATTATTATTATTATACCTAGGAGTTGTAAAGTGTACAAGACCTAGTCCTCGAGTCCTACCAATCTTCCACTTGTTGTATACATTACAAGAATCGTAAGGGGTTCTCAACATAGTGAACTAAATGATAGTGGTTGATCCTTATAGCCATCACACACCATCTAAAATTATTTGTGCTCATAGTTTCATCTACGAAGATCTTTAACATTCATTGGTGTATTCTCCTTCTCAACCATAACCTCTTATTCTCCATAATTTCATCAACAAAATGTTACTATATGCTGATTTTTTTCATCTACACCTGGAAGGTTGCATTTTTTGACAAACTATTGACACTCTAGCTATTATACTAGATCACCATTATATCATACTTCAACCTAATGTTTGAACACGATCTCTAAATTTGTATGACTTTCGTATAGGCATTAATAGTTACCATATATCATGCCTCTATAGTCAAAAGAGCAACCACAACCTATTGTTTGTTATTCCAACTAATTGTACCACCAAATAAGGTAAACAAATACCCACTAGTAGACCTCTTTCTATTCATTATACTAACCCAATAAAATATATGTGAATCCCTATATATCCAGTGTCTTGTTCAAAGTATGTCCTCCCTAGTAATACACATAGCACTATAAAGTGTTTTTGAGATACCTAAATACTCTTCATTGTAGTCTAATTCTCTTTGCCCAATTTCGACATATACCTAATAAGGACTCCCATTGCAAGACAAATGGCTTATCTAGTGAAAATCATAGCATACATAAGACTACCAACTATACTTATATTGAGGGCATGACTCATGTCCTTTATCTTATTTGGTGTCAAAAGACTTGACTATTTTAACACTTCTATTCTCATAAGAACACTCAATGATTCTCCATCTTGCAAATTGGATCACTTCAACACTAAGTTAAATACTTCCTCTAGTTGATCTATAGTTTTTTTTAATATATCCCTTTTAGTTTTCATTTCTAAGATAGACTTAGCTACCCAAGTTCTTCATATTAGATAGAAAGATGAGATATGAGCGCCCTAATCATATCCTTATTGTTATTAAAAAATTAATAAAGTGAAATAATAGTAAATGATCACCGACATATTTGAAATAAACATAATGATCAAACTTGACTCTAATAAAATCCCAACTAATAACATATGAATCAAACGTTTAATACAAGGATAACTTTTATATCATACAATGATATCATGAAAATTATGTCTTACACTACATTACAAGTGCTTTGATCATACCAAATAGATCTCTTCCAAATCCACATATAGATGTTCAACCTTGAGGACAAACATAACAACAATAGATAAAATAAATTGAAAGACGTAAGCTTCACAAAAAGAAAGAAGATCTCAAAAAAATCCATTCCCTCAACCTAGAAACTAACCCTTGGTCATTAAATGACTTTGCAAACTCATCATTTGAACTAAACTCTTCATAGTTCTAAACCCATTTATATTACAAGACAAAGAAAAAAAGAATTCATCTAAAAATAGGTGGAATATACCTATCAAGTTATACTCTCTGTCAAGAGGACCTTCTCTAAAGTGTGGTGTGAGATTGTTCCTCTTTCTCTAAATCACTTTGAGCAATCTCCTCATTATGTCCATACTGTATCTCATTTTCAACCTTAGGTGTAGGCTCCTCAATCTTAGGATTTTGCTACAAAACTATTGATTGACTCAACCCATTCCAATAATCCATCTCTCAATAACCAAGATAAATTATACCTCGGGTCCTTAACACATTTCTATAAAAAAGTACACAATTAATCACCCAAGGCTAACAAAATTCAACCACAACACTACCACATCCAAGATCTTTCCAAAGTAAAACGATTATTGTACCAAACAATATAAAACTAACTCCAAATCATAACCAAATCTCCCAATATAAGATTGGTGTAGACTCTAGGAAATCCTCATGGCACCATGATTTAGATCTTCATAACAAAAGATCACTTGTCTCTAAATGATAGATCGACACATAAGTAAACATATCATACTAAGATTCTCTCTACAAATATAGGATCTACCAAGGCACAAAAATACATGTGCTCAAAACTAGAAGACTATCACATAAATCATAGTCACACCTTCTTGCACAATCATTGTAGAATCCAATAGCTCCTCATGCTAACAATATTTACATCTTCAAATCATAAGAACACATGTCTAAAACTAACTAATCCACATGACTACCAAAACAATAACTAGAAGTGATATAGAGCTTCCTATGGCACCATGATCAAAAATCCTCAAAACCTTGAAGATCATCTATCTCTGAATAATAAATGCACAACCAATTACCTCATGCTACATTCAACCAACACCATTAATAGTGTCCTAAAGATTCTATTTCTTCTTGTGTGAGCTTCAAAATATACCTTCTTCTCAATTTTCCATTTTGTTTCCTCTCTACTACCCATGATGCCAATGTTGAATGATGGCCATAGGCCAACAAAATGAAACATGTAACATAGTCTTTGTGGATGATACTTCTCAATGGCATTCAAATAGTCTACAAAAAATAATAAACATGTTTAGAAAAGACCAACACCTCACTATCATCGTTTAAATGGTAGATCTCTCTAAAACACATGTGACACCATCAACATCGCAAATCCTTTCTCAAGTGTTTCATACAATATGCAAGTACAAAATCATGACACTCACGAACTCATGTTATGCACATGTATCCTATAACAAAAGTGACAACAAAAAAACCATAAACTAAAAACTAAAACCAAACTAAATCATAAAAACAAAAATCTCAAACATATGCAACTTGGATTTACAAACACATATCTGACCCAAGAATATATAGATTCAACACAATCATCAATAGGTAATAAACCACATAATTGAGGCAAAATGTAGATCATTCCCTTGTGGCATAAACAATAGATCTATAACATCCTCAAATCGAAAACATCGCAAATCAAAAACACGTAGCAATTATAAGTCACAAGCAAGAGATTAATGAACAACCCTCCAACAATGCTTAAAGCATGCATGCAAGTCTATAACCATCTCTCATTCAAACAACCCTTGGGAATTACAATCTAAATAGTAATCTTCTACAAATCTATAAAGAACATAAATTTTAAACAAAAACCTACAAAATGTGCATCTAACAAAAATCTACAAAATGAATGTCTTGCATGTAATAGTAAGCCATGTATGATCACCTACAAATTTGAACCCATTGATACTTAAAATACATCCAAAACACCCACAAATATACAACAAGGAGATTCACATTCTGATTGATAAAATATAAAATATATTCAACTTGTAGGTCCAACGCACTATGAATCCACAAAATGCAAGCACAAGCATCCAAAATACTAAAGGACTAGGGACTAAACACCAAAATTTCTTTCTCATTTGACCAAGTGCTAAATCCAAGCACCCAAGATAAAGTGCTTTAAACAATAGTTGACATTATAATCATAAATAATTTCAAATAACCATAAAATAAGTATCATAATAAGCTTTATAATAAGTACTTCAAATCTCAATCATAAGATTTATTACAATCTCAATCATAATAAGCTTTATAATCCACATAAATGGTATCGTTTGAAATTAGTTATGATTAAAATTAATTTATATGTGTGAATAAATTTTATTTATTTTATTTGATGGCTATTCAAGGAGATTATAGGACATGTTTTTTTCAATACAATTTATAATCATTTTAAATTTTAATATAATAATTATTAAATATATTTTTTATAAAAAAATAGAAGATATTTAATTTTTTGAAGTCTAAAGAATGCTTGTCAAGCATGATATCAACATATAAAATAATATATCATGAATTAACAAAAAATGTATATATATTTTTTAAGTGTACTTTAATAAATAGATGCATTATTATAGAGGAAAAAATTAAAATTACCTTGCCTTTTACTCTTGTTTTATACTCACTTTTGATCATGTTGTAAATGTAATGTTCTAATGTTCAATTTTTCCTATCTTGTGTATAACTTGAAAATATAAAGGAGAAAAGTTCATAGATTTCCCCTTCACCCTTTTATTTTATACTTACTTTTGGTCATGTTGTAAACACAATATCTTAATGCTCAATTTGTCTTATTTTATGCCTAAGTTGACCAAGACTTGAAGCCTATTTAGCCACCATCCTATCCTAGCCTCAAATAGTTTGGATCAACTCTCACTACAAGTATTTCTATGCTTTAAACTTAACAAGAATATATCTATCCTTTATACAAGACAACCCCTACAACCTTTTCCTCCTAATTCAAACCTCTTTTCCTTCTTTCTTGAGCTAACCTTTTTAATAATTTGATTTAGGCTAATTTGATTGTGTGTGAAGTAGATTAAATTGAGTGCTAAGGATTGGTATCTAAAGATGAAACCTAAGTCATTAGTAACCATTAAATAGATAGAATCTCATTCACACTATATCACATAAATACAAAATAGTGAATTAGTACTTGTACGCATACTATTAATTCATTATCTAGGCATTACATATTTATGCTTGGTGTGTATTTAATATAATTTGAATTGGAAAAATGGATTGACTAGTCATCATTGAAATTTATTTTCCCTCTACACACTAGTAGTCTCCCTAAGGTGCTTCTTGACACCACCCATCTTTATATATACAGGCACACAATTATCAAAGATCAAAAGTCTAGATATATAAGAATGCCACAAGGACATAACTATGCAAGGACCAGACCATGTGCAATGCCTTATCTAGGAGTAAAATAAACATTTTACATAGACTTGTAATAATTCATACAACATTGATTCAATTTTAGAACTTGGATCATGATAATCTATCATAGTCCATATCATAAAATCAATTATTGGCTATATAAGGTCAACAAGTAGAGCTAAGAACATCCTATGCCTCTCTTTATTATTTACACTTATTAATCTCAACGAGCTAAATTTAGGTCTTTAACTATTTAACAATTAATTAGGATCGAAATTAGTGTAAGGGTTATCTTATTTCCTTACATTTTGGTGAGCCCAAATTTTTTGATCTCCTCTAATGTGCATTGTACTAGGGTTAGAATTTTTTCTAATTTTTAAAATTCTAATATTAATTTTCTTATTAGATTCTCACATTTTTCTTAGATTTGAAATACATGTTTTAACTGTCTTTTCTTTGATCAATCATATATTGTTAGATTTGTGAATGACACAAGACACATGATTAAATAATGAACAAAACACCTTCCACCCAAGAGCTCTGCAAAACAAAGATTTGTTATTCCTCAAAAACAAAATAATTACATAATGAATAATACAAGAGAGAATGAATGCTAAATAAGAGAAAACCTAACGATGAAGGGATTGGATCATGACAAGTGTCAACATCTTGTGTAATAAGACAAAATGATCTAATGTTAGCTTTGTAGTTAACATAAATAAAGCATTGAGTCAACTAATAAATCAATCCTAAGTTTAGCTTAAGTGCATGAGAATTAGAATAATAATTAATTAATGATTACTTTAGTAATCAATCAATTAATTAGAAATTAATGATTAATTAATTAATTATTCTCTAATACATGATAACTCTAACATCCCCCTTAAGTGTAACTTAGGGAGTAGATAAAAGACTCTAAAACCAATGCATAAAAAGAAAAGAAAGCGTGAATGGGTCTCGATAACTAGGTCTGATGAGGTACCCAATACAATCAAAGAAATCTCTCAAAAAGCGAAGAAATGGAGAAAAACTCCACTCCAAAAAGAGATGAAATCATCTATGAAAAACATGAAGGCCTCATGAAGACTCCCCAAGGACAACTTCACCCTAAGCATCGATCGCAGTTGAAGATAGCGAGGTGATGCCAAAGGTTTCTTGAAGATGTATGCAACCCACAATTCTGTATGCATGTACTCCAAGGTGAGAAAAACTTCCTAAATCAACTACCATATGAATTGGATGTAGATCTCTATGTGCTTAATACATTGATGCTCCACTGGATTGCAAGAAATGTGAATGGCACTTTGGTTGTCGCACTAAAGAATAATGGGACTATCAGGAGGAAAACCGAACTCAGTCAAAGATTGTCGAAGCCACAAAACCTCTTGGCTAGCCAAAACTACTGCACAATACTTAGCCTTTGTGGATGATAGTGTAATAGCATATTTATTTTTGCAAGACCATGTAATGGGGCCAGAACCAAGGCAAAAAACAAATCTTGAAGTGGACTTCTTATCATTGACATCACCAACCCAATTTGAGTCAATGAAGCCAATAATCCGAGGATCTCCTGATGTATAGTGAA
The DNA here is from genome assembly GCA_007115665.2 of Sequoiadendron giganteum. Lineage (NCBI taxonomy): Eukaryota > Viridiplantae > Streptophyta > Pinopsida > Cupressales > Cupressaceae > Sequoiadendron > Sequoiadendron giganteum. Next base: position 173,767,017 of record CM021110.1, read on the forward strand.
TACCATAATGTGAGGTGCCCTGAATATATCTCAAAAATTGTTTGGAAGCTTGCCAATGACTCTCATGTGGATCATGTGAGAATCGAGAGATAAGACCAACCATAAAAAAAGATCAGGATGTGAATGTGTCAAGTACAAAAGACTACCAACCAACTACTCGTATAATGTAGCATCTACTGAAGGAGTAGTATAAGTGAAAGAAGATAAAACACCTGACTGGAATGGTGTGGGGGCAGGCTGGTAATCAAGCATGCCAAATCTTTGAAGCATGTGAAGAGCATACTTCTACTAAAATATGGAAATCCCATTTGAAGACCAAATAACCTATAAACCAAGAAAGCAGTGTAGAAGGTTGAGATCTATCATCTCAAATTGCTCCATCAAAGCTCGTTGAACATTTTGGATTATGGAGGATAAACTGCCTATAAGGATCAAATCATCCACATATAGCACAAGGATCAAAAGATAACCCTCATGTCTTTGAATGTAAATTGTGGGATTGAAATGACATTGTGTGAAGCCAGAAGAAAGCAAAAAAGTGTTCATCTTCTCATACCAAGCTTGAGGAACTTGTTTGAGACCATATAGTGAATGAAAAAGTTTGCAAACCAACAAAGAGTCCTTGGTAAAACCATAAAGGAAGGCACTCTTCACATCCATCTGAAATACTGACAATCCTTGTGAAGTTGCAAGGGAAAGTACAAGGCGAATAGAATTCATCTTAGCAAAAGGGGCAAAGGTCTCAAAATAATCAATACCTTCAACCTGAGAGAAACCCTTTGCAACAAGATGAACCTTATACTTATCAATAGAACCATCTGCAACATATTCGGTATGGTACACCCACTTGCATCGAACCAACTTTCTTCCCTTAGGAAGAGGAACTAAATCCCAAACTATGATTCTTCATTAGAGAAGAATACTCATCTATCATAGCACTATCCCGCTTAAAAATACCAACCACCTCTAAAAACTTTTGAGGATCATCTGAAATGGTATGACTCAAAACAATAACACTCGATGTCTATGCATGAGTGCGACAAGAGTCTGAAGGATCACTTGCCAAAGGTCCAACTACATGAATAGTATTGCGGGCCCACTTGGGTAAAGGCTGAATATCTAGAGGTGGTGGGATAGTTGGAGCATCATCCTTATCCTCAAGAGATGAGTAATCCTTAAGATACGAGGAGTGAGTAGTAGGAGATAAGGGGGAAGTTGGGGATGGAGAATCCATCAGAGGAAAGCACTCATCAAATTGGACATCTTGTAGAAACAATACCTCTCTAGAATCAAGAACAAACAACCTGTACGCCTTAACATCCTCATAGTAGCCAAAAAATATGAGTGATCATCTCTTCCTCTCCATGGATTTTCACTGCGCTTTAAGAATGAATGCCCAAGCCTCACTACTAAAGACTTTGAATGAAGATACATCTGGAGTCATGGGACCAAGCTTCCTCAGGAGTCATATATCGCAATTCCTTGTGAGGCATATGACTTTGAATATAATTGGCACAATTAACCACCTCAACCCAAAACAAAGAATGCATATCTCGTGACTAAATCATACAGTTGGCTATCTCTCGTAAAGTTTTGTTCTTTCTCTAAACAATACCATTCTGCTAAGGGGTGTATCTAATTGTAAGTTGATGCTACAAACCATGCTCAGTGCAAATGTCCCTGAAAGTATGATTAACATACTCCCCCCATTATATGTATGTATCCGTCTAATAGAAAGACCAGATTGCTTCTCCAAAAATTCCTTAAATATCCTAAAAGAATCAAAGGCATCACTCTTGTACTTAATAAGTACACACGTGTATGCCTAGAGAAGTCATCAATAAATGTGAGCACATATTTGGTGCCTGAAAAAGAAGTCAGAAATGACATGAGGTCACTATGAACCAACTCCAAAGGTGCCTTGGCACGTGTAGCTCTACCCGTAGGAAAATAATCTTGATGATTTTTTCCAAGAACACATCCTTGACAAACACCATCAATACATGAAATCTTAGGGAGACTGAACACTAAAGCCTATGTACTCATTTGTTGGAGATCTATAATTGACATCACCAAAACATTCATGCCACAACATGCTCAGACTATTTGCATGTGCTATGAAGGATGAACCTGAACCAACTGAACTCTCAAAACCATCAAATCGATATAAATGAGAAGTATCAACAATCCTAGTAGTCATAATAATATCAGGATCATGAAGGTCATGAATAACTACATCATGTGTGGTAAACTCGATTGTCCTACTAGTACCAAATTGAAAAATTAGATACACTGAAAGAAGGTTGGTGGAGATATCAGGAATTACAAGTACCTCTTGAAGAAAACCACCCTCAAGTGTGATAGTGCTTGAGCCCAAAATTGAAAGCTGTGTAGAATCTGAGCAACTACAATCTGAAAAGGATTAGACCAAATCCTGAGAATGTGTCATGTGATGTGTCGTGCCGAAATTAAGTATCCATGGAGTTGAAAAAGGTAAGGCTTGTGCAGAAAGAGCATGACCTTTACCTATAGATGAGGAAGAAGATTTAGGGGTGGAGATATCATGCTTCTACATGGATTCCTTCAAAGCCTCTAATCTCTTTCAACATCGAGTGAATGGATGTCCCTCCTTACCACCAAAACAACAAGTTTCATTGGACTTCTTCTTTGTCTTGGAGGAAGACCTCACCAAACTTAGAAGTTTTATCATACCGAGGAGTGGTTTGAGGTTTTTGTTCTGACTTTTGAGATATTTTGGGGAACACTCACTACCTGGTGAAGAATCTGTCTTGGGATTTTGTTTCTTCTTGTCTTTCCCTTTGGATTTTTGTGCTACCAATGCCTGGGTTTTGGAACCAAAAAGAGATTCAAACTGAACCAACTTTTCTTGTTCACGAGTCAAACAGTCACAAAAAACCTCAAAAGTAGGCATGGTAAATGCATCGCCCAATGCATCTATAGTAGAGTAGAAAGTAGAAGAGAAGACCTGAAATGACCCTTGAAGCTTAGACATAATCAAGAAAATACATTCCTTGTCAGTTTTACTCTTCCCAGAACCCTGCAAAAGAGATCTGAGTGACTTAAACCTCTGCAGGAAATCCTCAATGGAGGGGTAAATCAGGTACAAGTGATGTTAATTTTGCCTCAATATGGAGAGCTCTATACTCATTAATGGTGCCAAAAATATCACTAAACCTTGTCCACATAGCCCTAAGAGTGTTGCAAGACTCCAAATGAAACAAGAGACTATCTGAAACATATAGTGCAATCAAACTCAACCTCATCTATCTTGTTCCTATGCTAAAATATCTCAAATTGACGAGTCAATGTTGGTTGTGCTTCATCCAAAGCAAACCATAAACCCTTAGACATGAGCATTCTAGTCATATGAGCTTTCCAGGTATAGTAGTTGTGTGGTGTAAGACGTTCAAATGAAGAGGTGTCTGCCATGATGGTTGAGGTTTTCAAAGCAATGTGTGGTATATAATTTCTAATCTTTGATGTATATAGATACTAAAAGTGAGAAATCCCCCCCACAACAAGAAAAACTAAACCCTAATACAACTTTTAGAGCAGAAAAGCTTAAGAAAGTAAAAAACGCATTAGAGAGATATTTGTGTATTTGGTGAATATTTTGAAAAAATGGACTGCATAGCTATGTAGAGGACTAAAAGACCTTTCCAACACCTATTCTTTTGCAAAAAATGGAGTTCATTTACCCAAGTTATGGCCCCAGAAGCATAGAAAGGGCTAACTTCAACTAACTATAGCAAATTTCTAGTAAAAAATCAAGGAAAAATACCTACAAATCTGGAACAGGCTCGGGACCAACTTTTTGACGATATAAGTTTTTCAAAAAATGGAGTTTGTATGCCCAAGATATACTCGATTTTGTAAAAGTTGCACAATTAGGCCCTGAGAGGTGATATGGGGGCTAAAAAAGTCAAGCTCTTGGTCGCATGGGGTCTAGCGGCTAGGCACGAGGGCTGAAGTGCAAGGAATATTCTAGAAAGGGTGCTTTAAAAAATTTGACCAAAAATTGCAAAATAAATTTTGCATAAATTTTTTTTGTTTAAACCCTCAAAATCTGCATTGAAGAATATCCAATGGAATATTTTGAAAGAATATTTTTAAAAAGATTCCTTAAAAATTCTTCCCAACTCAAAAAGGTGCCTGGAATTTATTTGTTTGGGTTGATAAATATTTTTGCTGAAAAAAAATAAAACCTAAAAAAAAATTGAATGCAATTTTTTTAAAAAATACTTGCCAGTGTGATTTTTTTTGCCTACATAGAGCCGAGGACAAGTACAATGTACGACTATATGGATTTTTGCTTTGAAAAATGTGCCTTGTAAAAAATGTCTCAAAAATTCAACTTTTGTAATTTTTTGCAAAACGACAATCGTTCTTTAGGTATTTGGTTGCTTCAGACGCAATGGCGAGGTCGATTTTGTGCCAAAGTGCTCCTAAAATTCTCCCACCTCTAAAAATTGTAAAAAAAACATCGAAAATTCCAAATTCAATCTTGTAACCCTATATGAGAAAAAAAACTCAGAAATGGAGATCGGGTTCACTAAATCCTTGCTTTGATACTATGGTAGATTTGTGAATAACACGAAACACAAAATCAAATAATGAACAAAACACCTTCCACCTAAGAGCTTAATTGTAAAACAAAGATTTGTTATTCATCAAAAAGAAAATACTTACAAAATGAATAATACAAGATAGAATGAATGCTTTATAAGAGCAACCCTAATGATAAAGGGATTAGATCATGACAAGTGTCAACATCCTGTGTGATGAGACAAAATGATCTAGTATTAGCTTTGTAGTTAACATAAATAAAACAATGAGTTAACTAATAAAGCAATCCTAAGTTTAGCATAAGTGCATGAGAATTAGAATAATAATTAATTAATTATTCTCTAATACATGATAACTCTAACATATATATTAGAGTTATATGCCAAAACATTATCCACAATCTCATCTTACTATTAGGAATAGTTATAGACTCAACTCTTATACTACCATGGATCACTTTGAGGTTCCTAAATTCTAGAAAAAATGAATACATCTATGTTTCTCAATGTGGAGGAACACTTTGATTATGAGGTCATCTCAAAAATATTGAAATTCAAAAAAAAATATGGCCAATAAATTGCAATTTCTTAGGGAAGACATTGCTAAACTTGATAGTGATTATAATCCTTTGTCATTAACAAATGCAATTCATATCTGCTTATGAAAAACTATTATGAATGAAATTGCTTAAAGTAATTGATCAAATAGTCATTTAATAGATAATACTCCTAACAATTCTCCCTTCATCTCACATTGTTAAGCCTTCTCTTCCATTATCATGTCCCAAACCTAAATGCCTACTTTTCCCATCCAACACCCCCACTTTCTCTATTTCTACTCTTATCATGTTCCCAAATTTTTACAAAACCTCATTATTCTTACACCCCTCCTATCCTCACACCCATTCTCATTCCCATTTCCCATTTCCCATGCCCACTACCATTATCCCCTCACAACCTATTTCCCAACTACCTCATATTACCCCTTCCATCCCAACTAATATACCTAACACATCACCACACATAGACATAATCATTCCTCCACTATTTTCCCATCCCCTCCTCAAAAATATATAGTTAAGACTAAGCTTATCTAAGTTAAGACCAAGCTTAGCAATCTCCCTTTCACTAATTAAAAAGATTTGAATAGTGAATTAATGAATGATCTATTAGATTGAAACATATCAACATATCCTTCTGTAATGGACTTTTCGACAACCCAATAGTAAAAGTGACAAAATGATTGAAATAAGAACATTCGTCTTGTAGAATGGTAAATTAGTTGCAAAATTTCCACATACACCAAAAGAGTATGCAATTATTCTATAATTCATTTTATTCATATACCCAATTCACAAATTCCTTTGCGAGACATTTTCAATTATCTTGGTCTAAAAGTCTAATTTGCAAAATTAATTCTATATAAACGCTTTGAAACATTTATCACAAATATAAATTACCCAATCATTAGATGATGAATTACATTGATAGCACGCTTCCAATGAGTAGTGATAAAGTTTTCTTAATAGAATACTCGGGGCTCACAAGAGTTAAGATAGAGACTTAAAAAGGATTAATGTTTATGTCTTGTGTTTTGGAGCGTTTCTCACAAATATAAATAACCCAATCATTAGATGATGAATTACAAGGATCATGCATTCATAGTGTGCTTGTAATGATTAGTGATAAAGTTTTCTTAATAGAATACTCGGGGCTCATAAGAGTTGAGATAGAGTCAAGCACGCCCCCGATGGAACTGGACATAGGCATTTTCCGGACGTCGATGGAAGGTCCGAACCTAGCCTCCCGCCCGAATATAAATTAGAGAAGCGTAGAGGCACCTGCGCCTAGGGTGTGAAGAAGGACGGTGATTCCTGGATACTAATCATGATGGTTCCCCCGCTCCAGCATTTCTGTTAATTGGGGAGAGCCCTATCTAGGTACCCTATGTAGAATCATGTCGAAATGGAAGGAGATTGCTCCCATATAGACAGTAGGGCCCTCGTCGTTTGTTCTCGTGAAGCGGGCCGGTCACGATTCGTCACACGCTTCAATCGATCTTGAATGAACCAACCCGGTTAAAACAAATTGAAGAAATATACGTTGCGGGCGGGTAACGCACTTAGTGACACTCTCTACTAGATAGATGGGGATGGAGTGTTCAGTCTGGTATCTTTGCATTGAGTTTCCCGCCCGCCATCGCCCGCCATTGCCCGTTTCTCCAATTCAAGGTAGGCAGGACGCTAATGCGGGGGACAAGAAAGGGCAGATAAACAGGTCCCGTTCCTACCGATAGAAGAGCAAATGGACGCATCTCCTGGTTAGTGACCGAGCTGTGACGTTCCTGCTTTACAATAACCTTCTCCAGCAAGCATATCCAGATTTTATGCTACATTTTTATATTTGTGTGCACGCATTAGAAACTAGGGGTCAAATTATTGGATACTGATCTTCTAAGTTAGGTATGTTTCATCTAACGTTCATCCTATCTTTATGAATATAAATTAAAAAATACTTTCGAAGGGTAGTAATAATTCACTCTCCAAGTGAGATTCAAAGCTCAACATAAATCATGTTAATAATGGTCAAGTAGCTTTCAATATTATTAACATAAAGTTTTAAATGATTTTTTCTTTTTTACAAGGTTTTATGATCTATTTGATATCTTGTTATAATTTTTAGGAGAAAATTTGATTAGAGTATCATTTATTACATTGTTGGACACCTCAATTTATGTGTTTAAAGGTTTTGATTCAAAATCTTTTTGTGAATATCAAAGAGTAAATGATCATGATACACAAAGGTTTTGGGAATTACAAGATTTGATTGATAAGAAGTTAACTCATGTGGAAGGAATATGCAACAGGAGCAACAAATTTGTATCTCCTCCCAATTAGAATCTTCAAATATTCACCAATCCTTTTCCAAAAAATGATCAATCTAATCATGTTACTATTAAGGAAGATGAAAAACAAATGAAGAGATGATTGGCATGCCATTATTATCTTTGAGGAATTCATTGGAGTTATTGATGAGCAACCTAATGCATCTTCCTTGTTAATCATCACATTTTTTTATGATGTAATACCTAACAATGGACACCATGGGCCACTTTACACTATAGGAGACTTATCATATCACCGCATCAAAGGACTTAAGGTTGATCTATGATACTATTTCAATGTTTGTACTAGAAAGTTTTTGTTTAATCATATACTTTGCAACAAAATTAATATGCACAATCAAGAGTTACTTTAAAAAGTTCACAACACCAAGCAAGATACTCTAGGTTGCATCATCTTGAAGTTAAAACTTGAGCAAAAAGAGGAACCCATACTCTTTCAAATTATTCTAACTTCCAATATATATTTAGCCTTGTCATAGATAGACATAGATAGAACAATATCAACCAGTCCCTTTCATTTTGCATCAATATGTAAAGTTTATTCATGATGAAAAAATTATCCCGGTACCAAGAGATCCATACCAACATCTCTTGGAGCATGTTAATTTTATCATTGGTACATTCATACCTAAGCCAAAGGAGCCACCACATGAAATATATGATGTTATTTACAATTTATATAAGCACTTCAATGACTAGCAATAAAGATAAAGAAAATGGTTGACACAAAACAAGAACAATGATGCAACAAACATGAATATCCCTAAAAATACCATCCAAATGGAACAAAAAAAAGGATATGTGACTAATCCCAAATCCAATAATTTAAACATCGAGGAACCACCAATCCAACCAAAGGCTATTATTGAAACATGATATAAAGCAAATAATGTGATCATGAAAGAAGAAAAGCAAAAACAAGTATGGGTGTCAAAACCAAAATAAATAAATAAGTGTTCCTTTGGCACCTATATATTTTAAAAGTCCTACTTTACATAATGATAAGAATTTCATCAAATGAACAACATCAAGTGATTATTTGCAGTATTTTTTGTGGTTTTCAATTAGGAAGATATAACCTATTAGATGATGATCAATACACTCATTATAAAAGTTGATCAATCTTTATAAACTTATACTCTAATATATTTCATATGTTTTATGTTTTCCCTTTCCAGTGTTTTCACCTTTTTTTGTTTCCTCGTGTTCAAAGATAATATATGGGTGACACAAAGTTGCCTCTCATAGTACATGTTTCAACACAAGTGACCTTAAACATTCATTTTGTTTTATGACCTATTTTTTCTTCTCTTGTTTTACCTTTGTGTTTTTCTTATGGACTTGGGATGTTGCAAAGCAATGAAGTGTCCTCAACATATTCTCATTCACTAGGACACAAAACATAGCTTCTTTTTCTTTTTGATTGGGCCAATGCTATTATGCTTCTCATTTCCATTAATCTTGTGTTTATTTTCATGACTTTCTTTGGCCTTTAACTCAAGCTTTACATGTTGTATTTCTCCTCCTCCTTGATCTTATATTTCCACACAATTTGCCTTGCTTTTTATTTACACTTTTTTTAATTCTCCTATTTCAGTAATCCCCCTCTCCCCTCTCCCCGCCCCTTTTTTTCTTATTTTCATTTACACCAGTTGTTATTTTCCCACACTATGTTTCTTGGCTTCCTCACTTGGTGGCATCTATGGATATAATATTTCAAGCCAAGGAATTCCTTACATGTTTATATCTTACATGATATGTGTTACCATTACATGTTGCTATCACTTCTAATTACATCTCTTGTGTGACCCTTCCATGATAATCTATTATAACCTCATGCTTAGGATTACATGTTTATCTTATTAGAAAGCAAGCATGGAATGACATTCCTAGAACACACATCATCTTAGACATCCCTACATGTTTGATTGATATCTTAAATTGTTGATCTAAAGTTGTCAAATTGCTCAATTGTAGGGTTTGATTGAGGAGAACAAGACCCATCACTTAGCAAGTTCACAAATGATATGTAACATACTCTTTTTCAAACACATGCACAATGAGCTAAGGTGAATCTACAACAATTTTCTATTCCTTGTTAGTTCACTTTTGTAAGTGTATATTTAATTATATGTGTCAAATTAGTTCAACACAAATAGATTTAATTTAGTGTAGAACATAATCAATTTACAAATTTTGAAACATTCATTTGATCAAACCCCAAAATTTCGACACATTAACAAATCAATTCCTAATATCTAATAACATATTATATTTTCAAAATCCAAACTAAAAATTATAATTCATTTATTAATCCACCTCTAATTCCTTAGATCCATACTAATTTTTTGTTTACTTAATGCATTCATAATTAAGTGGCAGGTTCTCCCCTAAGTCGATGAAAGAAGCAATACAACTTTTTACAAATAACATACGAAAATACAACTTTAAATGACGAATAATAATATTTTAATATCTTAAAGTAAAATAGACTTCATAAATTATAATGCAAGTTACTGTAATATATGATGATTAGAAAATTAAAAAAACAGAGTTTTCAGTTCCTGTGGAATTCATAAACAATGAGATATTTCAGTTTTAAAATTTTAGCAGAAGAGTAAAAAATGCAATCGGCATTGGAAAATTGACGGGCTATATTTTACCCAGACTTTCAGACGGATAATGTTGCTGCAAATCTCAGAGAAAAGGCAGAGGCCGAAATTTGATCGAAACATTTTCTTTACTTATTTTGTTTGAATTTAATGAGCAGAGGTTTTCAAGGCGGAATATCAGTGAAATTGAAATCATATGTGAGAAGAGAAGAGAAAAGCGCAGAGAAATTTTAAGTTTGAAAGCGATCACGAATGCCTAAAATCCAAACAGATATTATATTGCAGGGAAGGCTCGCTGTGAGTGTGTGCACTGCATTCCATTAAATAAATACGCAGCATTTCTTCTAGCTGATAATATTTTCTAATGTACAGTAGAATTGAACTACTTGAACGTGTTTAGACATTATAAGCAAGATAAAGAAAGTTCGCTGACCTTTTAATTCGAAGAAACCAAGATTAGCTCGCCCATTTTAGTCCCTGTGCAAATTCTTCTGCGTCGTTCGCTTCCATCTTCTCCCCCAAAAATATTTGAGATCCTTCGAAATTTTGCCACGTCAGGACACCGCTGACGTGGCAGCTTTTGGATAAGTAAATCCCCGCCTCATCTGTAAGTGGGGACATAAATATCTTTGCTCCCTCTTCCCTTTTTTAATTCTTGGATTTCTTTTATTCAAATCAGAGTTTAGGTTAGAAACAAAGTATCCCACCTAATAAACTAGAATTGGGTGCCGGTGATTAAATCGGAGTAACAAGAAGCAAAAGCATAACAAAGTGGTATATCAGGTCATTTGATTAATTGTTATTTTAGGTAAATTAGAAGTTAGCTTATTGTTTATATGAGTTTCAATTAGGGACATCTTTGTTATTTTTTATAGGATTATCATCCATTTTTTAAAGGAGAAAATTTGCAAGTCTAAATTGATATTAGTGTAAAGTGTTTTAGTATGATCTAGGTAAGATTCACCATTTGAAAATAAGGTTAAAGTGTCATGATGACAACATTGTAAAGATAAATTAGATTAGAAAAACAACTAAGTAGGGTAATGGCAATATGTGTTTAATGATAGTCTATTTGTAAGTGTGTGCATGAAAATGTGTTCAATATGAATGATTACACAATAAAACCAAACAAAACACAAATTCAAACAAACACTCAAGATAAGGTAAGAAAAGCTCAAACCAACATTGAACCAGACGAAAACGCACTATGTCGAGCCTCTCGTTGAGTAGATTTGTCCACGATTGTCGATTTGGATGTGTGCTCCTTAAATTTTGGCAACATAACGACACTCCAAGTGAAAATGAGTGAAAATGAGTGAAAATGGTTAAGTGATGGATATATAGGATAGGAGGAAAATGTAGAGGGAGGTGTGGAGGAGCTTCTTGTCTACAAAATCATTCAAATTTCTAACATAGGGCAAATATAGAAAAAAGAAAGGTGCAAATTATGTGAAAAGTGCAAATTTTCAATCTACATAGTTTGAAGTGCATTTTGTAGAGCTAGAAGTGCATGTACGTTGTCTCTTGCAATATTTTTGACATGAAATTTTTGCTTTAGTTTACACTAGAAGAGAAACCCCTCTAGATTTAGAGGATATGTACTATATACAAATATCATTAAGTATTTTTTCAGAGATAAGGTTACATTTGGAGAAAAACATAGATTGATTGTCATTTTAAGAGCAAGTTGTGTAAGATCATTGAGAAGGGCACAATAAGGGAGGTGTGGAGGAGCTTCTTCTTATCTACAAAATCATTCAAACTTCTAACTTAGGGCAAATATAGAAAAAAGAAAGGTGCAAATTACGTGAAAGATGCAGATGTAATCTACAGAGTTTGGAGTGCATTCTATAGAGCTCAAAGTGCATGTACACTGTCTCGTACATATTTTTGACATGAAATTTATGCTTTAGTTTACACTAAAAGAGAAACCCCTCTAGATTTAGGGGATATGTGTTATATACAAAAAACATTGTGTTTTTTCAGAGATAGTGTTACATTTGGAGAAAAACACTTGGACTGTTTGCCATTTTAAAAACAAGTTGTGTAAGATCATTGGGAAGGGTGTAGTAAGGGAGGTGTGGAGGAGCTTCTTCTTATCTACAAAATCATTCAAATTTATAACTCAAGCCAAATATAGAAAAAAGAAAGGTGCAAATTATATGCCAATCTCCACTTTTGGTGTACATTTATTTCTTGATCACTTAGGATTCCTTCATCTAGACCAAATATAAAAAAATAAAATTTCCCATTGGTATATGTGAGATAATTTTTTGTTAATAGCTTCCAACTCAATATTTACCCATGTCATTAATAATTCAATGACTTCCCTTTTAATAATTTCATAGTAATTTCAACCAGTTCTTATATTATTCTACCCAAATTTACTAGCATGGTATTCCAAGCAAAAATGAATCTCATGATATTACCCATCTATCTAGTAGCACATATTTCATTTTTAATGCTCAAAATGTGATAAGGAATTACATTAAGGAAATGATGAACCAATGATATTAGTCATATACTAAATATCAATTGTAAGGTGTGTCACTTTATCTTTCAAATATTTTTTAGTTTCCTTATCCTTGTGCATCTTTTGTATGAGCCAATCTATACATGACTAAGTGACAATTTTTTTGTCTACCTTCATTTTTTTTATTTCCTAAAGCTAATTGTAGTAATAGTATACTCAAAAGGTTGCATGTCTATGTTAGGAATATGCTGTTAGGATTTGTTGTTGTACACCATTGCATAAGTTGATTTATTATAATGTAATTAAATAATGATTTAGTTGTGGTGCAACCAGGAGGTGTGTTTAGCCACATTACATAATTATTTGGGGTCACTTGTAAAGTTTTATTGTAAGATTGGGTTATTATTTTATGTGTGAGAGACATAAGATAATAATTTAATATTTGGGAAAAAGTATTGATTATTTGTAAAAACTTAGTACCCAATATTAAATGAGGAGTCAACGGTTTTGTGTTCACATGGTTTTGTGGCACATGGAATTATCTTACCGCTTGGTTGTATTTGTGTGACCTTATATCTATAAAAGCAAACACATGTTTAGTGGTTAAGGTTGGCTAGGTGAGTGGATTATCATTATTGAGTCTTTTTTAGGAGTGCATATGTGAAGCATGGCATGGAATGTGTGGATTCATGCTCAAACACATGGAGGATGCATTGGAGAGGCTTGATGCTTCATAAGTATTCATGGTAAATTTTTAAGTGCATGTATTGTTTTATTATTGAATAATAGATGGAGTATGGATGATTTTGGAGGCTGGATTTTTTCCTCATGAGGGTTTTCCCAAGATATATCTTGTGTTATCTTGTGGCTTGTCTATTTTGATCTATGCATTACGGTTATTTTGTAAGCTTGTATGCATGTTTTTCTCTCATGGTGTTATGTAGGAAATGGATTAATGAACTGGGCATTCATGCATTATTTCCTAACAAGTGGTATCAAAGCTTTCGTGGTTATGGGAGGTGTGAGCTCCCAAGTTTTGTTATAACCCTTGTTTGATTAGATTTGATGCAAATTTAAATCCATGGATATGCAAGAAATATCTAAGGCATTACAAGATATGAAACACATGGGTCAATACAGGGGTGTCACCACCTGCCAACGCCTGTTAGCCCAACCAATGGTTTTTCGGGCTGAGGGGCCTTTGGGCCCTAGTACCCAATCCATGGTCAGGTGGGGCTTGGCCTACATCCCCTCATGAAGTATTTCAAATTTAAATCATCCACATTTAAAAAATAATAATATTTATTAAATCTTCCAAGAGTCCCTCTGCCCAGGCGCCACTAGTAGGGCTATTGGTCGACCACCTAAGGGTCGCCAACAACCACCCCATAAGCCTAATTGTGGAATTTATTTTAATATGAGGATAACTTTCACCCAATATGCCAAATTTTTGACTCCTAATATTCAAGGGAAATCTCTCTCTGAGAACTACGTAGGGGTATAGGTTTTGTTCCCTAATCTTGTAATTTTGATCAATTTTTGGTACCTAGAAGCTAGATGTTCTCTTGTACATAGTTTTCATCATAAATTTTGCATATGGAATTGGATTTTCAATTTTGAATAGGCATTGGAGAGAATATGCAATATACTACATAGTAGATTAGGTAGATTTTTAGTTTGTTATGTAGAGAGAGGATTGTACTTGTTTTTATCACTTCTAGGTGTTTGAGATTCAAGGTGTGATTGTGTGAGAATCCAAATGAGTCAAGAGGCAAAAACTTGAGGGAGTACATGATTTTATATGATATTTATGATGGTACAATTGATTATTAGTTTGGTTCTTGTTGTTATAGGTTTATAGGTTTTTTTCAAAGTTAGACTTTGATGGTGACAAGTACACAGGTTGTCTTTAGTTTTTAGGACATGGGTTGACATGCGTGTGTAGATACTTGGAGTCTCATGTGGGTGATAGTTGAGTGCATATACAATGTTGGAAATGGTTATGGTGTCATGGATATGTAGGTACATTTGAGCATTGACATGACTTGATCATGCATGTGGTTATTTATTGGTGATATGGTTCAGTGTTAGGAGGTTGTTCTTATCTCCTAGATGCTTGAATGATCCCTTGACTATGGTTACTTGTTTGTGGACATGTTTGGTGAATTAGATATATGGTTGATTTGGTGTTTGATTCTTGTTGTCTACCAAATTATCTTCTTTGATATCTTGATTTGTAGGTTACTAATGTGATGATGAGATTACATGTTTCATTTTTTGGGATCTATGAGTTATGCAATTGAGTGTGTCGATCACCTATTTAATTGTAGTGGGATGAATCAGATATGGATTGTCTATATCCATAATATTGATTTAGTGTTGATGCAAACTTTGCTAGTTGGCCTTGCCTTTGGTCATTTGTGCATTAACATGTTGCTTTGAGATGAGAAGATGGATGGTTAGAGTACCTAGATAGCCAGTTGTTGGGACTTGTAGCATGTGTTTTTATCATGATGTCATGATAGCTTGGCTACATTTCATTGGTTACTCATTTCAGTGGGAGATTTTCACAGTGATGACTTGATAGAATAGGATTGATTCTTGATTATAAGTTCATTGTTAGGAGATAGTTATCTTCATGTGATTGGAGACATTGATTCTTGATTTAGAGTGTGTTTGGTATTCTGTCATGGTTTTCTCTTGATCCTAGCTTAGAGGTTTGACATGATACAAGTTCTCTCACAATAGCACAACAAGCAATTAGCGCTGAATTTTGTGCTAGATTTTAGTGTATTTTGAGTACATCAATTGAACAATTTGGCTGGCGCTCAATCCGGCGCAAACAAGCATGATCGGTTCATTGTCGAATTTTGCATCGACTTTTTTGTTGGATTTAGCATCAGATCAAGCATCATCTTTAGCGCTGGAAAATCATAGTGCCTTTGTTAGTGCCGGGAAGTAACGTCAAAAATTATGTCAAAATGGGTGCCCAATTTGGCTTTTGGTTTTTCTTCCATGTCTACTACCATTTTTGCTTCTAGTTTTGCTTCCAATTTTACGTCCAGTTTTGCTTCCAGGTTTTCTTCCAATTTTGCTTCTAGCTTTGCTTTGAGTTTTGCTTTCGGTTTCCTTCCAGTTTTGCTTTTGGTTTTTATTCCAAGTTTGCTTCTCGTTTTGCTTCCGGTTTTGATTCTATTTTGCTTCCAAATTTGCTTTTGATTTTGCTTCCAAGTTTGCTTCCGGTTTTGCTTCCAGTTTTTCTTTCAAGTTTGCTTCTAGTTTTGCTTCCAATTTTGCTTCTGATTTTGCTTCCAGGTTTGCTTCCGATTTTGCTTCTAGTCTTGCTTTCGATTTTGCTTCTAGTTTTGCTTCCAGGTTTGCTTCCAATTTTGCTTCCAGATTTGCTTCCAGATTTGCTTCCAGGTTTTCTTCCAGGTTTGCTTCCAATTTTGCTTCCAGATTTGCTTCCAGATTTGCTTCCAAGTTTTCTTCCAGGTTTGCTTCCAGGTTTTCTTCCAGGTTTGCTTCTAGTTTTGCTTCCAATTCCAAGATTGCTTCTAGTTTGCTTCTAGTTTGACTTCCATTGTTGCTTCCCTTTTTGCTTCTAAAAATGCTTCTTGTTTTTCTTTCATTTAATAATTTAATATGTTCTATTTCAATTTAATTAGTTAAATATATTGTGCCTCTTAAATAACTCATATGATTATAGAGTATGTAATTTAATTATTTAACTCATATGATTAAATAATAATATAATTATTGTAACATGATCATCATCTATAATTAAAACAAGTGAGTCAAATATCTATAATTTTATTGAATTTGACAACACCCATCCTAAGTAGTAAATTAAAATCATAATAATTAATAAATATCCATCCAAAAATCATCGACCACTTTTAATATATATAAATTGACAAGTCAATACTGATAAGATCATCATCATATATAACTAAAATAAGTGAAATTAAAATATGCCAGTACATCAAAAACATGTCAAAATGATACATGTCCAACAATCGACATAAGTGAAAATGATACATGTACAAATGATATAAATAAAATTGATAAATTATGTAACTCAAATTGATACAAGTCAAGATGATACATGTCCAAATGATATAGTGAAAATGATACATGTTAATATGATACAAATCAACAATATAGTATTGTAGGCTGTGAAAATGATACATATGATAGTAACCATGAAAAGAGTCATCATAATGATATATCAACAATGATCCATGATGTAGTCTATATGATCATGAATTTCACTAGTTACTATCACCAACTGTCTCATCATCATCATCACCATCGTGATCACCATCATCATCATCATCGTCGTCATCATCATCATTATCATTGGCCTCGGTGTCTTTTCTATCTGCATCATCATCATCATCCTCTGCCATGTGATCTGTACCGGAAAAACCAATATTTTATGGATCGATATCTTGTTGAGGATCATCTTGATCTTTTGGAAGACCTGAGTTCAATAAAAAAACATTTAAAATGAAAATTTATTATTTATTTCATGAAATAATTTATTTTTCTATTATATATCTAATATTACAACATGTGAGACGAAACGATAATCATATTATATCATATCAAAGTGCAAATAGTATAATAAAATTTCAAAAAAGTTACAACTAATATTGGTGAGTCAGGAGAAACTTCAGCTTTCAAAAACAAAGTTAATTAGGTTGGCAGACTTGTGGATCAGGCCAACATTTGGTGGAAGAGGAAGAAAGATGATTGGAACTCTGGAGGCCCACCATAATAGATTTCAGTATTCAACTATGAGAGCAGAAGAGAGAGCTGATATCATGTATCAAAACATTAAGCATGCATTCTTCCAGCCAACAGAGAAGGAGATGATTGCTTTGCTTAATTTTCATTTGTATAACCATATCACGGTGTGGGAACCAAGAAGACCAAGGATGTCCAATTTTATGTGGAGGTAATGGATGTGGTCCAAAATTTAGGAGGGGCAAGAAGTTCAATGTATGATCCTTATGAAATTGAGGAAGAACAACAAGAGAGGGATAGGAAAAATAAAATCAATATAGAGTTTCAAGGATTTGTCAAGCGAGTAAGAGAGCTATGGGAGCAGCCCCATCTAAAATATTTTGAACTAGAGTTTGATATACCATTTAGAGAGCTTGGATTTCATGGAGTTCCTTTCAAAGCCTCTTCTTTTATTGTTCCTACGATAATTTTTTTGGTAGAGTTGGCGGAATTACCTTTCTTAGTAATCACTATTAGTGAGATTGAGATTGTTAGCTTTGAGAGAGTAGGACTTGGGCAAAAGAAATTTGATATAATGGTTATTGTTTTCAAAGACTTCAAGCAGGATGTACTCCACATTGATGCCATTCCTCAATCTTCACTTGATAGAATCAAGGAATGATTGAACTCCATGGATATAAAGTATTATGAAAGTAGAATGAACTTGAACTGGTGGTCAATTTTGAAGAGTATTACTAATGATCTAGATAAATTTATTGAAGATGGTGGTTAGGAATTTTTGAATATGGAAGCTAGTGATTCTGATTCTGATAATTCAGAAGAGTCAGATCAAGGATATGAACCCTCTGATGTAGAAGAGGAATCATAATTAGATTTCATGTAGCCACCATCAAGAGTGTTACAAGCCAACAAGATGGAGGGAATTCTTATATAAGGATAATTTTCAATGTTGCAAGTACTGGCTTTAATGCCAACTATAATGGCAACATTGAAATTCCCTAGCAATATTTATGTTAAGGAAATTTCCTTTAGATGCAAGGATTCAAAGCGCATCAACCATGTGGTACAAATGATTAAATCCCAGAGAGGATATGTAGCAATGAAAGAGTTTGAAAAGGTAGAGAGATCTACACTAGTGACTCAAGAGAAACTTCAACTTTCAAAAACAAAGCCAATTAGGTTGGTAGACGTGTGGGTTAGGTCAACATTTGGTGGAAGAGGACGAAAGATGACTGGAACTTTGGAGGTCCACCATAATGGATTTCGGTATTCAGCCATGAGAGCTGAAGAGAGATTTGATATCATTTATCAAAACATTAAGCATGCATTCTCCCAGCCAACGAAGGAGATGATTACTTTGCTTCATTTTAATTTGCATAACCACATCATGGTGTGGGAACCAAGAAGACCAAGGATGTCCAGTTTTATGTGGAGGTAATGGATGTGGTCCAAAATTTAGGAGGGGAGATCCTGATGTCTGCCAAGAGGCATAAAGTCAGATGACTTAAGTTCACCTACATGTTTGCCAAATTTTACTTCACCTACATGTTTGCCAAAGTTTACTTCTAATTTTTATGACTATTTTTCTTGACTGTCAGAGTTTACTTACAAATTTGAAATTTCTTTTTGGTAATTTTGATGAGGATGTATTCAGCCAATGTGTAAGCACCTTTTGTTTGTATCACGAGAATATCTACATTGCAATAATTTTAGTTATCTATGGTCTACAACTATGTCGTCACTTATTGGATCTTTTATTTCAATGTTTTCTATGGCCTTATCTGTTTGAGTTAGCACCTAACAATCCTACCTCATTTCCTTATCTGAGAAGTGGATTTGAATTTAGAAATACTACACTTTAAAACTAGCTATGGTTTAAGGAGAGCTATTTTAGCTTTGTTGTTGACACCCTCAATCTTCAACAAGGACTTAGATGCAAGGACTAAAATGCAAGCTTTCAAACTTAGATTTGAATGTGCATAATTTGATTGATTATGGTTTTCACAGGTAGTTTTCTTTACATGACTATTCTAGATTGTCAATACATGTAATAGTGACCACATCCTTATCAAGTTTGGCTACCCTTATTTAGAATGCCTTGGTCTTTGGACTCGATACAAAGTTGTGCATTGTTATTCCATATTTGTAACATGTAGGACTTTTAAGGGGTACAACATATAGAAATCCAGTAGTGTCATCCAAGGAAAACTTACAGATGGTGTATCAAGAACAACAAAAAATGCTTTTATTAGGGTTAATACTTTCTTCCCCCACGCTGCTGATATTTTCCCCAAAACATGTTTTTTTAATTATTTCAACACATCTCAAAATTCAATGTATTGATTAACATATGTTACTCATTTTAGTTGTTTATACAAATGATGCATATATGTTAACTCGATCAGTGTTGTTACTTCGGTAGTTTGACTTCTATGACAACCAACCATTAGGCCATTGTGTGCGGGAGCACGTTTGTGTTTTTAGTTAGCTTTTTTGGATAGCTCTACTGGGTGTTGAGGACATTCCATTTATCTTTTGAATGTTAAGAAGTCAGAGTTTCAAGGATTTGTCAAGCAAGTAAAAGAGTTATGGGAGCAACCTCATCTAAAATATTTTGAACTAGAGTTTGATATACCATTTAGAGAGCTTGGTTTTCATGGAGTTCCTTTCAAAGCCTTTGCTTTTATTGTTCATATGGTAAATTATTTGGTGGAGTTGATGGAATTACCTTTCTTAGTAATCGCTATTAGTGAGATTGAGAATTGTTAACCTTGAGAGAGTAGGACTTGGGCAAAAGGAATTTGATATGGCTATTGTTTTCAAAGAATTCAAGCGGAATATACTCCACATGTACGCCATTCCTCAATCTTCGCTTGATGGCATCAAGGAATGGCTGAACTCCATGGATATAAAGTATTATGAAAGCAGAATGAACTTGAACTAGTGGCCAATTTTGAAGAGTATTACTGATGATCCAGATAAATTTATTGAAGATGGTGGTTGGGAATTTTTGAATATGGAAGCTAGTGATTCTGATTCCGATAATTCTTAAGAGTCAGATCAAGGATACAAACCCTCTGATGTAGAAGAGGAATCAAAATCAGATGAGTAAGTTTCAGAAGAATAATCTCTTGTGGAGTCAAAGGAGAATGAAGAAGAAGAAGAAGATTATGAAGATGAGGAAGGTAAAATATGGGATGAATTAGAAGTCGAAGCCAAAAATGCAAATAAGGAAAAAGGAGATGAGTCTGATAGTGAAGATCAAGAAAGGCGACAATGAAAGGTAAAAGCTATAGGGAAGTCTTGGGCACCTGATATTAGAGATTCGAGAGGAATGCCTGCCAAGAGGCATAAAGTCAGATGAATTGAGTTCATCTACATCCTTCTACTATTTATTCGTGCACATAAATGGTCATCTTGTAATCATAAGATTTGAGCTCTATTTACTCATCCTACACATCAATAAACAACTCAACACAAGAGATGCAAATTGACATATTAACACAAAAATATCCACCTAAGTTATTGAAACTCAACTATTGATACCTCGTTCTCCATCCAAATTACAAATTCGTTCCACTTTTTGTTTTGTAACATATTCTTTTCAAATTTCTTTGGATGGTAGCCAAATTTCTCCTCATGTCAAAACATGGCACATGGACTAGTTAAACTAATTAATATGTAATCATTTACTTTTTCCAAGGAAATAAAAAAAATATATCATTTAACATATTAAATATACTTACAAATGTACAGATCAAGGCCTGTAAACCTTTTTGGCCACTACGATGCGTGGTATGAAGTTTCTCAAGCCTAGCCTTGAAGGCCTTGTCCTGAAACATATACTAATTCAATTAAATATGCACAAATAAAATTTAAATATCGTTTAATAAATTTGATATAATCTTATGATAAAATTAAAATACCTGCATACTCTCCTCACTGGACTTCCTCTGTGCATCAAACTTCTCATATGCTTTTACAAGCTCTTTCCATACTTTAACACTTACATCAATTGGCCTTCTTTTCTGCCTTAGCTTAGGAGGGATTTTTTTATCTTCTTTGTTTGGTTACACCGAAATCTCTTGCAGTTTTGAGACATTTGTAGCTTTATCTTCTTTACAGACCAACCTGTCCCAAATTCAGTCTCCATGTCATGGATAACTGCTTTTTTCAGTTGCATGGGTATCTGTGAGAATGAAAAATGTAGATGGTCTTTGAGCCATTGAAGGCATGATTCCTTCAACCTATTCACAAAAAAATTCCCAACATCCATCATTCGAACTTCCCCTGAAACCACCTTGTATTCTATCTTCGTATTGTAGCTACCAATGCAAGATTGATAACATGGCGTGGTGGAAGAAGTTTGTGTCCCAGGAGTGGCTGGGACATTGGAAGTATCTCTTCCCTGTTCCACATTCTTAGAGTTTACTGTCAATGATTTCCTCCTAGATCTTTTGCTTGATCTAGGACTGGTTGGGGAATCAATTGATTCCTTTTCACACAATTGATTTGTTTGCAATATTTGAGGGGCGTTACCAGATTGTTTTTCTATGTATTTGGCAAGCGTTGTCGGGTCCACATGAACCAATTTCTTCACTGCCTCTACCCCCAATATGGAAGTCGATTCCTCTTTATCTTTGTTAGTCTCATGTCCTTATATATATATATTTAAATTATATTTCTTCTGTTAAATTTAGAAATAAAAAACTAAAAACTGTAATTCCTCTTTATCTTTGTCAGTCTCATGTCCCTATCTATATATATATATATATTTAAATTATATTTCATCTTTTAAATTTAAAAATTAAAAATTAAAAAGTAAAATTCAAAGAAATAATGGAAACATTAACAAATCTATAAATTGACAATGAATTACCTCATTGTGGCCAGAGTCTGCTGACTATGCTCACTTCCTTCTATTGCTTGACATTTTGAGGTGACCTAGGGAGAATTATTTTCATCCAGTCTATGGAGGCAAACAAAGTACACACTATCAGGTATGAATTTTTTTATCCAGTTTGTGGTATGAAAGTTTTATTTTGTGGGCAAATATGTTCATTGGGTTTGCTTAGTGTTGATAATATTATCATGAAAACTCTTTCATAATGCAATCTTGCACGAATTTGTCATGGAATCGGTGACTATGGTGCGACTAGGCAAAACCAAGAGGTTTATGCGTTTATTTTTAGTAGTTGCTCAGTAGTGACCGACCCAATTCCTAGATTTCCCAAGTAGTTCACTATTTTCTTGATACCCAAGTTAGGGAAAGAATATAGAGGCATCCTAGCTTCGTGCTATAATATTTTGAGCCAAAGCTCAAATGGGTAGGGTGAATTTTTTTGTTGGTTTCTCAAAGTTTTTACAATTTATAATGATGGGTAATTTAGAGGTTGCCTAGACAGGTTAGGCCACGAACCAATAAATAATCACGAATTCAAATGCAATACAAAGAGCAGTAAACAATCACAAATTCAACCAAGAAAAAAAAATTGTAACCTTACATATGGTGTCACAAACTAAATCAAATTTCTCATCAATTGCTGGTAGTGCCCTACTTTCTTCCTCCGTGCAACGTTTTTCCCTTTTTTGTCATCTGATTTCTTCCTTCATGTGGGAAATTTTTAAATTTTCGATTTTCATTCAGTAGTCGACGTTAGTTAATGCCAACTTTAGCACCGACTTTTGGTTGTTAATGTAATCTGTTTGGGGCACCTAAGACGATGCCAAGGCGCCTAATTGAGTGCCTATCATTGTTGTATAGTGACTATTTTCATTGTTGTGTATGATAGGATCCAAACTGTTGGAAATAATTCCAAATCATGCCTTGTTTTTGTGACCATCGTTGTCCCTTGGCTCCTTCATTAGCTCAGTGCGGTAGAGCGGTTTTTACCATGATCCTGCAAGGTACTTCATCCTTCTCGGTGGTAGTGCGATGAAAGCTTCTGTGGCGGCACCCGAGTCTTCCTTTTGTTCCTAGCGGTGTTGCGGTGACTCCCGCAAGTCTTCTACCAAAGGCACACGGTAGTGTGGTGACCACCACTGTCCCGCGGCTCCTTCATCAGCGCAGTGCGGTAGAGAGGTTTTTACCACAATTCGACAAGTTGCTTCTTCCTTCTCGGCGGTAGTGCTGTGAAAGCTTCTATGGCAACATTTTTATTCACAGAGGAGGCCATGGAGAGAGGACGTGGAAAGCGTAGAAATACTAAATCACTAAGAGGAAAGTGGGTGGAAATAGATGAGACAATCGAATCTGCATATACAATAGAGGTAAGAAGAGAAAGCAACCTCAACCAAAGGAGGAAGGTGTTTATGAATTCACAAATGCTACAACATAGAGGAGATATCAATATGGAAAATATATGACTAAAGCAAGGTTTTGTGTTGGATAGAATACTCGTTGAAATGATATAATTGGTGTACTAAACATTATTTATTATGTTGTGTATTATAGGGGCGAGATGAGGCCATGGCAAAAAATCGTGTCATATAAAATGAGGACACAACAGATGAAGTGGGACATTAAGTACTCAAATTTTGACTTAACTTAGGAAAAAATGATTTGATGGTATTTTGTGATATGTCCATCTTTTTTCATAGTATTATTGAAATTTATAATGTATTATCCAATCTTGACATAAATTAATGCATGTTATTGATTGTTTTAGATGGAGATTGGAGTAAATGTAGAGCTTGAGAGTTCAACTAGCAAAAGAAGAAGATATGTACGTGGATGTGGACCTAAAATTGTTAAATCACGTAGACAACAGTGGGTGGAAGAGGATATGACAATGGATATTGCAAACACAACAAATGATTGCACTGAAGAAGAGGTAGGTCAGGACTATAGTACATGGGATGAATACTTTGAGAAAATTGTTGTTTGTGGATGTTCTATATGTTGTGGAAAGAAACAATTCAAATGAGCAATTGTACAAAGACATTACATATATGATGAGCTTCCAGTCGGTAGTATGCCTCATACAATCGCTTAAAACCAAAGAATAATAAATGAGTGTGGATTGATGTTTTATAAACTATGTTGTCTGTGGATATTTATATACCCCCTTTCTCCCTTCGGGTTATTTTTGATGTCTTGCTCAACTTCCGAGACAGCTTCCAATGATTTTGAAAGCCTCCCGACAGTCTTTCAGCGCCCTCAACTAAATGTCACCACGTGTCACCAAAGCGCTCATCGAAGGGAGATTTCCCTTCCCTTCTCTTTCGAGTCTCGACTGCCTGCCATGTAGCCTTCACCCGTGTAAACTTTTGATGGGCCCCTCAAGCGGTGTTGATGATAGAGACGCTGCCACATGTCTTCTCATCACAAGCTCTCATCAAAGGATGAGGAGAACGAACTACGAGTTGTGAAATACCTCCACGTGTTCCTTCAGTGCAGTTGTATACAAAGAGAGAGGCAGTGCAATCACTAGGCTACTATATTTCTACGTGCCCTAAGTGCTTTCGCCAGGAGGCGACACTTGTTTGCATAGTGTTTATCGGGACCACTGCCATCATTTTTCAGGGAATGTATTTGGTTGGAAAACGACTGGATTCATGCTCGGGAATCCTTCTTTTACAACGGTCGTGATGAATCATAATCGAAAGCATTATGATTCATGATGGAAATATTTTTAAGATCTTTCAAGCAGTGTATGCCCTTGGCTATATATACTACTTTTGTGGAGGGAAAAATGGAGTTTTTACCAGTTAGTTAGTAAGCAGGTAAAGTAGCAATTATAGAGTTGATTATTGCTAGTTCAAAATATCTATAAAAGGATCAGGAAGACATCTGGCCTTTATTTTGTTTGATAATTGTAAAAGACTCATAGACTGTGCCCTTGTAATTTGGCCTTTCTATCTCTTAACTATTGATAACTCTATACTATGTTGTTTCTGAAATAGATTGTTTGCAACTTCAATGATTTGAATAGAATGTTGATTTAGAACCATGTCTTTGACTCTTTCTTTCTAGTATAGCTCTGTGCAAATTACTTTATGTCATGAAATAAACTATTCAGGTCTTTTCCCTTTAATGGTCATTATTTCGAGCATAGCAGATTGTTAACGAGCCCTTAGATCGTATCTGCAAGATAGATCTATCGTGCCTTACATCTAAACCTTAGCGCATCAACCTAGTTAGATCCTTTCATTTTATATATGCTTCCATTTCCCATTCAAAACCCCAATTATAGAAGAGCTAGCTTTTTAAAAATCCGGAGGTCACTCAGTTTAGCACAATAGGCCGCCCCTTTAACTAAGTTTCTGACAAAAGTCTGTTACTTTGCCAATTTTTGGCATCAACAGTTTTTATTTTTTCCTGGCACACTCGGTGGGACCCATGAAATGTGCTTAAACCTAAAGCAAGTATATGAGCCGCCGACCCTTCACAAGATCCCAAACAATAAACAACCCTGGTTTGTTAGTACCATTGTTATGGTCAGTACCAACTAGAATCTGTCACATAAATGTCCCAAACTCTCCACTAGCCATGCTACCTATCACCAATTGGAATTATGTGGCAAGGGATGTCGAAAGTCCTCTTAGAACACCTGTAGCACCAGCCATTTGGGCCCCCATCTCGGTCTTTTCTCTCAAATCTATCCCTAAGTTCAGCAGAGATGGATCAAGAACCCCATATGAACATATGCAAGGTGTGGCAGACGTATGTTTGGTACAAGGAGTTACAAATCAAAACACAACGCTAAGGTTACTCATAGCTTCTTTCAGAGGAAAAGCATCAGATTGGTATCTCACTCTACCAACTAACACTTGGGACTTGCTTGGAGATCCTTTTGATGAAAGATTCTCGAACAATGGAGATAGGTATTCCCAATATCATCAGCTGGAGACCATCAAATGAGCTCCATATGAGGCCCTAACTAGCTTCAACGATCAGTTCCACATAACTAGGCAAAGAGTTCAGGCTGCAATCCACCCACCACTCGATTTGGCATTCATTTTTTACCTAAAATCCATCAACGTTGATATTTCAATGATGATACAGTCACTTGACGAAACCACTCTACCAGATGCATATAGTGTCACAATCAAAGCATAGAACAATCTGATCGATGTCGGAAAATGTTCGCCTCGGCCCGTCATGCCTATATTCCCCGAAGTGCCAGTTCATGCTCAAACAACACCAAAATTTGCACCAGCTGCTCCTCTACAATCTATGTACACATATACAAGTGCACCACAGAACATCACAACTGGTTCATCGAAAGATGAGATGAGCGACATAAAGGAAATGTTGTGGGCTATAACCAACAAGATAACTATCATCAAAGGCAACCAAGCTGCTCCTCCAAAGCTAGCCTATAAGAATTATCAAGGTGGAAGGCCCTCTTACCAACAAAACCAATTCCAAGGATGGGTCCACCAAAAATTTTAGGCGCCAACAACAAGTCAAATAGTGCTGATACCCATTCCATTACAGAACGCCAACCTAAGCTCTAACAGAGAGCTGACTGCAGGACAAAACAATTTGATCGATGACGGTAACCCCTGGTGTTTTTCTTTCGGTGATTCACATATGCCCTAAAATTTCCCATGCAACAATCTGCAACAAAAGATAGTGGAGCAGCGTAGTTAAGGCACAATATCAGATGGTGGGGATTATACATACACTTCTCCACAAATGGAAAACGCAATACTCACCACTCAAATTCAAGTAATGTCTCTGGAACAAGACACCGACATAGATCTAGACCACGCCCTCTTCTCATGGATGGAAGGAGAGGAAGCGATGTTCACATTCGAAGCATCCACTTCTGAAACCCTGCGAGTGCAATCTGATTAAAAAAAATTATCCAAAGGGAGATTCACCGAAGAAATAGTCATCCTACAATTGGTCAATCAACAGTCTGAAAATTATCCCGATCGCCAGACTAGTGCCCCTACGACAGTGACACAAATCCTTTCAAAAAAGAAGACCATAACCAATAGAACTAAGGAGCAAAAGAAACACATTTTGCCACCGTTGGATGTGGTAGAGCAGTTAATGAAATCATCTGCTAACATTTCCTTATGGGAAATCCTAGCTATGCAAGAACAAAATACACTATTACAAAGGGCTCTTCAAGAAGACCTGATCACAGGACCAAAGCAACAATCACTTCAGGAGGAAACTACTGAACTATTTCAACTGACTAAAGTTCTTACGAATACTACGGAGCAAGCCCCTAATAAAGATCTTGAAGAAGAATCGACATTCAAAATCAGTGAAGAAAAACCAAAGCCGAGGCCATTTATCTTAACCCATATTATGGGTAAGAAATTACTGCATAATTCCATGATTGACTCTAGCGCCAACACCACAGTCATGCCCAGGCTAATAGTTGAAGCCCTGGGATTAAGCTATGAACCTTTGAATAAGGGATTCATGCAATTGGATGGTAATATGGTCAATACTCTAGGGATCATTAAGGAATTTCAGTTAACTTTTCTTATCTTCCCGAATATCACGGTCAAGCAGGATACCGTGATCATTTATATCCCTCCAATTTTTGGTTTATGCATGTCCAGAGAATTCACTTCTAAGCTAGGTAGATACCTTTCTTTAGATTGGTCACACCTAATTATAAGGACCAAGCATGGATCCAAAATGAAACTGGATTCAGAACCTTTGCATCCTGAACATGTTGTAGACGAAGCTAGGGTAGTCTTTGAGTCAACTCACACTTCCATAACCAAGGAGGAGATGTACTGCATTGAGCTTCTAGAAGATGAAGAAATCACCGAAGATTGGACTGATCGGGAGGAGGTTCTCCTACGCGAGTTCATTGAAAAAGATCCTTTCAGTTATTATCATGCCATTGGACTAGAAACCTATGTCATTTATGATGAGGGTCAAGTGATCCTAAAAGTGGCACAAAAACCCAAAGGCTTTTCGGCAACCGAACTATGGTCGATACATTCCGATAGTGCGAGGTACGAAATCGACACAGAAGCTAAAGTATACTTGACTTCCCAAAGTAGCGAGGATATAATCATGTCCCTTTGATCCTGTTTTTCCTATCCTAATGACAAGGTTGAATGTGAAGGCCTCATAGTAATTTTGAAGCCAATAGAGCAAATCGACATTAAGCAAACAAATCGGCTCAGGACTTATGAACTAATCAACAATTAGGTTCAAAATATCAATACTGAAAAGGATGGCCATACAAGATCCTCCGAAGAAAAGGTCTAGGACCTAATTAAGAGCTTTGGAACTTTTAATATTCAAGTTGTTCCTCAAGAACAAAATGATGATACAAAAAGCTTGGCTAAAATCGGATCTCAATCTGAATTGGTACCAAACCCGACGTACAACCAATGCTTCGAGCGAATGATACTCCAACTCGCAAAACTAGAGGATGGAAAGAGTTGAAAATTATTCGACAGTGGTGAACACATCACCTTAGACAATTCACAACTAGGAGAGGTTACAAACCGATTCCAAGTAGGGATGACCGAAAGCAAGGGTAGACAAGAAGCACAACAAGAACTCCATGAATTTCCAAAGAATTTGGTCACTTCTGAAGGTTCCCCTTTGGGTTATACCATAAATAATAAGAGGAAATTCATAACAATTGAAGGTGAATATATGGATGGTCAAATTAGAAAGGAAAATAATCCTAAAGTTTGAAGGAGCATCCTACATCAAGGTGAAGAAGGATGCATACATTTTTGAAAATAAAATGAACAATTGTTGGCTTGGTTGTATGAAACATTTAGAGAATATGATCTTGGCATCGTCTATTTTCCATTTCAACCAAAGAGAGAGGTCGAATCGGCGTGCCAAATCGAAGGTCTAGCGAATCTCAGGATTAAAGCTTCAATCAAACCTAGCATTTGGACTTTCAGTGTCATTACGATCTAAGAGGATCTAAACCAAACGCCAGCAAGAAACCACCCATCACCCTCTATGGAATCAATCGGTGTAGCGGGAGCAAGTTGTTTCCTCTACAACAGGGGCTAGATGGTAAGGGTATGGTAATGAAATTCAATTGGTATGTGTCAAGAACCGACTGAGATGAGAAATATGATGGTAAGGAGGGTCCGCTCATAATGATTCAAGCGACACAAGGCATTCAAATAAAAAAGTGTAGAAAGAGAAGCACCAAGAGTTCCCATTAGGGGAATTCACTTTAAATTTGTATATAGCTCAATTGGATGGTTCTACCATGTAAATATGTAATTACTATAATTATTTTTCTCTCTTTGTTATTTTTGTTTGGCCAGTCTTCCTAATCCATTATACAACAAGGACTCACATTATGATAATAGAAAATAACACAAATATCCAAAGAAATGAAAATTATGCAGCAGGGCAAAGATGTTAAATACAATCTATGCCTTCATTATATTTATATACTTCAAAAAATTACAACAACAAAATGGCTTTGAGGCCACACTTTGAAAGGAGTATATACTTATATATATGTTATAAAGCCTTTTCCAGGCTATATACAAAAGATGAATAGGGTTTCGGTTTTAAAGGAGGAAAGGAGAATTTCTAGTCGAGGACAATAGCATCATCTGGAACCACCTCATCCTCAGCTACACTAGCAACACCATCAGAAGAAGCGGTGGCAGGTGGGAACACCAGGTTCCTAAAGTCAGTGTACCAGTCAATATCGTAAAATGGCACCACATTGTACATCTGGAATAGAAAGTAGCATGCACGGGTAACCTTCAGATGATGGACTTCTCACGACTAAAGGAGGAAGCTGCTCAAGAATGGAAGCCATGAGACAATCACATCCTCTTCAATAAACCTACGAAGGTCACTCATAGTCGGGATCCCTCCGTCAAATGCCACATTTTCCACCA
The DNA here is from genome assembly GCA_007115665.2 of Sequoiadendron giganteum. Taxonomy (NCBI): domain Eukaryota; kingdom Viridiplantae; phylum Streptophyta; class Pinopsida; order Cupressales; family Cupressaceae; genus Sequoiadendron; species Sequoiadendron giganteum. Next base: position 173,797,164 of record CM021110.1, read on the forward strand.
CCTCCCCGAGATTTTTCAGGTACTTCTACGGGAATATTTCGGTCACCAAGTGAATGATAAGTGGCTTAGGGACTTGAATATCAAGCAGTGATGCCAAAAAATGAGAGAAAATTTCAGTATTTACTCTATACTTATCTTCCTATTCAAGACAATCTCGACCCAGGACCCATTTCATAGCTACAATGGCCAAAGAATGTTTGTTCTTCATCATCCTCCTCAGATGCCTGCTTGAAATTTTTCCAAGAAAGGTCATTTACGGTTTATGAGAGGTCGGCCTGATCAAGGTATCCATGGCGTCAGCTACTATAAGACTATCAGGCATCGACCCTATACGAAGACCCTAAATCTGAACTCTACACAAATACTAAGCATATCACAATTACCCAAAGGCTAAAACACTCACCTAATGTTGATTTCGCTAAATTACTAAGTGTGATTCTGCTACTAACTAGATGCCTATTTATAGAAACACAAGAATAAGAGCGGTAGCTCGCATACCATAAGCATGAGTTTAACCAGATACTGCCTCGAACACCGTACCAAGCCTCGTTCAAAATCATCATCAAGTTGCATCTATAGGTATGATTTGTTGCATACAAAATCAAAGCAAGATAATTAATTAGCACAAGCTACTAGCAGTATTTGACGGTAGCCTTTCCAATTGGATGATGAGGTGTCATCCTACTAGGTGTTCCTGACTGCCCAAGAAAGATACAGATCTATTTGAAGTGTATCACATACCATGGCATAATCATTCCATTCAGGGGTATTAATTACCACGACATGCAACTCTTGGCCCACCTTCAAATCACCGACTCAATTTCCAAGGAAAATCGACTACGGGTGTAAGTACCTAGGGTTATTATGAATACTTGTCATTTAAAAATGACAAGTAGTTCAGTTTGCACAACTGAAGGGTTGGCAGTACATGCCAAATTTAATGCAGGAAAAGAAATCAACATCTACCACTTCAAGAAGGACAAGAAAGCAAGTATTGCTTGTGTTTGTTTAAGGCAAAGAAAATTTGATACAAGAATTGTGCAAAGAATTATCAAAGTGCAGGGTTGCAAAGAATCGAGTAGCGAGTTTTCAAAAGTTCAAAGAAAAAATGGCATCCGATGTCCCTAAAGTAGCCCAGAACCCATAGATGGGTGAGCTTGGTGAAGCATCCCAAAGCTTGGCCAATGTGATAATCACCGCACCCATGGTCAATATTTTCGAGGAACAAAAGTCCTATGCTATGCCTGGAATCCTAGAAAAACTAGAATGCTCTCACACGTGGCTAGCTAAGAAGGGTCCAGTCAGAGATGCTAACTTGGTAAAAGAGGAGTGGGATAACATCTATGACCTCGAGCTCAAGGCTAACCTTAAGGGCTTAAGGGAATCTGCTTTCACTAGGAGGAAGAAATCCCATGAAAATCAATTGTCATTCAAGCAATGGTACTCTGGACTTCCCCAATACATGGTCCCTTATGTGCATCACTGCCCAAAAATGGTTTGTGAAAGTGTTTGACGCTTCAATTCGGCGACTGGTGCCATCGAAGCAAGGAGGTTAAGGGTCATGCTAACCGTGGAGGCTCTTAGGCACATGTTGTGTGTTCCCGATATGGGGACCAGAGAATGATCGATGGAGGTTTTTAGCAAGAAGAAGGGTTCTAAATTCTAGAGGACTAGGAGAGATGCCCTCGACTTTTATAATGTTGAAATTGGAAGGTCCTAGGATAGCAAAACACCATTGAAAAATCTGAATCATCATGCCGATTATAAATAGGTGGACATGAAGGATGCCTTCTCCATGATGGATTTTGTGTTCGGCCTAGACGATGATGAGATTGTGTCCGAACCTTAGTTGGTCCTGGGTTTCCAACTCAGAAGGCAGAAGGAGCCTTTCTAGTATCACTTCGCAGAAATGATAATCAAAGATATGAAGAAACAAATTGGTGAGTTCGAGACTGCGAGTAAGTTCAGATATCCTTCTCTTCTCGCCTATATGTTTCTACATCAAAATCTTGATTTCTTCAAGGAAAAAATGGAGTTGTTAGTGTTCGATGAGAATAGGCACTGAAAGCTGGTTTCGGTATGGACTCCCATCCTCTGTTCCACCTACGATTATTATGCTTTTTTGAAGAAATTCTTGAACTCGATTTTGTGTGATCTTGGCGAGGATAGTGACTACTATCGCCTATTAGGCGATCAGATAGACTGGAAGCAATCCCTATTCATAAAATGTGATTGGTTCCTCGATGAAGAATTCACATGTGTCCGAGTTCGTGGTTTTTGCAAAGAGCTGATCCGACTCCCTGCATCTATCATCGATCGAGTATTAGCCCTCGAGGTCTTCTGATAAATGGCTATAATTGACTGGAACTTTTGATTTGACCCAAAGAAGAAGAAGTGAGGGTTTTTCGAATGCCCTATAAGCTACAAAATAATGATCATGGTGAAGAAAAATTCAGTAGAGTTACTTGAGGCTAAGTTGGAACACCTCAGGCTGGTTCTTATTTGTGATAAGTGGGACTAAAAATCAAAAGATGATTTGGGCGACACATTTATTAAGGTAAAGCATAGCCCTCGACCCTACTGGGAAGCACAACAAAATCCACCTAAAGATATCAGCTGAGTCTGGTGAACTTGGCTCAAATGCCGACAGATAATCGGAGGCCATCATGGCTTGACTTCTATCTTGTCAAGGGGAAGGTAGATGAAAATAAATCCATAAGTACTACCCTCTAAAATAAATTGGAGCGACAATAGGGCTAGAAACCAGAGAAGATTTAGGATTTTTTTATCTACCGCCAGGAGATCAATAACACCACTGACCCTTTCCAGCATTCATTGGTGTATAAAATCCATAATAAATTTGATACCCTCTGGAACCAGAATCATTAAGATAGTGACGCAAGTGACGCGTCGGAGCCTAACCCTGAAGATGCCTTGCCACACTCCAACAAGGAAAACAAGAAACACAAGGCAAAGACACAACCTGGCACTACTGTTAGGAGTGTGAAAATGAATACCTCACATTCAGAGTCCTCACAATCTCGGCCTGTGATCGCAAGGAGGCCCGAAGCAACACAACAATCAACAAAGGTGGTAGATTTGGAGAACCCACCGCCAAGCAAAAGGCAATACATTGATACTGTTGTCGATGGTGGTGTGTAGGAGGTTGGAGTCAGCGAAGCATCAGAGATATAATCGACCTCTCAGGTATCTCTCTCTCCCCCTCTTCTCAGCTCATAGTCTCTTGTTTCTTCCATAGTCCTTTCGACGCCCACTGCTCCAAGTATGGGCCTAGCTTTCTCTGTCCCCTCTGCATTAGCTATGGGAGGTTTCTCCCAGTTTTCTCATATTAGATAGATGGTTTTCACCACCCCACGACCTTCCCTTTCATTGGTATGAGCCCCTTTGGCATCCCCATCTTCCTCCTCAACTACATCCATATCTTCTAGCCCATTGACATCTGAGGCAGCCATCCATGTTGCATCATCTGAGTCAATCTTGACTCAACTTTCATAGTCATCAAAGCCCGCTGCATCTCCATTATTGCCACCATTCCCCTTGATCCCCTCCATGCCTTCCTCAACTGGGATTTGGAGCATTCCTCCCTTTTCTTTGTTCATGGTCCCCCTTCTAAAGAAGAAAACATCTAAGGTCACTTGCCTCTCTTTCCCTTTCGCTGTCCCTTTTGGTGCACCATGTTTAGGTGAGTGCATCAAATTGGTGGCTCAATTCTTGTCTCAGAGTGATACGACGAAGCAATCTCAAGCTCTCCGATTCCAAAAGCAAAGAGAAAAGGATCCCAAGAGGCCAGTGGAGCATAAGATCCATACAATTTATAACGAGGCTCAACAATCATTGCATTTCACAACCCTACATCCAAATGTTGTCAAACCGTAGGGAGAAATGCAACCTGATGACTACCATGCCATTGGACTGGATTTGTGTGTCGCCTAACCATAGGATAAAGTCGAGCTACTAGAGGAGATGCAACGGGTAGTGACTACTAGCTTTCTTAAGTTTGGTCACAAACTGAAGAAGATGGAGGATGAGCTCAAGACCTTCAAGGCAAGGTTGGAAGTCATATTAGCCAAGGATAAATCAGAGGAAACAGAAAGGGTACACCTTGCACAAAATGTGCAAGCAGAATGGGCTAGCTTGCAAAGGGAACTCAAGAAATTACAAGCCTAGGAGTTCAATTGGATAGCCGAACTACAACAAATAAACCAAGAATTATCCTACAGGTTGGCCCAATCGGAGGGAGAGGTTGAAAAAAATATCAAAGAGTTACAACAATTTCATGCCCATTTGGAGAAAACAATACGAGAAAAGGAGGCAAACCAAGCAAGTGCATAGGCTCAATTTCAGGAAGATCTTAGGAATTTCAAACTTTCCTTGGATCAAGATTCTACAAAGTGAAGCCAGGATGAGGAAAAATGGTTGGTCGCACAGAATGATTTGAAGGAGAAGCTCACCTCTGCCATAGACTAAATTGAAGGGATAATGCAAGATATTGGAACAAGGGATGCAAAGATTAATCTCTTGCAAAGAATCATTCAAAATCCCTCCTCCATAGACATACCTCAACCTAGTGGCCCAAAAACTATACGCTTCCTACTGTGAGAGGGTCAAGGCCTTATGACCGACACTCCAACCCACACTCTGGTTCATGGCGGAGGCAGCAGATTTATGCAGAGAGGTGCGTGGAACAATGGAATAACTCCCACAATCCATAGGGGAAAAGGTTCCTGAAGTAGAAAGGCTACTAGGTAGGCTATACACAGTGCCAAGTGAAGATATGGAACAAGCAGGATTGAAGAATCGGAAGGCAGCTACTGGGGTCGCAAGGGAGTTTATCTGATGCTAAGAGGCCACCCTTCGTGCTCAACAATGCTTAGTTATGTTGGGGAAATCAATGGATAGTGTTCAGGCAAGGTTTTCCAAACTAACTCAAATGGGATTTCCCTCTCCCTTTCTCCTAGATGAATCAGTGGCTTCCACGGAGTAGATTACAGTAAGGATTGAGGAAAGGAAGCATGATTTATTAAATTTTCAGAGTTTTAGCAAGCCTCCTATCACCGAAGACATTGAGGGTGTAACTCATTAGACTGCACGACTACTATTTTAGCTTGAGGATGGGTGTGGGATATCTACGATACTGTCTTTTAAAGAAGTAATCGAGCTACACAAGGTGCATGAGATCCTGTGCTCTATATCAATGCCCTCTGAAGCCAACTGGATGCCTTTACAGGTCACCCTTTCTAAGCTCTGAATCCAATGCCCAATGAATGAATCTCTAGTCTGCAAAACCAAAAAAATTGGATTCACTGTTCCGCAGGCGAAACGCCCCTAGTAGTCACCAAAAGCTGTGGATATTTATATACCCCCTTACTCCCTTTGGGTTATTTTTGATATCTTTCCCGACTTCTGACCGCTTCCAATGATTTTGAAATCCTCCTGATAGTCTTTCGATGCCCTCGACTAAATGTCACCATGTGTCACCAAAGCGCTCATCGAAGGGGGATTTCCTTTCCCTTCTCTTTTGGGTCCCGACTGCCTGCCACGTAGAATTTTCCCATGTAAATGTTTGGCAGGCCCCTTAAGCGGTGTCGATAATAGAGACACTGCCACATGTCTTCTCATCGCAAGATCTCATCAAAGGATGAGGAGAACAAACTAAAGGTTGTGAAATGCCTCCATGTGTTCCTTCGGTGCAACTATATACAAAGAGAGAGCCAGTGCAATCACTAGGCTACCATACTACCGCATGCCCAAACTACTTTCACTAGGAGGTGACATTTCTCTGCAAAGTGTTGATCGGGACCACTGCCATCATTTTGTAGGGAAAGTATCTGGCTAGCAAACGACTAGATTGATTGTCAAGAATCTTTCTGTTACAACAACCGTGATGAATCATTGTTGAAAGAATTATGATTCATGATGGATATATTTTTACGATCTTTCAAGCGGTGTATTCCCTTGGCTATATATACTACTTCTCTTGTGGAGGGAAAAAGGGAGTTTTTTACTAGTTAGTTAGTAAGCAGTTAAAGTAGTAATTATAGAGCTGATTATTGCTAGTTCAGAATACCTATAGAAAGATCAAGAAGACATCAGGCCTTTGTTTTGTTTGATAATTGTAAAAGACTCACAAACTGTGCCCTTGTAATTTGGCCTTTCTGTCTCTTAACTATTGATAACTCTATATTGTGTTGTTTCTGAAATAAATTGTTTGCAACTTCAATGTTTTGAATAGAATGCTGATTTAGAACCATGTCTTTGACTCTTTCTTTCTAGTATAGCTCTGTGAAAATTATTTTATGTCATGAAATAAACTATTCAGGTCTTTTCCCTTTAATGGTCATTATTTCAAGCATAAAAAATTGTTGAACAAGCCCTTAGATCGTATCTACAAGATAGATCTATCATGCCTTACATCTAAACCTTGGCACATCGCCCTAGTTAGAACCTTTCATTTTATATCTGGTTCATTTTCCCATTCAAAACCCCAGTTATAGAAGAGTTGGCTTCTTTAAAATCCGGAGGTCACTCAATTTAGCGCAATAGGTCCCCCCTTTAACTGAGTTTCCAACAAAAGTCTGTTACCTTGCCAATTTTTGGCATCATCATTGTCAAAATCATGTTTTGTTTAAATTATTGTATAAAAAAGGTAGTCTATAAAATAATGTTCCATTATTAAATTGATGTATATATGTTCATATAATTTATATTTATATTTTTTAAGCCATATTTGATTAATTTCTTTGAAATTGATACATTTATGATTTATCCAATTGTTGCCAAACATTAAATAATGCTTGTGTTTGTTGATAGGTAGAAGATTTTGATGAAACACATACTAATACCCAAGATCCAACTGGGTTATTGAGATTTGGACGAGATGATCCAAACCATCCTTTAAACCATATTAGGGCGAGAAGAGCAAGATTGAAGAGAACACTACCACCTGAGAAATTTGAAGAGCTGATGACAGTCGCATACACTGATGACATGCCACCTAGCCTTAATGATGATGATCATGATAGTGAAAATGCAGTGCATGAAGAAGGATTGAATGAAATTCTTACAGGTTTCTTTGGGGATGGAAACAATAATGACAATAATGATGATATGGTTGACAGTAACGATGATAGCAGGGGTAATTACCACCAACGTAATGTTGATGATAACAACATCAAAGACTCCATCAAGCAAGCAACGAAGACACTTGTGTTCAAATTGGGTGCAAGTAGAACCTCAAAACTGGCATGCACATTAATATTATTAGAATATCAAGTCACTATTTGGTTGGTCAAACAAAGGATTTACTAACCTACTGAAGTGAGTTGAAATCTATTTCTTACTTTGCATTGTCAATTGGTGTACATAATTTGTAAACATTCATCAACTTTGTTTATATTTCTTTAAGGGGATTTTAAAACCATATATTGTATGTAAACAGTCCTAGTATAGATTGACATATCAAACATGTTCATCATAAGTCAAACATTCAATTGATTAAATCTTTGGAAATCTTACAGGGCACTAAAAACTAAAATATTCCCTGAAGAGAATGTGTTGCCATCAACTTAAAGAGAGGTGCGTCTGTTGTTGGTTGAGTTGGGGATTGAATATAAGAAAATTCATTCATGTAAAAATGATTGCATTTCATATAGAGATGAATATAAAAACATAGAATGCCTTGTATGCAAAGAGAAGAGATATCATACAGATGTAAAAGGTCCTATAGTTCCAAAGAAGGTTTTACGTCACATGCTAATTATACCTAGACTTCAACTAATGTTTCGTTGCAATTCACTAGCACAATTGATGGACTGACATGCAAAGAACAAGAGTAAAGATGGATTCATGCAAGTTTTGGCCGACACCAAAGCAATGAAACACATAGAGGAAAAATGACCAAGAAAATTCAAAGATGAACCCCGTAGTATCAAGTTTGGTCTTGCAATTGATGGACTGTGCCTATTCTCTCTCCTGAGCTCAAATTATAGTGTTTGGCCAGTCAGATTGATAGTATACAATATTCCCCCATGGGTGAGTGTTAGAAAGGAGCACATTATGCTGGCTCTCATTGTTCCAAGAAAACATCAAGTTAAAAACATGGATGTTTATCTTGTGCCTTTTATTGATGAGATGCAACTGCTATGTCAAGGCATAAGAATGTATGACATATCACGTCCTCCATCAAATAGGTTCTTCATGTTGTATGGTGTGCTATGTTGGACTATTCATTATTTCCCAGGACTTGGTGTTTGTTCTGGTAAGATAAAATATTTACGTATTTACACTCATAATTTATTTTCATCTCAACTTTCATACTTAGTTTTATACTATTTTTTTGATGTTATTAACATTAATTATTGAATTGTAAGGCTTCAAACAAAGGGGATATTTTCATGTCCAAGATGTGCAAAATAATTTCAAGGGTGGTATTCTAAAGATCTACATAAATTTATTTACGCAAACAATAGGGTTTTTCTACCACTAGATCATAGGTTTAGAAATCGCCTGAAGAATCAATTTGATGGAAAAGTTGAAAATAGAGGCCCTCCTATTATTATGGGTCTAGGTGATTGGCTTAAGAAGTATGAAGATGCTGAATTGAAATCTTGGGAGGATTTTTTTGATCGGGGTGATTCAAGTGAAGAACCAAAACAAGTTGTATTTAATATGCCAGAAGGAATCAAAAGGAAATCCATATTTTATGAGCTCCCTTACTGGAAGGATCTATTAATATCTCACCTATTAGATCCTATGCACATCTTCAAAAATGTTTCGGATTCTATATTTCGACATATATCAGGAAAAGAGAAGGACACCTTGTCTTCGAGGAGAGATATTGCTCTTTTGCATACCAAATTTGATATAAAACATCCGTGGCCAAATAGGGAAAATGAAACATATGCAAAAGCTCCATGGATTTTGAAAAAAAAAGAGCTAGACCAACCAAAAAATGTCATCCGTTCAATAAGGACACCTACTGGCTATGGGTCATCATTGGCTAAAGCTTTTATAGTTGATGGACATATCATAGGATTTAAAACACATTTTTTTCATAATTTAATGAAGGTATTATATATTAGAATTTAACATTTACTGGTAACATTGATTAAACACTAAGTTTATTTTGATATTTTGTTGTGTGAGAAAAAGTACTAATGAAATTTTCATAAGTGTGTTTGATAGCATATCATGCCATTGGCAATTAGGGGGGATTCCTGTCTTACAGGACTTAAGGAATGCCATAAGTCGATTGTCAAAATTTACAAGGCATGTGGTTATATGAAATGTTCATGTGTGAGAGACATAGAGATATTATATTGCATTTTAATTTATGACTAAAGGTTCATACTAATTTACTATTCTTATATTAGGTGGGTGACCTCCAAGGAGATCCATGAATCTAAAGTGCCAAAGTGGAAGAAGGAAATTGCAAAAATTGTATGTGTATTTGAGAAGGAGCTCCCTACAAGTTTCATGGACCTACAAGTCCATTACTTATACACCTAGCCGATGAAATATAATTGGAAGGTGTCATATCAACGAGGTGGATGCTTTTATTTGAGAGGTATATGAAAACTCTTAAAAGATATGTCTGACAAAAGGCACATCCAGAGGGTTGCATGGTTGAAGGGTATGTATTGAATGAAGCATTTTTCTTCTTGTGTGAATTCCTTGGTAAGGATTTTGAATATGGTCTAGTCTGGGATGAAGAATGAGCATCAAATATTATTGATGGAGAAAAAACACAATCTAATGGTGTTGAAGTAGAAATTAGCAAGTAAATTCACGATCAGTGTGATTGTTTTTCTTGCAATCATTAATTTATGCTGTAATTTATTTGTCAAATTAACAACATGACATTTGGAGTTTGAAATAAACATGTTGACATGTAATAGGTTTAGATGAAAGTTCTATACTTGAAGTTCATTATGTACCACATGGACTTTATGAACAAATGGATTGATCTGTATGATAAAAAGAGAGAAGAAGTGTTAGAAGCAAGGAGATATTTTAAGAGATTGAACCCAAGGAATACTCCACCTCCCACTCATCTACTTGGGGAATGGGGCAAAGATTGCACACTAGAATGGGTTATTGAACAAATTCAAAATCAAATAGAAGATGCAGATACAAATTCAAACATAACAGAAGATGAAATCAACATTTCTAGAGGATGTAAAAGAAAGGTACAGTTGGAATTTTACAAAATGTTGTTTCCTTACAGTTTTGATAGTATTAACTATTTTAATATTCATCCTTATATTTGTTTTCACTTAAATAAATGGTCTTTCATAGGCGAGGAAATATCCAACAATGTGGGCATATGGTCGACATTATCATGTAGAAAGTGTAGACATAAAGAGACGATCCTTCGATTGTGGCATCATGGTTGATTTCAAGCAATCTAGTCGGTCAAGCTCAAAAGATAAGAATATAAATGAAGGGATTCTACAATATGTTGGGAAAATACAAGAAATTATTGAGTTGGATTACCATTAGATTTTAAATGTTGTGTTTTTAAGTGTAGATGGTATGAAGCATCTGAGAGGAGAAGAAGACATGATACCCATAATGGATTGTTTTCTATAGATTCCTCATCGTTCCTACCGGAGGATAAGGAGCCTTATGTTCTACCAATTCATTGTGAGCAGATATTTCTTTAACTCAAGCAAGAAGCAGTACTGATCATTAATCTATTAATTCATAGCTTATTGTGAATATATACATGTGTTTATTAATCAATAAATTTGTTATAACATACGTCTAATATATGTATGTCGTTCATGTGCAGGTATTTTTCTATGAAGATATTTTGGACCCGAAATGGATATTTGTGATACATTATGATCCAAGATTAAGGCATGTATTTGACGATGCATTAGTGGATACTAAGCAAAAAAATAATGGCCAACAAAATTAGAGAGAGGGATTAGAGAACATTGAAGAAATTGACATCCATGATGATGTTGAAGATGGTTAGTTTTAAGGCACAAGAAGACAACAATCCAGAGTTAGATGATGTTATGGAAGACAACAATATGGATGGTATAGAAAATGATTATCCAAATACATCTGGTAACAATATAGATGGTCTATAGTCAAATTTCAATGATGATGAAGATGATGAAGGTCAATATGAGGATGATGATAATATTAAATACTTGAAAGAACATATGAACATTGGAAATGATACACTGGATGGCATTGTAGCAGACAATAATGTTAATGACCAAGACTTCTAAATTTTTAGAATTATTTGCAATCCAAGTTTTAAAAAGGATGATTATTATGGCCTAAACTTTGAAATGCTTTAGTAATGTCATCTTTTACTTGGACAATTGAAAACCTATTTTATTCTCCTAGCAAGATTTTTTATTTTCCATTATAATTCTAGACCAAACAACATTTGTGGGGATGGCCTTTTACACCAATCTTAATTTGTAAGAAGTTCATGAACCTGTTGTCAAGCAGTAAATTCCTTTCATAGATAGGAAATGTAATGGCTTCATTTAATAAAAGATAAGTAGTCTCTTTTCGAGGGTAATGCACATGCGAAAAGTAAAAAACACATAAAAAATAATTGTACAGTAGAAAATAAGATTCAATCAGTTATGTCTTATTTCACTTGCACACTTATCTGAAAAAATAGGGTATTCACCATAAATTTCCCTTGACAAAGAAAACATGTGCTTTCATTTATTTTTACTGTATATCTCACAAGTGAAATTATTGTTACATAATGATGCATTGAGAAAATAATATATACAAAAAAATGCAAAGAAAATGTTTGAAGTTTAACATGCAACCTACTGTGTTGTGTTGAAAGGAATCAAGATTAATTAGGACAAGAAATACAAATAAAATTTTGATGATTGTACTTAAAAGTGAACAGGATATGAAAAGTGTGGACAATGATGATGTTGAAATTGAAAACGTTGATTCTAATGACACTATTGTTTTATGTCATTAGAGATAAAGAGCACATACAATTTTATATACATAGAAAATGAAGATTTGAAAAATAGTAAACTGAAAATGTAAACACTGTAAAATTTTTCCTTAAACAATAATTCACATACTCACTTACAAAAAAGGGTGAAGCATTTTTTATTCAAACTTTCTTTTCTTTAATAGACATAACAATAAAAGAATATTTACAAGTACAAGAATATATACAATGTTTCATAGAAAATAAGGAATGTTTCATAGAATATACAAGTAGAAGAATATTTACAAGTACAAGAATATATACATTGTTTCATAGACTTCTAAATTTTCAGAGTTATTTGCAATTTGTTGGGTTTCAAAAACACAAGTTTTTAGACCATAAGAGGGTGCCAATCTCTAAGAGGACTTTAATCCTTAATACAAACCAATTAAAATAAATTATTTGAAATGAATTTATTTCACACCTAACCAAAAATCAATCAAAGCATCCACACAGTAACAACAAATGTGCCCTGATAAATCTTGCAGATTTAAACAACTTGAAAAGACCACTTTGAAGACAACAAAGCAATAAATAAGCATGAAAATCGACATAGCAATTGAACACTGAAAATGGATTATGAGTTATAATGTATCTGCTCCATTATATTACTCAAAATATAAACATACATAACATGAGTTCTTTTGATATGAATAAGTGGATGAAATGGTCTAGTATCTATTATAATGGATTGAAATGATGATGATATCATGATCAAAATTGGACCTTGGTTTCCCTATTTGTATAGGAAGCGGCAAGCTTCATGTCCGTTCAAAAAATTTACATCATTTCTTAACTAAAGCATAATTAACATAACATAGAAACTTAAAAATAGTTTATTGTTGGATGTACCACAGTCTGTTAATCATCACCAAGTGCCCGTGACCACCTAAGATCTATTCAAGGCTCAAGAACCAAATTGATGAATCCATAACAACCAAACTCTGACTACCTCCTCATACAGCTCGTGCAAGGAACAATTTAACCTTTGACATGTGATCAATGTATTTCTCTTGGGCATAAGTGTTTGCATTATGTAGAGTGTATGTCATTACATTCTCCAATCCAACAATCCTCCCAAGTTGCTTATGCATTTTCTTGAGTACCTCATCCTCATCATTGATGTCATCAAGGATGCTTGGCAAATATTTTGATATCTCATTTTTTCGAGTTTCTTGATCCTTCAAATCTGTTTCTTCAAAGAAATCTAGCATGGCCATACATAGTGGCTGGCTGAAGTCACTCAATTCTTGTGTCAAGATATTTTGGAAGTTTTCATGTGTAATCATGAGGCTCTGCAATTCTTGGAGCAAAGCATTATTATCTCCATCTTTTGCCTTGATATGGGATTCCATTTCCTTCATCCTATCAAGCAGTCTTCCATGCTCCACGAGGGCCTTGTATGTTCCATTGTGAGCATGCCAGGCACCATTTGCATGTTGGCACATATCTTTGAATTTCATACAAATTATCCCTGATGCTACTTCAAAATTAGTAGCCTTCAATTTTCTTTTTAGTTATTCTTGTTCCTTTTAAGCCTTTTCAAATTTATGCTTCCATTGAGCAGTCTCAGACATGGCCTCTAACACTTTTCTTTCATGTTCAACTAAAGGAGAGTAAATCCTTGGAGAAGCAGGTAACCTATCTTTATAGTTGGTTAATTCTTGTTTCAACCTGTCATTTTCCTCTATCAACCACTGGTTATCTCTTACTAGCTTTTGGATCTGGGTTTTGGTGAATTTGGCTACATTCACATTCAAGTTAGTAGTCTCCAAGGGATCTGTCTCCCCTACTCTTTGCACCAAGAGATGTCCAAAAATCTGATCATGGTCAATGAGAGAAGGCTTCTTGTTTGGGGGGTAAAGAGTCCAAATTTGCAAAGTTGTATTATTAGGATTATACCCTGACCCTGTATAGACCCTGTCACCTGCTTCATCCGTTATTTGCAAAGTTTTATTCTTTCTCTTCAAAAATTTGTCAAACACAATGGCTGAACTAATATCCCACCCAGGAAGGAGAATAACTCTAGCTTCTTGCAATAATTCTCTTCCTCTCTTAGCATTCATGTTTCTAATTTCCCTATCAAATTCATGTTGCAACTCTTTCAAGGCATATGCCTCTTTCTCAGGGTCAATGTCCTTTAACCTTTATCTTATTAGTCTTCCTTTATACTCATATATAAAGGACTTAAATTCAAGGCTCTACACAAAAGTATCATCTACAACAAATTCATGACTTGCACGATTCCTCACATCATTTGATAAATCATCAGAGGCTTCAAAGGTGATCACACTTCTTTCCAATGGAATCTCATATTGGGGTATAACATGAGCATTAAATTGTGAGACTTCTTGTTCCTCAGTGTTATCTTCTTCCATGGATGGGGAACCAACTGAAAAGATCACTTTAGGAGTAGGCTGATGTGATAAGTGATCTAGTGGTGTGATATTTTCTACTTGCCTCCTAGGACTGATGCCCCTTCCTCTTTCAAATTCCACAAGTGGCACATCTCTTATCAGTTCTTCTTCATGGAGGATTAACTGTTCAATTCTTTCTGTGGGATCCTGTACCTCAGGGAAAGCCCCTACATAGCCTAGATTATTATTCACCTTCCAAGCCTCAGCCATCATAACCCTACTGTAGGCATTCATTCTCAACATGTTTTGTTTTTCTTCACAATTTCTGATGACATCTTCTAAAAGGAAACTATGCTCATACTCTTTCAATTTCTGAAATTTTTTGGCATCACAAATGAAGTGTTCAGGATCAAACTTTTCCCTTTTTTTCCAACCGACAAGCCATAATAATCTAGTTTACCACTAACCAATTCATTGCCTGAATCAAAGATAATAGTGAAATCACCAAAGCATAAAGTGGAAGGCATGAAAGTCTACCTCCCATAGCTCTTTAAATGCATGAAAGCTGAAAATGACAATTGCCGTATGATCCCTAAATAAGAAACTCTATCTGGCATAGTCTTAGGCAAAAAATAAGGTGCAACTTCAAATCCATAAACCTTGATAACAGTACAATCCCCAAACATGTACCGCTCCCCCCGATTGTGATTTATCCCTACTTCATGACCCATATCTTTTGGTCGAAGAAATCTTAAGATCTCTGGGGAGAGGTTGTAGTCACATTTGTGGCCTAGCATCTTGTATAGTGGTTTGACAAAATATTCCTCAAAATATAGGTAGTGAGACCTCCCACACAAATGTCCACATTTGTACAGGCCTTGAATCTCCATCATTATCTAAGTCTTTTATTCTTAATTCCTCACCACATATCCCCATCACCTGCCCTTTGTATAATATCATGTGCATGCAAAGAGAATAGTGCTTGAAATTAATGGCTTCACTGTCATTCTTGATGATATTGAGGGCATTATTGATGTCCTCCGATAAATACTCTGCATAATCATAGGGTCGGGCATTATGGCTTTGGATGTTTGTGGCTAAAACCATGGGAGCAATTATCATGTTCTCAGGAACATCAATTCCCAGTACTTGACCAACTAAGTAATAAGTGTATTGAAAGTATTATTCAAATAAAGCCACAAAGAATGGGGGCTTATCTCCACTAGAGAACCTCATAGTTTGGTTACCCACACCTTTAACCCTATGTAGAGGAAATTTACACCTCTTGTAACTTGTCTCCATGGTGCAATATTCCTCCAACAAGTCTTTGCTTCGTAATTTTGTTTTTAGGGAAGTGTCTAGTTGAAAAATCATGGAAATATAATCTGGCTTTATGACCATGAACTGTGACCCATCAGGAAAATGAATTGCTCTTGTCTTTAGATTTTAATTATTTGCCAACACCTTGATTAACCCTACATTCACAAAGACGTTGGGTACTACAAGTTCACCCAAATTCAAATTCCACCGGTTTGACACTGGGCTATGCCAAAATTTCTTCCTATAATGATAAATTAAGAGGTCGTAACCCCTACACAGAGTTCATACATCTCCCAAATTTTTCTATTTATCTTCTAATGTCACACACAATGGGTTAAGATGTGCTATTCTTCTGGATTTTGGCCCAGACTTAGGACACTGATCGATTAAGTCTTGATTCAATTGTGTAGCTTCAATTTTCTGTATTTTTGCTTTTTGTTTGCCTGGGGTTTTTTCCATCTCAAACCTACTCATGCAATGCTTTCATCTACTTACTAATAAAATAATTTGAGCCGAGTCTAGACCACTTACTTGGATAAATGCTGCAAATTTCCAGCTGCCTACCGCCATCCAACTTGGTTCTCCAAATCCTTCAATTATAATTCACAATGATTTCAACTTCTTTGAGGCCATATTTATCAAATTTCAAGACACTTCATCGCGCCACCTTTATGATCAAGTTATTCATTAATAGCAGTAGTCTCATCGATATTTTTGTTAGTCACATCAATCGGACTAATCATCATTTCATAACTGTCAAAGAGAATTTTAATTAAAATTCCTATTGTTTCTTTGATATACTGGTATGGCAGTGTTTTTCTCTTCCCTTTTATTGTTTACCACACTACCACCTTGTTCAAGGCTTCTTGTTGTGGGGTTGCGATGTATACCGCTCTACCACATATGTTGCTCACCTTCCCGATGATATAGTGGTGTATTGTTTTGATCATTACTTGAAGAGTGTTGATGAGACAATCTTATTTGTCTTACCGATATCTCAATGTCTCTTTGACATTAGATCTTATGTTCCTCCAATGTCAGTTGTCAGTGTCGATGAGACAAGTTAATGTCTCTTGCCGATATTCCACTATCTCATCGACAATTACTTTGTTATATCCAAGAGTTGTGTTTCGCCGAGCACTTGTAGATATACCTTGTCGATGTGACATAAGTGATTCTCTCCCCGACATACCTGTATCTTGTTGTCATTTCACTATTTTACATCGTCAATGAGACATATAAATAAGTCTCTTCGACATAGGGGTGTCTCATCTACATTTCTGATATGTGATTTGTGCTAATGTTGGGGATACTTTAGAGGGACTCTCATCGACATGGTGTTGTCTTGGCGATATGCTATGAGCAATCATAGGAGTATTTCAAAGGAGGAATACACTTTGATGTTTTGATCAAGGGTTTTATTTGGAAGCTCATGTGAGGGATTCTATTAAATTTAAGTTATTATGACATGAATTCTATGCAAATGGTGGATGTAAGAGATGAGTGAAAATGTAAGTATGTAAAAATAATTAGGATGGAATTTTGGATACAACACAATCCATGCTTAAAAAAGGATGATTCTTATGGCCTAAACTTTGAAATGCTTTAGTAATATTATTTGTGTCGATACAAATTACCTATTGAAATATCCTTAAATTGTTCAATCTTTGGTATGAATTGTTGGCAGGAAAAAATAGGATTACTTGGATGCTTCTTCTATTCATTTTGTATCAACATATGTTCGTGAAGATACAAAAGTTAATAGCTCAATCAGGTAGAGTTTTTGTGATTTTCAAATGAAGAGTAACGTACATTTTTATTTCTACTACATTACATTCATGTGCATAAAAAAAATTAGAAGATTGCATTACTATATTGCACTTATGCAGATGCATATAATATTGGAAAGATTGCACAATCCTTTCAAAATTTTTGTCTTTATTGATAATGTAAATGTATGTTGTTCCACACAAGCCGTGGAATTGACTATTTGAATGCATATAATTGAAAAACTATACATTTATAGATACAAAAGAGAAAAATGCACATAAAGAGAAAGGGGACCCGTCATTGCCTCAATGACGAATCCCGATTGCTTTCTTTTGCATCATCTTCATTCTTCCTACTTGTCTAAGCCTCCAAGTTGATGTCTTCCTTGTTGCTCCTACGTTCCCTACATTTGAGTGAGAAGAGTGTTGTTAGAGCAATGAAGGATCACCAGTCAAAATATGTGCATACATATATAAACATATAATTTGATCGTCACGTGCATTCAAATAACTTGCATACCATAGATGTCAAGGAAAACAAGAAATTTGTCAAACATATCTATCATATGCTCGGTTTTATCTAACATATTTTATCATTGTGTAGGTATAGATAAAATTAGGTTGTTGTTTTGTTTATCTAGTTACAACATGTGGGGTGAAATGTGGCCCCCACAAGGGCTAAGCCCAACCAGTTTCCCTATTATTTAATTTGAAAAGGATAATCACAAGTAAACCATCCATGAAGCATTAAAGATCAATCTTTGCAAGGATAGTGGAGTATGTTGGTAAGGGGTAATCTCCTTATTGATAAAGATTTATCCTTATTAATAAGAACATTCTACTATCAACATAGCCATGATTTTGACAAAACAAATTATCAAGGATTCCAAGATAGTTTTCATTAACAGTCTGGTTAAAAGTAAGCAGCCCCAAGCATCAGAACAGTCACAAGAATTGAACATGAGGGGCATTCATGTAGATTAAAATCTTACATGATAGTCATTGCTTGCAAAGATAGAGACAACATGTTTGCACATAAAAAATTAAATCGAATGCATGAAAGGTATAATGATGAAGTCCATAATAGTGAATGTTGCGTAAGAGGGATTGAAGGACAACATTTTGTATCAAGGAGAACAAGGTAACCTCAAACTTTGTTGTACCTGAGTATGACAGTACCTGAGCTTCTAATGTTTCTAGATGGAACCTATAGCGGAAAAGTGTAGTCTCCATCTGAAGGAACCATCTTCAGAGCTCTTCCTTGAAATGAGAGTTGATAACATTAGAAGAAAAGAAATGCCATAATTCTAAAGTAACAATTTGTATCAAGGCAAATGTCAGAAAGTATAATTAAAAAGACAAATCCTTACAATTGGACCTCAAATTGGATGAAATAGATTTATGATTTTATCTTTAGAATGTAGGAAATTTCTCTGTCGGAGCTTCACGACCTGAAACTAGATATCAAATTGGACCAATAAAATTTACGATTTTATCTTTAGAATATAGGAACTTTCTTTGTTTGATATTCATGACCTCAAATTAGATCAGAAGTTGGATAAGCAGATTTATGATTTTATCTTTAGAATGTACAAACTTTCTCTATCAGATATTATAGATGTAAGGTTGAATCAGAAACTAGATAAGCAAATTTATGATTTTATCTTTAGAATGTAGGAGCTTCCTCTGTTGGATATTTGGAAATTCCTACACACAAGTTCTGCTTGGAGTGAAAACACTTGGAAGTGTTTCACACCGGTTCAAGGTACAATCCAACCTAGTTATGACACTGATAGAATCCAATTTTGCTTGAACCGTCCATACCCAAACGCTGCATCATAATCTATTCTTCCTGCACATAAAAATGCCACATATTAACCCCTTCTAAATAAAACTTAAAATACCATGAAACAATGAGTCCCCTATATTACTAAGTAAGTAGGAAGTCTATAGGGCATAGTTTGATTTTATACAAGGATGCTCATGAAAGGAATCTTCAAGTGAAAATGAGTGAGTTGTTTGAGATTGCAACTGATGATGCAATATCTAGTCTTAAAGTCACTTAGAAAAGCAATAAATGTGCAAGAAAATCAAATTGTACAAAAAAATCAATTCACAATGTTATCCTGCATAATGCCTTAAGTTTGAAGACAAAAATCTCATTGTATCTTGATGAAAGTAGTGACCTTAATGGTCAATCACTGGCAACCATGATTTTAAAACATGCTATTGTGCTTATGGAGGCAACATTTTAAGCAAGGTGGTGAGTGGTGGTTTGGAACAATGACAGATATGAAGGACTTGCTATATATGCATACTATGCAATCTAGCTTAAGACAATAGTGTTAGAAGAGATTGAAGGTGGATTATGGAGCTCAAGGGTTACCATGATAAATATTAAAGCAAAGACTAAGATCTATTTAAAATCCACTATCATGAATATATTAAAGCTGTCAAATGCAAAACCCTAGTAGCCGAAGTAATGAACATAGTGCGAAAGAGGACAGTGTGCTAGGGAAGATTTAGGAGATCTCCACATTATCTAATCACAGGAAAATAAATCATTTATTTATTTTTTTAAATTAAAAGATTATTCTAAACCCTATATAGGACAAATTGATACTTCAAAAGCATCTGATTTATTTTTTTAAATTAAAATAAGTCATTCTAAACCCTATATAGGATACATTGATACTTCAAAATCATCTAAAGGAATTTGAGATTTTGCAAACATATGTCAATTAAATACTTGGATTACAAATAGTAGCACGAACATTGTAACCCTTGTTGATTAGAGCAGGAATGAGATAAACAAAAATGAATCCTATGCCTCCTATCACGCACATCTCCTTACCATTCTCTTTCATTCTTTACTGAAACACTTCTCCATTTTGGCGGGCTACACCTAAAAATAAGGTTTCAACAAAGGTTTTATTGTATGTTTATTAAAATGAAAACTCCATTCTAGCAGGCTATGCCTGAAAATAAGATTTCAATGAATTTTTTAGATTATGTTTATTAGAGTTTTAGAGTATTTTGTTGGGCTATATTCTTGATTCCTTAAATGATTTATTCAAATGGATTGTGACTGGCGTGATTTGCTGCATTTAGTGTTGTAAATTGTAATGATGCCATGATTACCATACTATCGATGTCTCTTATTATACCCGTTGCAGTATGGAAGTGTTTTGCCATTCCCTTCTATTTTTTACCGCACTACCACCTTGCTCAAGGCTTCTTGCTGAGGGTTTGCGGTGTATACCACTCTTCCACATAGGGGTGTCTAAACTGGCGCTAAACCCAAAGCTAAACTTGAAGCTAAAGTCAGAGCTAAAAGTTTTGCTAAAATCGAGGCTAAAATCGGAGCCAAAGATGATGCCACACTCGAAGCCAATATTGGCACTAAAGGTGGCTCTAATTTCGGCGCAAATTAGCACCTACATTAGCACCAAATTGTTCTGATTGACGCAAATAAATGCCAAAAATAGCGCCATCCCGATAAATAGCGCTGACATTTTAAAAAAAATAGCAAAAAATACATTAAAACAGTGGGTGGAAGCAAAAAACAGAGCAAAATATGGAGCAAATCATAGGGATTTTTTGTAGTGTCTTGAGACCAAGATGTTTTATATTTGTGCATGTGATCTCCCAGGAGGAGATGGTTAGATCACGATGTCATATTTGGTTTCTTGATTCTATGGTTGGAGCTTTAACATTGGTCTTGTTGATTCTCTTGGTATTAAGTACATTGGTCATTTTCTTGGGAGCTTCATGATCCAGTGCAATATTGCATTTGGATTTTAGCATGGATTGATTATTGGTAGGTTCTCATGGATACTTGGAAACTTGGGCGAGGCTAGAGTTCTCTTGTGATTAGAGACATTTGGTTGAGATGATTACCGTTTGGAGGTTTCAACAAGAATACCGAGAAGCCTTCACCTTGATATAGACATGAGTTCATGATGGACCTATAGAGGAGATTTTTCTTTGAGTGAGTCATGATGGCTCAAGGATATCTTGGAGGACCATTCTCATTCCCCACTCTTGGTCTACTCGGCAGTTTATCATCTGAAAGGTATTTTCCCATTCTTGTTTCTGACCTGTTTTGTTTTTATGCTTGATTTTCTCATACGATTGAGTCTTGAGCCATGGTGATTGATTTTGGGAGACTCATTTGAGAATTGTTTATCATGAGTTTTACTGCTTTATTTTTCATAGATACGGATCTTGAGCTATGGGTAGTTGGTTCTAGAAGATTCATTTTTGGTATCATTTTTATCTCCTTGTGCATATGATTTTATTTATGTTATCATCCATTGATGAGGATTTTTAGGAGATGTATTGGGTTGATTTACTGATTTGGGAATTGATACTTTGAGTTTGATTTCTTTGGTTAGAGAGGATTACATCCATGTTGGCATTATACATGTTTCATATATTTCATTTGATCTTTGAGATTGAGTGGATGGATGTTATTGAGTCTTTTCATTTTGGGTTGTAAGGATATCATACTTGACACAGTGTAGCACTTTGAGGTGTTGGTAGAAGGACATCTTTTGATTTAGAGGTTTTTTCTCTTTATTTTATGGTTCTTTATTGGAGGTTCATGTTCATACGATTTGGGAGGATTGTGTTGACATGTTGTGAGAGAGTATGCAACTATTTGGGTTGCTTGTCTAGATCATTGTGATTGTTCTTGGTACTTTATTTTTTGATCATTTATCACACCTCGATATGATTGTTGGTTGGTAGACGGTATGCCTTAACCATTTTCAGATTTGAAATTACCCATGTAGTGGGAGTTCCTAGATATGTATATTCTTCATTGACATGTTTGATATTGAGAGCTTGTGATTGTGGTTTATGGGTTAGACATATGTTGGCAGAGTTTACTGATGTTGTTGATACCTAGGAGGTATGGATGGTTGGATGCATTAGCATGTGTTGTGGATTTTATTTATAGTCATGTAGGTTTATACCTTTGACACCAACTTGGAGATTTTGTTATCACTTGGATTTAATGCTTGTGTTCTTGGATTGGTGGATCTTCACCTTGGCATGTTCATTTTTTCCATAGGTGGCACGTTGGAGGATGAGAGAGGGTTTCTTGCTTGAGATGGTGGTCACTTTTATTTTATTGCAGGTATCTTGATAGAGCATGAGAGCATGTTAAAGATTCATGTGGTTTCATGTATGGATATGATAATGCATTTCATTGTTTGACCCTTATGTAATATACACAACAAGTGGGAGGATGTTAGAATTTGGTGTTGTACACCATTGCATAAATTGATTTACTAGTAATTAAATAATTATTTAGTTGTGGTACACCTAGGAGGTGTGTTTAGCTACATTAGATAATTATTTGGGGTCACTTGTAAAGTTGTATTATAATAGGGTGATCCCACAATATTGGTTTACAATTTTTTGCCAAACTGGACACTGAAATAATTTTTTCTAACTAAATCTTCACTTTTGGGAACCTATAGCGGCTAAACCGTGAGGAATTTGAAGATGATGCAAACTAATGATTTGTGAAATTTTGTATGTAGATTCTAAATATATTTTTTTTCAAAATTTTTGGAATTAGATTGCAGTTCTTTTTCCATCTCCTTCGAAAACTAGTTTTTTTTCAGCAAACAACATTTTTAAGGAGTGATGCTCACCGTATACAACATAACTTTTTTTCCATGAAGGATAAAATTCTAATTCTTTCAAATTTAGATTTTTAACTACGATATCTAGTGTTTCCAATTGGTCTCATAGTTTTTATTGAATATTTTTTCCTTAATCAAGTTTCAAAGTCAAACCAATTACAATTCAGACATAGGTGGACCGTACACAATGTAACTTTTTTTGTATGTATCAAAATTCATTTTTTTTTTGTTGGATCAAGCACTTCAATATTTGGTGCACTCATTTTTTTATTTTTTTTGATAATATTGTATTTTTCCACATGTGCAAAACAAAGAGCTTGATTTTCAGTGAAAAACCTATGTTTAATAAAACTAAAAAAACAAATACATAATAAAACCAAAACATATTAAAATTATATTTTTTGGATAGCTCATTTTGAGGACTACCATCATCCAGTTGGGTTTGTGAAGTTTCCTCCATTTTCATCCTCAATCTGAGCTTCAAAGCGCAAAATTCTAAACTTTTTTGGCACCTGAGGGTGAGAAGGGGGCAAAAGGGGGGTTCAAGCGAACCCCCTTTCCTTTTGCATTTTCTTTGATTTTTTTGAATGAGAAATGTGGGGCCAACATTTAATGGGTTCACTCGAACCTAGGTTCTAGCGAACCCTATTTTGGTTCGCTCGAACAAAATAATTAGTTCGAACCCCTAAAATCAATTTTTTTGTTTGCATGGGGTCATTTTTCAACTTTTCCTTCCTCACTCGAATTGTAAACCACTTTTGTGGGTTTAACCAACATTGGGTTATTATTTTATGTGTGGGAGACATAGGATAATAATTTAATATCTAGGTAAAAGTATTTAATAATGTGAAAAATTAGTACCCAATATTAAATGAGGGGTCAATCATTTTGTTTTCACATGGTTTTTTGGCGCATGGTTTTATCTTACCACTTGGTTGTATTTGTGTGAGCTTGTATCTATAAAATTAAACACATGTTTAGTGGTTAAGGTTGGCTGGGTGAGTTGGTTGTCATTATTGAGTCTTTTTGAGGAGTGCATATGTGAAGTATGCATGGGATGTGTGGATTCATGCTTGGACACATGGAGGATGCATTGGAGAGGCTTGATTCTTCAGAAGTATTCATGGTAACTCTATAAGTGCATGTATTTTTTTATTTCTACATAATAGGTGGAGTTGGATGATTTTGGTGGCTGGGTTTTTCATTCATGAGAGTTTTCTCAAGGTATATCTTGTGCTATCTTGAGGATTTTCTATTTTGATCTATGCACTATGGTTATTTTGTAAGATTGTATTCATGTTTTTCTCTTGTGGGGTTATGTAAGAAATGGATTAAAGGAACTGGGTATTGATGTATTATTTCCTAGCATATGTGACAATGGTTTGATAGCTTGATATTATCTAATTTGTGAACTATCAATTATGATGAAAGATATTATTCTATCTCTTTTTAGAGGCTTTATATTTGGAAACATGGAAACTAGTTGAGTAAGATCATAAAATGTCAAATTACTTATTCTTTCCCTTTTTTGAATGATATGATCAAACTAGTGAAGAGTTTCTATAGTTTGCGATCTCCTAGGTTGGATATTATTTAAGTGTTGTTCAGGTATGTTTTGATTGTTATAAATTGAAGGTGTGGTAGGAATTTTAGGTTAAGGAGATAGAGCCTTATTAGGGGATGTAATAATTTTACTAGAGACTAAATAGGTGCCTTCTCTATATCATCTCTCAAAGGACTAGATAATAGAGAATTGTGGAGTTGAGTATTGAGAAGCAAAGTTAAATAAGTGTGGGATGGTGACTTAAATTACTTCTTCAAAAGAGGAAAATATAACTTCTAATTCACTTGAAGTATATCAGCTTGAAAAAACCTAGAAGGGATTTTAGATAGCGGATTTTGATCGATAGGAGAAATATCCACAATTATTTTGGTTTATCTAATTTGAATAAGATAAATTTGATTTTGGGAGACTTCTTTCTAACCGAAATTACCTCTTGTTTTTATTATCTTTATTTCTCCTCATTTGGTACTATCACTACTATATTGAGGTGGTTTTCCTTTTGAAAATTTGTTGTTGCTTCCTTAATTCAGTTCTTGCTCCCTTTGATTATAGGGGAAGTCCCAACTTACATGTTTTTAAATTCTCCAACATTCCAATCTCACATAGCTAAAGGTTTATCAAAAAGTTTGTTGATCTCATATGAACGATCAAAGATAACATCCTTATTCTATTATATCCTTTAGGAATTTGGGCAATTCAGTATTTCCTCATTTGATCTATATTCATTCTCGAGTAGGACCTTTTACACACCTCTACGTGATCAACATAGTTTTCCCAATAATGATCCAAATGGGGTTATGGTATGACAATGGATTTCAACCCTTTAAATTTTTTTCTTTGGTTAAATGAATCCCCTATTTCATATGGCCTAATCATCAAGAGGGATAATTCAATACCTATAATTTTAGTCATTTGATTGATCAAAAAGCTATACCTCCTAATTGATATGGGGAAATAAAGGCCTTTTAATTTCTTCTTTGTATATATCTTATGAACCTCAATGCCTTTTATGAATACCCACATTAAATAAATTTTCTCACTAACATAAACTAGGAGTTTGTATGGCATTCTTGGAAATCCTATAATTCTAATATAAGTAAAGGTGGAAAACTAATAATACCAATTTCCTAATTTTTGGATATGTTCCAGCAATTTTAGAGAAATTCCTTTTTCTTTTTCATTCTCAAGTATTTGTGTAATGCTCTGAATGTAAAGTTGTCATGTTCACCCTTCTGAAATGCTTGTTTCTTTGTTTCACCTCCAATTCGAGATAATATTGATATACCAACTACTTGCTTGGACCCATTTCACCTACTTTTTCAAGCACAACAAGTTATTTCCTTCTTGCTAAGGCATATACCAAATATGAAGTCATATAAATTTTTTTTACTAGATGAATTCACATAGCTACTTGTGGAGATATAATAAACTCTTTTCTATATATTAATTTAGCAATAAATTATAACATGTGTTGGTGCAATTCCTTACCAATATCAAGCTTGAATACTTGACCTACAAGAGTAATTGCATCATTAATCTCCTTCTTGAATTAAATCTTCTTTGACACCTTGGATATTTTAGCTCTTCGCTTAACTAGCTAATTCTTGTTTATAATTTCAATATAATGATCAACATGAGCCTCAAAATACTCTATTGATTCCATGAATATTCTTACAAAATCATCCCCTAAAGGGAGATTCAACATCTCTTTAATATAATATGATTTTATTTACATGATTACTTTTCCATCAATTATTATAACCATCATATCCTTTTGATTTTAGAATCTTGTGCATGTCATAAATAATTTTGGAGATTGCACATAAAATATAAAAATGCACTTCTACAGGGACACTCCGCTTGAGATTATGAAGCAGTTTTATCCTAATGTATTCCATTAACAAGTTTGAACAATAATTTTGAGAGTGGTACCACACCTTTGTATTCACATTTTATTCTAGTTGGTCAAGACATTCCCTATAAATAAGTTCTCACCACACCTAGATATGCCCTAGCATCCATAAGAAAATAAATTAAAGGATGTAATTAGTATTAAAAATCTACTTTAAATTTCTTTAATAACATCTGTATAATAAGTTATGATGACTAAAATTAAAATTTCCTAAAAATATTATATTCTAGAAAAATGGGAAAGTTTTTGAGGTCTACAAAAATTGTGAATGCATCTCAAAGTCCAAGCTCAAAATTTAGTTTGCAAAAAAGCTAAATTTTTTAATGTCACTTGGACTTGTGGAATACAATTCAACCCTTAGAAATTGATTATAATTTATAAAAAATATAAATTGCAATGATGTTTGGACTTTTGGACAAGTTGGTCCTTGGAACTTAATTGTAGTTTGCAAAACAATGCACTATAATGATGCTTGGAATTTTATATTGAAATTTGGTACTCATACCCTAATTGTATTTTATGAAAAAATGTAAACTATAATAACATTTGGAATTCCACACTACAAGGCAACCCTCAAAATCTAAATGTAATTTGTAGGAAACTATAAGCTGCAATAATATTTGGACTTTTGTAGTGTAAGTTGATTCTCAAAAATTGATTGCATTTTATAAAAAATTGTAAAATACAATGAAGTTTAGACTTCTAGAATATAAAAAAATTCAAACAAAACCACCAAAATGCACTTCAAAATTTATGAAAAGGAACCCGAAATTTTCTATACCCAAAAATCTCATTCAAGTCCAAAGAAAACTCATTATGCAAATCGCTGAAAAAAACCCAAAATATCGCTGAAACAAAATAAAATAATAATAACCTAGAAAGCCTAAAATACAAACTTGTACAAATAAAAAATTACTCAAATTAACCAAGTTTAGGAGCAAATGGCTAAAAAATCATCAAAACATGACCCAAAAGTTAGGAAAACAAAATGATGGGATAAAAATAGCAATGCATGAAAAAAAAATGGTTTAGAAAAAGCTACAAACCAAAATTTTTATCCAATTTGAAACTTGAAAAATAGATTTTGGGTCTTGTTGATGTGGATGTCACACACATCAACATGCAGATAAATGTTTTCTCAAATGAACAGAAGAACCTATCTATCTTGAAAGAATCACCAAGATTTTTTGGTTAAAGACAATCTTAGCTATCCCAAGGCTTGAGAATGTCAAGTCTTGACACATTAGGTTCACTCAAGGTTCATTGTGCAAAATTGATGTTAATCATGAATGGTTAATGGTTTTGAAGCTTAATGATAGTGGTACCAAATAGAGTAACATAAAGATGTAACAAATTTAACATGTATTACTCCATAATTTCATGAATCCAAATCATTTGCAATAAATATTTCATGAATACAAACTATTTGTAAGAAAATACTAACATCTAATTAAAGAAAAGCATGTAAAGATTCTAAGATTTAAAGGATCCCAGCTATTATCCATGCATACACAAAGAAATGAACTAAATCAAAGCAAAACCATTCTATACTTCACTAGATTACTTCATAGCTACACATAAAATGATGCAAGAAGTTTGAAGAAATAATTGTTTACCATCGAACAATGTCAATATGCACCCGAATTCAACACAACACATTGGATTTTCCAATAGGAATAAACATTCAACTATGTCAGATTTATTATCAGGAGATAACTT
This sequence comes from Sequoiadendron giganteum, assembly GCA_007115665.2. Classification (NCBI taxonomy): domain Eukaryota; kingdom Viridiplantae; phylum Streptophyta; class Pinopsida; order Cupressales; family Cupressaceae; genus Sequoiadendron; species Sequoiadendron giganteum. The sequence continues at coordinate 173,825,472 of CM021110.1, forward strand.
TCATAAGGCTTTGACATTAGCAACTTTTATGGAATATACAAGTTTTTAAAATGAAATTGAATAGAAAACATGAAAATAGAGATAAAACTCGTAAAATGGTAATATTATGTCATTCAAGTTCAACAAATTCCGATCCATTAAAATGAACAAGATTAAACCTTTTATAGAACACAAGGCCTCAAAAGAGTTTCAAAAAACACATGGCTAAGTAGAACTAATCCAATCATATCATAGCACGTGACACTAATGACAATTGACACAAGAATATATTTTCCCCATTCTAGAAATAAGTCATAGACATTTTGACTTCCTTCTTCACCATTAAAATGCTTTGAAATCACAAGCAAATGTACATCGGGTCCAACTATGTCTTCAAAATGTAGGAATAAGCTATATATTGAAAGTGATTAGGTGTATATAAGTTGGATATTTAGAGTGATCAAGTGGATATAAAAAACTATCTATCTCTTTTCTCGGTTCTACCATCAAGCTTCAGGTTCAGGCAATACATTTGCTGATGCATAACAAAGAAACTCGACACTGTATTAATTGGATGGAGAAATCCCCGGTTTTTTCTTTCCAAGTTATCTACACCTTTACATTGAACACCTCTTTCTCATACCCATCTCTTAATCATGTATCCCTCTTGCTTTAATATTGTCAAGTTCATTCGCCAGTTTTGTCACATGTATGTCCATATTTTCATCGTGGTTTTCCACCTACATCAACACAAATTAAATAATTTCCATTAGCTACATTAAAATCCTTTAATGCATATGTAAAAAATGAATCATTATTAAAGTTACGCAATTGGTTCTAAATCTTGAATTTTACAATCAACATAATCTATTTTATGGTTTCTCGGGCACATGTGCTTATGCGGGTTTTCAGATGTTTTATGTTATTAGACATGTCCTAGGCGACATGCTTAACATTTTACTTAGCCATGCACTTTTTGAATACCTAGATACCTGAACATCCGATTTCTTGAATACCCGAACACTCGAATTTCTAATTCAACACCTTTGTCGCAATGCTCAATTGAACTACCAAACTTTAATAATGTGCCTCAGATACCATGTTTATCACATCTGTAGACCCACAAACTTTCACCTTTCTCAATCGAAACTTTACTTCAGTCAACAGTAATTTGACTTATCTAGTTTAGTTGCAATCGACCTACCTCGAGCCATGCACCCACACTCGATTTACCTGAACACCCGGTTTTCTGATTTTTCACTCCAATTTGACAAACTGTTGTAATTAATCATACTTTGGACTTAAATTTTGCACCATTTTTCTTAGCCTTGGTAAACAAGTAACTTTTGAAATTTGGGTCCCCAAGCTTCTGCAAACTTGGGGCATGTTGTGAAACCACACAACAACTAGAAACCAACAAAACTAAATTTAGAGGAAACAAGAAACCAAACAACCCCATCAAAATTAAAACTTTTAAATTCTTTCAATATTCCCTTTAAACAAAAAATTGTATTCTTTCAATATTCTCTTTAAACTAAAAATTGTATTCTTCAATATTCTCTTTAAACTAAAAATTATAAATTATAATTTTTAGTTTAAAGAGAATATTGAAATAATTTATTAGTAAGTTGAAAAATGTTCATCTTGATAGGTTTAAAAGAAAATAGCTTACAAAAGGATCATTATTAGGTTAAGGAGAGTCGAGATGACTTTGCCAAGCTGGTATTTAAATAATTTAATAATGCAATGAATTTGGAAGAATATAATTGGAAGATTATTTTTCAGAATAATTTTCCAAGTTCACTCAGTAATTAGTATAAGAGTCATGAAACTTCTTAAAGTGTGTAAGTGTGTGCTTAACTACCACCTTTGAAGATTAATAAAGCTAATTAGGTTGTTTACATCAAGCTACATAGTTTGGTTTATCCTTTTAAGCCAATCTTGGATATTGCCTTGCTGCCAATCAAGTGTCCATAGCCTCGACAAGGTTATCTCTATAATTCCCTCCAAACATAGCTCTACTGCCAGTTAGGCATCCATAGCCATAATAGAGATATTTGGGTCACCTAAGAGTTGATTTTTCTTTTGATATTTCTTTGTAAGATTTTTTTTGCACAACTTGTTGGCATTGAAGCTTGCTATTAGGTTGGGAATTACAATGGTAGCAAAGGATGCCTTTAGATTTTTCACTTAATGCAAACTTCCACTATCTTGTCTATTGATTCCCAAATATTTTACTTAAAATTCTTGAAAGTGTGTCTCCTTAACAAAATTTGATAACCACTATACTAATTCCTAAGTAATTATGATCAATCATTCTAGAAAAGAAGGATAAGTTAGAAATTAATGCGTACTTGGTTGCCTGATCACCTCCAAATTTAGAGATGTTAGTTCTACCCTACCAAACGTTTTACCTTTAGCAGTCCAGATCCATTTACCTTATCTAACTATGAATTTGGTAGCTCAAATTTCCTTCTAATTAATGCTCTACCGCTTCATGATGATGCATCAACCATCAACCGATATCCATCTGGTTGAATTCCTTCTTTGATTAGCATCAAAGCTTAGCTTAATCTGCATGTATGATTGCAAATTCATTAAATTTCCTTAACCTTTGCAATGTACCCACACATGCCACTTCACCCTGCTTAGATTTGAACCACACCTAAACAATCTCTAACATACACAATCTCACCTGAAGAACTCGAATGATGGTAGTTCAATTCTCAAGACGTGAATTTATTAATCTCATTCTTTACATGTGCATCCCTCACTCATCTTTGCACTAATTTGATTTAACCCCTTAAGCCTTGAAACATGAACTTTAACCAACCTGACATAAATTTCTTGGATTTTATACAATTTGCCATTATATGCGAGAGTACATCGACTTTTCCCCTACTTGCTCTATAAATTGGGATGTTTCCTTCTCAAATTCATAACTTGCCATTTTTTTGCATTTTCATCCTGCCTTTCTCAACTTTATGTTTGATGGATACCCCCAGGTGCCTTATCAACCCCCACAGGTAAACTAGATTCTTGGGTCAAATCCCTAATCAGTAACTGGGGAAGGTGTTTTACATCAAAACTCCCTCGACCAAAGCCACCCTTAGGATGGTTCTTGGAGATTATTTCATGGACCTTGGAGAGTGCTACAAGGTAAATTCAAACATGTCCTCCTGCTTTGTTGCCTCATTGCTAGATATTGAGCTTTCCAGAGAAGAAGTGCATGCAGCAACCATCATGATCATGCTCCCTAATTACCTAGGTAATTTGGATTATACTCTAGCAATGGCACAACTAGGAGTGGGAATTCCTTCCACGAGAGACATCCCCCACTACCTCAATGATGAAATTGTGGTCCCTTTACTTCCCTTCATTGGAAATTTGCAGATCATCAACCTAGATGCTCGTATAGGGATAACATCCACCTAAGATACTTGTTACTCATGAACGAGGCCGCATAAATTGACTAGCAATGTGTGATGCTTTATTTTTAATCACTGTGATGCCAAATAAAGCTAATTTTATACTTATACATGTGTCGTAGATTTTGTAGTTCCCTTGTATATACAAAATACTTTGGTTAATACATAATGAAATTTCCACTTTTGTGCTTTAACCTTGGCTTATTTACTTTCTACAACTGTGCATTTGTTTCAAATTTTACATTACGCTATTTCATGTATTGTGAATTTGCATAAACATGCCATTATGCTCCTAAATTTGGGTGAATTTGGACTTAGCAGACATTTACCAATTTTACCAACCTAACCTAATGCCCTAGACCTACCAATCTAAGCTAAAAGATTAACCCTAAAGCTAAGACAAACCACACCACTAATTAATTTAAAAACAACGCTCTGAATCACATCATGAAATTTATTTTTGACAAGTTTTGTTGTTATTTTAGTTCAGATTTTAGCTTGTTTATCCTTAAATTAATTTATGTGTTCCTCGGTTAAAATATTATAAAAATGTGTCATTTGAAATTTTTATATCTAATAAACGTATTTTCACATATTTACCAATTATCTTATTGAGATGGATAAAGATGACTTGAATGGTGGTCGATATCGAGTAACATATTTCATCCTTGGATCCCATACCCTTGGAGAGCCCTTGACCACAGATTCTGGTCATGTGTTTGGTTTCTCAAACCTACGCTCTCACGACATAACAATTTTCATTTATTTTGAACACTCGTCCATTACGCTCCTCTTTAACACTCTTTCTTTTTAAACACACATTCGTTAGTATTCTATCATGCATGACTAATTCCTTGTTAGGTTTTTCAAAATTAAGCACAAAATTATTACAGACTAGAAAAATAAAGGATGCGACTTCCGTTTTCGACTGTGATTTTTTGCTTTTTGATGATGTATTTTCCAATCACTCTACCATATATGTTCCTTTGTGGTTATTTGAACTTTTGCTTCCAGCAATTCATGTCCTTGTTGTCTTGCCTTTTCACCAGACATTTGTGGTGTTGTAAGATTTTGTTTCCTTTCCTACACACTTATCAAATATTTGACAGGAAGTTTCAAATTAGCAAGTTTATCACCTCCAGATTTGGCTTTTGAGGCTTTACCAACTCTTCTCATATCAGGATTATCCGATTTTTCTATAATTAATCTTTTTGTCCTTTGCCTACTTAGGGAAGCTTTGATTAATAGAATTATTTTGTTAATGGCCAAGCTTACCCTAATTAGAAAAAACTTTATAGTCAACAACTATGATCTCTCATGTTGTGAACCCTACACTCACCTATCCGTCCAAAAGTAAGAAGAATTTTAGGAAAAAGATTCCTATCAAGAATTTTTTGGACAACTTCGACTTCCATGGGATAGGAACCCATCCTAAGGCTCATTTTGACCCTAGGTTCCTCAATGGTACTGGTACAACTTATCATTTTGGCCAAGAGAAGGCCCTCCTTCTAGTGCCAATTCTATTGACATGGATGTTACACACACCAACATGTAGATAAATCTTTTCTCAATTGAACAGAAGAGCCTAACTATCATGAAAGAACCACCGAGATTTTTTGGTTAAAGATGATCTTAGCTATCCCAAGGCTCAAGAATGTTAGGTCTTGACGCACTAGGTTCACTCAAGTTTTGTTGTGCAAATTTTTTGTTAATCATGAGGGATCCATGGTTTTAAAGCTTAATGATAGCAATACCAAATAGAGTAACATAAATATGTAACAAATTTAACATGTATTACTCCACAATTCCATGAATCCAAATCATTTGCAAGAAATATTTCATGAATCCAAATTATTTGTAAGAAAATACTATCATCTAATTAAAGTAAAGCATGTAAAGATTCTAAGATTTAAAGGCTCCCAGCTAGTATCCATGCATACACCAAGAAATGAACTAAATAAAATAAAACCCACTCTATAATTCATCAAATTGCTTCACAGATATGCATATAATGATGCAAGAAGTTTGAAGAAATATTTGTTTACCACCGAACAATGTCAATATGCACTCAAATCTGGCACAACACATTGGCTTTTCTAATAGGAATAAACAATCAGCTATGTAAGATTTATTATCAAGAAATAGCTTTCGAAAGGATTTGATATTAGAAAATTCTATGGAATACACAATTGTTTTAACTGGAATTGAACAAAAAACATGAAAATAGAGATAAAACTGGTAAAATTCCAATCTTATGTCTACTAAGTTCAACAAATTCTAATCCATTAAAATGACTAAGATTCGACCTTTTATAGAACACAAGGCCTCAAAAGAGTTTCAACAACACATGGCTAATTATAACTAAGCCAATCATATCATAACACATGCTATTAAATGATAGTTGGCACAAGAAGATATTTTCCCCATTCTGGAAATAAGTCAAAGAAATTTTGACTTTCTTCTTCACCGTTGAAATGCTTTGAAATAATGGGAAAATGTACATTGGGTTTTCTTATGTCTTCAAAATGTAGGAATAAGCTAGATATTCAAAGTGATCATGTGGATATAAAAAATCCATCCATCTCTTTTCTCGGTTCTGCCATCAAGTTCTCAGTTTGGGCAACACATTTCCTGATCCAAAACAAAGAAACTCAACACTATGTTAACTGACCAAAGAAAGCCCAAGTTTCTACTTTCCCGATTATTCACATCTCTGCATTGAACACCTCTTCCACATACCCATCTCTTAATCACGTATCCCTCTTGCTTTAATATTGTCAAATTCATTCGCAAGTTTGATTCACACATATGTCTGCATTTCCACCATGGTTCACCACCTGCATCAACACAATTTACATCATTTTCATCGGCTAGATTTAAATCCTTTAATGCATATATAAAAAAAAAATCATTATTAAAGTTACGAGTTTGGTTCTGACTTGAATTTTACAATCAAAATAATGCATTCAAAGGTTTTATGTTATTGGACATCCTAGGTGACACACGTAATGTTATACTTAGCCACACAGTTTCTGAATACCCAATACCCAAACATCCAGTTTCCCAAATACTCAAACATTCGAGTTTCCAGTTCAATACCTCTGTCACAACACTCAATTGAACTGCTAGACTTTGACAATGCACCTCATATACCTTGTTTACCACATCCGTGGGCCCACAAACTTTCAATTTTCTCACCTAAAACCTTGCTTCCTTCGGTAGTAATTTGACTTACCCAATTTAGCTGCAACCAACTTGTCTCAAACCATGCACCTGTGCTCAGTTTACCCGAACACCCAATTTTTTGACTTTTCGCTCCAATTTGACAAACTAAATTGTAATTCATCATAATTTGGACTTAACTTTTGTACCATTTTTCTGGCCTTGGTAAACATGTAACTTTTAAAACTTGGGTCCTCAAGCTTCTGCAAACTTGGGACGTGTTGTGTAACCACATAATAGGTCTAATTTACAATTTGTAACTTAAACAAAGCCCTTAAACTTTTAATAGTTTTTAAAATTTTCAATATCACAAAATTTTCCCCTTTTTACTTCTACTCATGTAAAACATAATCATTATTAAAATAATTTTTTTTTATAATTATAACCAAAAGATGAGAAAAACCCCAAAAGATCAAATAAGGTCCACAATTATGAAAATAAAGTAGGGGTTGCATGTGAAGGTACAACAAATTCCCCACCCCCAAATACAAAAGGAATAAGTTCCACAAATAAAAAATTAATAGGTGATGAGTTTAAAATTAGTCACAAACCAACAAAATGAATCTTTCACTCTTGTACTAGGATAGGGCCTTTGGTCATATTCTCCTCAAGGATTTAAAATAAGAGAACTTCTTTTGGCACAAATAATTTTACATGCTTAACCTGCCCAAGTGTATAGAATTAGATTCATAACTCAATTAGAATAAATAGTCCCTAGATAATGCTTATAATAATTCCATTCAAGTGTGTGTACATGATCCTTTCCTTTCTTTAGCTTATAAGATTTAGCTAAAACGACTTCAAATATCAAATTTTACGTATACATTTAATATTAATGTAAGTAGAGTTCATTATTAATATGAAAGTGGGTATGATTAGACATGCCTTTATTGATTACTTAGGAATAGTTCCAATATCAATCATACATCCATAGCCTCGATGAAGATGTCTTTGGGCTCGTTCTAGGCATAGCTATATTGCCAACTGGGTTTCCATAGCTCCCATTATGTTACTTGACTAAACCCATAATGAATGAAGTTTTTGTTTTTGTTTTCTTTTATTTTTTATATTTTTGTCTCCTCATCCTACTAATGGATTTTTCCTTTAAGTTTGGGTCCACTATGGTAGTCAGTTCTTTTATAATATTATACCATTATTTTCACTCGATACGTTAACCATAATTACCTTATCCATAAACTCCAAGATTATTAATGTGTAGAGAGTGAGGGATGAAAAAATGCTAAGTACATTTTTAGAAAAGTTGGTTTCTTTGATTGCATGAATATAGCTCTAAAAATTCTAAAGGAAAATAAAGAAAGTAATTCATGTTTAGGAATTAGCTTATTATTAATATAAGAGATAAATTGGTCAAAGGTAAAGCTAGCAAAATATTGAGACTCGTCTACATATTAAATCAAAATTTAATTAAAAAATGACAAATGTTAATAATTGGTCATAAGAAATGGCAAGAAAATAAAAAATTAACACAAAAGAGCCAAAAACCTAAAAAAAAACCAAAATTGACCATTGAATAAAGAAATATTATACCCATCAAACCTAAAAAAATTGTTGTAGAAACACTCATTCAAATGGAGTGGAACAACTTAATTAGTGACAACTTTAAGAAACCCCCCTAAAAAAAAGATGTAAAATCCTAGTGAATCTAACATTTTTTAAAGAAAAAATATTAACTTCTATTGGCGAATCTTTCCTTTTTTTGAAAAATATTAATTTTATTGGCGATTTTTTTCCATCACTAAAATTTTGTAGAAATTTTTGGTGAATCTTGAAAAAAATTATGAAAATGCATTAATTATGATGGTGAGTCCATCTAATCTAAAAATAATTCTCATGAAAAAATAGGGACATAAGGGTGGAAACTATCAATTGGTTTAAAGGGTAGACTATAATATTTACTTGCCACCATTGTTTTAAAATATAATATAATGGCCCTCATTGTATTCTACAAGGTAAAATATACCCATAACTTGTAATTCTCATGGGGATTGAAATTGATTTTAGATCATTGATCTAACGACCCTTGTTGTACAATGTGAGGTAAAATATACCCACAATCTATAATGCTCATGAGACCCAAAATTGTGGACCCCATGAGCATTACAGGTTGTGGGTACATGTTACCTCATGGAAAACAAGAGCCATTAGATTATATTATAAATCAATGGTGGAAACTAAAGATTAGAAACATGTTCCTAAAACAACTAATAATTATGATATACCATTGTCGAATTAATATAGATTTCAACTATAATTTATAAAATTTAGGTTTGATCTAATCATGTATCAAATATTGTGGCAAATTTTTGAGTTAATTTTTTTAATAAAATAAATTCTTTGGCAATTTAAATAAGACTATAATTTAATTTTGTAAAAGTGTGGCGATTCAAGTCATGTTATAACTTTAAATATTAGCCAATTGGTTAATATTAGCCACTTAAAAAATCATTGAACTTAATTATCTAGATTATGAAACTTAAAGATTATTTCTTCTAGTATTTCAAAATCAAATAAGGACCTAACTACAATACTTCAAATTTACTATGATATCCCTTTTTCTCATGAGCCTTATCTCAAAGAAAGACATGATTTGAAACCCTAAAGGTATTCACTCTAGTTTGTTTATGAAACCAATATTTCACAATCTCTTATGATATACTACAAAGCAACATCAAAAACGTCTTCTAATTATAAAAGATTATCCATATATGTTACTATAAATCTATTATTTTCAAAATATTCTTTCATAAATCACAATATAAAAATCGTTAAATTCATAGGCAATAAAGATTCCTACTAATAAACCAAATGATAAGATGATAGAATGCATAAAAAAAAAACTTTAACTAAAAATAATAAATACAAATTAATATTTTTTAAGTGATTTTAGATTATTTTAATTATGCTTTCTTATACTCCAACCCTTTGATGAAACTATAAAAATATTTAACAATGTGTCAATCTTGATGACTCGAATATGAAACCCTCTCTTTATTGACTCCACATAATCCATTTCAATAGTTGTGGCACACTTCACTCTATAAATTAAACATATGTTCATTCCTTGTAACACGTGTCATCTACTAAGCAACATAGTGATTTTGTCATTTTCCTTTATCATTCAATCTCCTTAGCAAAGTCATCCAAATAATATGGCGTTTATTTATTTATTTTTGGCATAAAGCAAACTCGACTAGACATTGTTTTTTTTTTGGTTTTATGTGCTAAGCTGACTTACCTCTCTTTTTTTTGTCACCCTCTTGTCTTCATTCGACTATGATTTCTTCATCATGATTGCAATTTTTTTTAAAATGTTGCATGCCATTTTTTAAAAGGACAAAATTTTATTTAAAAATGTGCCTAGCTGCTAAAAGAAACCTAGGAGCACTTTTCTAACTTGACTACACTTTTTCGAAGTGACAATAATTTTATAAAATAGCACCTAAGGTTAGGCATGATTTCCTTATCTTTTCTACTATTTTAAAAGTGCAAAGATTATAGAAAACTATGCCCAACTAAAGTATACAAAATTGAATAAATACTAGATTCAATCTCTATTTATAACAACAATGAAAGAGAAAAAGTTTAATAATTTGCAATTACATTATATATGAAAATCAATAGAAAAGATTATAAATTAAACATACAAATAATTCAAAATTTGTGATATTGCTATCAAGATTTAATTGTGTAGTTGAATTCTGATAGCAATATCACAATTTGACACGCTGTGGAAAATAGCTCCTACTTATCAACTCAAAATTTATGAAGAACAAGAGTGACACAAAGTTTAACAATGATCTTTGTATTCTTCATAAAATCAGAGTACAAAGTCTCTTACATATCTTTGTGCATGGCTACAAAACTAATAGATTTTCTTTCCCTAAAATTGTGAGAGAGAAAAATAACCCTTATCATACAAGGAAACCACCCCTCTCAAATGTAGAGGTAAATTGCTAATTTAATAGTGATTTCTTCAACTATTGTGTTGTTTTCTATTATCTTTTAGGTGAGTCACACTAAATTCAGTGAATCATCATGATGATAATTTTTTTTGCTAACATATTTTTGGAAACTCTACTAGAGATTAAAATCAAATAGTTTTATGGTGTTGAAAATCTTATTTATGAACAATGATTCCCAGATTATGCATACATGATAATTCAACATAACAAGCCTCCAATTTTATAGCCAAACACTAATTACCTAAAAATGGAACAATAAGATATCATAACTAATTTAATGACCCTTTCCAAGAGATATAGAATATTCAATCATCGATATCATCAAGTTGAGAAAGTATTGAATAAAGATGAGGATCTTAGGCAAGTGATAAGAAAAGAAGCCTACAAAAATATGTTTGTAGGTCAACACCTCAGTATAGTTGAAAGGGTTATTGTTGTAATAGCGCAAAGAAATCATCCTAATCATATATGCATGGTCTAAGAAAACTACCAATGATCTTTTCAATATGGATACCAAAAGATATACAAGATAACACAAAAGGGGCATTTAAGATATTCAATTTGACCTTCTAGAGGAATCTAATTTTCCTTAGAACCTTCAAATATTCATGGAGATTATAAAATAATCACACCCTCTTTTCTAATGACTCATCCATTTGTCAAGTCCTTACTTTGCATGGTACCTATATACCACTCATTATAAATTTCTAGGAAATACACATTCCTAACATGGCTCAACCACCTCTAGTCCCTTAGGGTACCACTATTAGCCCACTTACTTTGGTTAATAAAATTTATGATCTCCCTAATGGCTCAAGAAATAATATACCTAGATTCAAGGGAGATGGGAAAGTTGGGGCTAACAAACACATTAATGCATTATTTGTCACCTATGAAGTTTTGGGTGTATACTACAAATATGTGGTAGTTTATTCATCATATCCTTAACTAATGCCACAAAAAAATGGTTTTATCATTTACCATTTGGTTTTATCATAAATTGGGATGATATGAAGAGAAAATCTCATGAATTCTACAAGAGTGTTGAAGAAGAACACTCACTATAGGCACAATTCACTCAACTTAAGAAATAAACCCATGTATGAGTTTGTTGCCAAATTTTAAAAAATATTGAATAGGATTAAGATTGCAAGAAACCCCATGGATGATAATCAATAAAAATTCTTCACCAATGCCCAACCATTGGATATAAATTTTCATCTAACAAGAGAAAGAGTAGCCACTTTAGACACTACTTAAACTATGGCTATTGAAATAGAAGATGATTTGCTCACTCCGAGAAAATAGAAAGAATTATAAAGGGACAAATAATTTTTTGCATCATCTTCCTATTATTCAATGGATCTTGTGGTATAGAATCTAGTAAATGAATTGATTGCTTTGAAGAAATAAATTCCACAAATACAAAAATTGTTATATCAAGATATTTAGGGGATTTAAATTCCCTAACAAGCACATATAGATTTCTCCATCAACATCAATGTTGTCTATTAAGTCATCTCGTTCATGAAGTCACAATGTCAAAGCAATTTGAGATTTCCATTTACCAATAAACCATAACTATGATTTTTTCCCTAAGATAAATAAGTACATAGAAATGAGTACCTTACGAGAGGTAATTGAAGAAGTGACTACCTTGGAAGAAAATTTTGAAACATATTTTTATTATGATTTTTTTAAATTATGAATCCAATCAAGGAGAAGACATGTTGACTAATATAAATAACTAGTCTTGCAATGATTTCGTTGGAGAACAACAACAATAAAATGAGGAAAAATTTGGAGCTATTCTAGAAAAGAAAGAAAATAACATTCCTTGATCTAAATGAGCTAAAAAATCTCCTAAAAATATTCTTACAAGGAAGAATTTTCTCACCTTACAACCATCTACTTCCTCAAATATGATCAACGTGAACTTGGGTACGCAAATTAACATACCTTGTTCCAAAAATCTTGATAATTATATTAATCCTTGTAATATTATTAAAATTTGGATTTCTCAAGCATAATATTTGAAACTAAATCCCAAGAAATCAAAAATACTAGCATAATATGCGAAGGGTGATTTAATCATGTTTTCCTTAAACTCTATAATTAATGTTGATTATTCGTATACAATTAAAAATCTAGCTGATAGGTTAAAAAATAATAGGGGGTCTCCTTGGTTGGTGGCGGGGGACTTCAACTCCCCATTATTTACTTTCAAGAAAAGTGGTGGTTTGGTGGATTATTTTGACAACATGGTTGATCTGGCAAATTTCATAAGTTCAACTGGCCTGATTGACATTGAACTATCGAGTCAATCCTTTACTTGGACCAATAGGTGTCTTGGGTAAGGTTTGATTCAAGTTAGACTGGATAGGTTCCTCTACTCTTGCAACTAGCCAACTTTGCTTAGCGCTAACCTCATTGCTCTGCCCAGGACTATTTCTGACCATAACCCTCTATTGCTAGTCATGAATGATATTTCTACTATTGGACCCTTCCCCTTTAGGTTTGAGATTATGTGGAACTCTCATCCTGATTTTAAGAATAAAATTGTTGAATGGTGGAATATTCCCATTCGTGGTTCACCCATGTTCAATATATTTTATAAACTTAAACATATCAAATGTATGGTGAAATGTTGGAACAAAAGAGTTTTTGGGGATGTCTTTCAGAAAAGAGATTTAGGGGGATAAGTGGAAGACTATCCAAAAAAAGATGGAAGATGGGGATGTCAGCTTCCAACCTACAATAAGGAAAGAGAGAGTCGAAGGGAGTGGGAAATTATTTGAAGGAAAGAGGAAATTTTCTGGAAACAAAAATCTAGAGTTCAATGGTTCCAAGAAGGGGACAAAAATACCTCCTTTTTTCTTATTTTTGCCTTGAAACACAAGAAAATAAATCATATAACTAAGTTGCATGATGAGAGAGGAGTTGTGGTCAAGACGCCCACCCAGATCGATCTACTGGCGGTGGGCCATTTTTAGAAGGCTTATTTGGCCCCTTCCGAGGCTCCCAATCTGGCTTTGGACAATTTTCTACTGGACCCTCTCTCGACGATAATTACTGATGGGGAAGGTTGGAGGAATCAATCACTGATTCCTGCTCTAGGTCTTACTTGGAAGAACCCTATAGTGTCTCATTCCACCACCTTAACCTATAGGACCTACCTCTTGACTAGGCTCCCCCGATTCTCCTTTCCAACCCAACTACCATCACATACTCTTCCAACCAAGTCAACCTTGGTGCTTTGTTTGCAATTCTTCCCTTAGCCCTTAATCCACCCTAAAGGCTAACCTATTCCCAATACTAGATCTCAACTTTACAGGGGTGTGGATATGCTTCTCTTAGGTTCATTCCATCTCACCATGATTTTTGAGGGTCCACCTAACTTCATTTGTCCATCGCTTCTACCAAACCCTCATTTCGGGTTAAAAAGGCTACTAGCCCTAGGAGCCCCAATTAGCCTTCCTTCTTTGAGAAAACAAGTTAGAACTCCAAAGTTTTCCAAAGAACACAAGATCTTTCCTTGGGGTTCCTGGTCCTCATGCCTACCACTCTAATATTTTAGTGGTCTTAAACCCTCAACTGTCCGTACACAAGTTGGACCTTCAATTTAGCAAATTTGGCCTTTTTGAGCCCTTTCCCTGACCACATACCAAACTATCATGAGTTTCTCTCACGAAATGGATTGGTGGGGCTTCCTCCTCCATGCGAATTCTTTGCAAGGCATCTGGTTGCCCTCTCCACATCATGACTTGACAGGAAATGATCACCCTTGCAAATCAAGTGCTATGCACTCATTGTCTTCCCTAGCCAGACACTTCCTGGCTCGCCTAGGAGAAGACTTCCATGGTGTTTTCTGAATTGTAAAGACTCCTAATCCTACCATATATACAATCATGGAGTCTAGTCACAATTCTCAAGAGGCTGTACGTTATGTACATAGGGAATGTGATCTAAACCTCCATTTTCTACAAACAAACTGTCAGATCAACAAATGCAAAGAAACAACTATCTACAATAGTGCTTGAAACTGAACTCAGAAACTAAATCCCTACCACACAATGCTTAATCCACAAATTTACTACATCCTACACCACCTACAACATCCAATTTAAACCATTCTAGCTCTACTACAATGCAAAAATAGTATTTCACACCAAAACACCACTTTGTTTTCTTGAATTCAAAAATTCCAAACAATGTAATTGCTTCATGTTGATGGTGTTTTTATGCACTTCACAACATAGGTGATGCATAGGTGCATCACCTCTCTTGAAAGACAATCTTCCACAATCAAATTGCAGAACACTATCCCAAGGTCTTGATGATGTCAGGTCTTGATGATGCTTGGAATATATTAGTTGATTTATGTGATTTGCTGGAATCAAAAGGTGGACTTACGGATGAGTTGCAAAGTGGGAAAGTTGGATCAGAAAATGGAGTTTTTAAGATGGGAGAGTTGCTGTGCATTTGCTGCAGGTTCAAATAACAGTCTGGAACTCCATTTCAACATTAGATTTAGCTTTACAATGTGCAATGAACCTTGCCTAAGGTTACTTATTAAAAAAAAAGAAAAAGGGTAGGAAAGAGAAAAAGGTTCCTGGATTTGAAAGTACGAATGAACAGTGATCATGGAGGCTGCTACAATAGACAAACTCCCTAAACTAGGTTTTGCTTGGCCAAGAGGATCCTATAGTTACACAAAACCAGTGCAATCTTCTAAGGATTGCAGATTTTTAGTTTGCATACACACATCATGAACATGCAAGTGAACTAGGTTGCAACAATCAAATAAAGAAGCCCAGGCTAACTTTCCACAGCAGCTTGTCATCAACAAGTGCCAAAAGTATGGGCTGGAAATTCATCAAATACGAAACAACAATCACCATTACCACTTCCATTCAAGAAACTACAACTAAAACTAACTTGGAAGGTAGAACCATGCACACATAATGAGAAAACTCAAAAGTAACACCCATAGATCATGCAATGTTGCTTTCTATTGCTGCAGAATGTTTTTACAACAACTCTTCAACAACTACAAATGAGGGGAAGACCCCTATTTATAGTTTACCAAAGCCCAAATGAATGGCTATGATTGATTTACATTATGTGGCTCAGATTCAATTACATCAGGGCTTCACCTACCCCACAATACTCAGTAATTTAAAATACAACTTTGTCTTCTCCCTATTTTGTCTTGTAGTGGCTAGTCACTATAGCGGTTTTGTTTCTTAGCTAATTTCCCTTTTATTGTAGCTAAAACTGCTTAAAGCTGCCTTCTTCCAAATGGAATTTCAGCATTCCTCATTGGATCAAATGGTTATGTCGATGGACCCATGGTAGGCTTCTTGAAATCGAAAATGAGAGGCTGAAATGTTGTTTTAAAAAGCGAACAGGGCAGGGAGACCCGGATGGTACCAGCCAGCTGAAAATTTGGAATTTGAAAGTTCCAAGGAGGATAAGACCCCATTTTAGCATCTGAGTCGAAGTCCATTTTTGATTTGGAGGTGCGCTTGTACGTTCCAGAAACATGAGCTCGAAATGCTATTTTGGAAATGCTGTTTGAAACGACCGACGGAGCACGAAACTCCAGATGGTATTTGTCGGCTTCAATTTTTGAATTTGAAAGGTCAGGGGATGATAAGACCCCATTTTAGCATCTAGGTCGAAGTCCGTTTTTGATTTGGAGGTGCGCTTGTATGTTCCAGAGACATGAGCCCAAAATGTTATTCTGGAAATGCTGTTTGAAATGGCCGACGGAGCACGAAACTATGGATGGTATTTCCCGACTGCAATTTTGGAATTTGAAAGTTCTAGGGAGGATAAGACTCCATTTTAGCATTTGGGTCGAAGTTCATTTTTGATTTGGAGTCCATTTTAGCCACCATTTAGGCGTTCGGGCTTTAGCTGTAGGAAGGTCGTTCGGAACGATGCAGGGAGGACAACACTCTAGGAGTCGGGTTCCAGACTCCGGGAAGATGGTCAGGCTTGGTTGTTCGAATCAGCAAAACTAGAATGGAAACCCAAGAGGGGAATTCTGGAGGGTCGGGCCCGAAAGGCGCCACAGACATCAGAAAGGCTGACAGACAAGGGGAACCCGAAATGGCTAAGATTTAGCATTTTTTCAAGGGGCAAAATTTGGTCAACCTAAAATGTGACTTTTGAGAACGTGTTGACCAATTAGGACACCAAAATGAGGGGCACAAAAAATGAGGCAAGAGCAAAGCAGCTCGCCAGGAGCGAAAAAAAAGAGGGTCCCTGCTACGGCGGGGCGTGTGTGCAAAATATGCACAACACTTCGAACCTCAATTCTAGGTCAAGGTCACCCTTAAATAGGGTCTCAAATTCATTTAAGCTCGGTCTTAACTACTCCTTGGCCGCTTGTGGCTTCCATTAATCCTTATTTGTAAAATTTAGAAAATCTAACACCTAAAAAGGTCTACAAAGGTCTTAAGCCATACTTGTAGCCAAAACCTCAAACTATCCAGTGGTCAACATGACCTTTACCAACACAATACATGATCACAAATTCCATTAAAGAAATAACATAAAGGAACAAGAAGAGATTGCTAAGTTAGTAAACAAGTTGCCAAGTCATGACCTTCTAGGCTACCTAAGGTATCTTATGGTTGCTCTTGCACCATTCTCCCCCTCTGGACAAACACTAAGGAATGTGGGGAGGAGTCAGTGATAAATCAAGGCCATGCTTCTTGAACTGAGCTTCATCCACCCACGTAGCCTCAGATTCAGGTTTGTCCTTCCATTTGATGAGGTGTTCCATGTATTCCTTATACCGAGTAGACTTCTTCACCCTTGAATCCAAGATCCTCTCTGCTTGTAGCTTGTCCTTAGTAGGTAAGGCTATGTGACTCACATCCTTGAAGATATCCCTGCTGTTCTGATCCCTGTCAATGACTGTTCCCTTATACCTGATTAAATCAGCCACATTGAACACTGGTGAGATGCCTAAATTTGCAGGTAGCTCCACCTTGTAGGCATTCTTCCCATATTTAGCTAACACCTTACATGGTCCCACTCTCTTCATCTACAACTTGGTTGATGTTCCTTTCTGCAATCTGGATTTGTTGAGGTGGACCATGACATAGTTCCCTACTACAAATTGTAGATCCTTCCTAGACATATCCACCTTAGTTTTCAACTTTTGGGTAGCCTTGGTGACTGTCTTCTTCACCTGCTCCTGAATCTCCTTCATGGTCTGAGAGAAATCCTCTACATGTCCACTCCTATGCTCCATAGCTCCTAGATCCCTGAGCTCACACACACCTCTTAAGTGCATTCCATACACTATTTCAAAAGGACTTCTTCCAGTGGTCCGGTTCACACTGTCATTGTAGGCATATTCATCCTGTGATATGACCAAGTCCCATGTTTGTCCATACTCCTTGGTTAGGAATCTTAGAAGGTTACCTAACACTCTATTAACCACCTCTATTTGTCCATCGGTCTGAGGATGGTAAGCTGATCCAAAAGATAGGTTGGTACCTAATTTGCTCCACAGAGTCTTCCAAAAATGACTCATGAACTTCACATCCCTGTCTGAGACAATGCTCAAACGCAATCCATGGATCCTTACAATTTCTTTGAAGAAAAGGTGAGCAATATAGCTAGCATCATGGGTGGTCTTGCAAGGGATAAAGTGACTCATCTTACTGAATCTATCTACCAACACATAGACACTACCAAACACTGTCTTAGTCTTATGTAGTCCTACAACAAAGTCCATGCTAATACATTCCCATGGTCTATTAGGAATGGGTAGGGGTTGATACAAACCTGCATTACTAGCTCCTCCTTTGGCTTTCACACACACTACACATTGCTCCACATACCTCCTGACATCCCTTGGCAACTTAGGCCAATAGTAGAACCTCTGCACTCGTTCCATTGTCTTGTTGATGCCAAAATGACCACTAAGACTACCATTATGCTTCTCTTGGATGAGATTCTCTCTCATTGATCCTCTTGGAACACATAACTGATTCCCCTTGAATAACAGTCTACTTTGCATTGTATATTATGAGAATTGACTATGAAAGTGATTCTCAAAATCAGAACATACCTTGTAGGCCTCTGAAAAGTCTTTATCCTCCCCATAGAGATCCTTGAAACTTTCTATCCCAATGCTCTTTATTTGTATCTCTTGCACTGTTAGCAATCTCCTGCTTAGTGCATCTGCCACCTTGTTCAACTGTCCCTTCTTGTGCTTGATGGTGAAAGTGAAAGCTTGGATGTATTCCATCCATTTCAAATGTCTATTGCTCAACTTCTCTTGAGTGTTGATGTAGCTAAGTGCCTTATTATCAGTAAACACTACAAACTCTTTAGGTAGAAGATAATGCCTCCACTTCCTAAGTGACTGTACTAGAGCATAGAGTTCTAGGTCATAGGTAGAATAATTCTTCTTAGCTTCGTTGAGATTTTCACTAAAGAAATCTATAGGCCTGCCTTCTTGGCTTAGCACTCCTCCTACTGCAACTCTACTGGCATCACATTCCACTGTAAACAACTTATCAAAAATAGGTAACAAAAGAATGGGTTGAGTTGTCACTTCCTGTTTCAGTTTCTCGAAGCCCTTCTTAGCTTCTTGAGTCCACCTGAACTTAGTTTTTAGGCCACCTTTCAGTGTATCAAGGATTGGTGCACATAGGCCACTAAAGCTCCTTAATTTCCTATAAAATTGAGCCAATCCATGAAAAATTCTTACCTCTATCCCTATGGTTGGTGTAGGCCAATTTAGGATAGCTTCCGCCTTGCTTGGATCCATCTTCAATGATCCTTGGGATACTACAAACCCCAAATACACAAGCTCTTGTTTGAAGAACTCACATTTCTCTATGTTGATGGCTAACTTCTCTTCTTGCAATCTTCTAAGAACCAACTCCACATGCTTTAGATGCTCTTCTGCTGTCTTGCTAAAGATGAGTATATCATCAAGATATACCACCACAAATATCCCTGTAAAGTCTTTGAGAACTTCATTCATGAGCCTCATGAATGTGCTAGGGGCATTAGAGAGGCCAAATGGCATAACTCTCCATTCATACAACCCATCAGTTGTCTTAAAGGCTATCTTCCACTCATCTCCATCCTTGATTCTAATCTGAAGGTATCCACTCTTGAGATCCAACTTGGTGAAGTACTGAGCTCCTCCAAGACAATCCATCAAGTCCTCAATCCTAGGAATAGGGAACCTATATATGATTGTGATTCTATTTATAGCTCTAGAATCAATGCATAATCTCCACTTGCCTCCTTTTTTGGTTGCTAATAGCACTGGTACTACACACAGATTGATGCTCTTCCTAATTAATCCTTGATCCAACAACTCCTGCACTTGCCTAGCTACCTCTAGGTTCTGATCTGGTGTAAGCTTGTAAATTGCTTTTTTTGGCAATGAAGCTCTTGGTATGAAGTCAATCTGATGGCTAATGGATCTCTTTGGAGGTAAGGTTGTTAGTGTTCCATGACTCACTATGTCCTTGAACTGTTCTAACAACTTTTGGACTGCTTCGAGTATGACTGATTTCTTAGTCTTGTCTTCTTCCTTGGGTTGCACCATGACCACATATCCTTCACCTCCTTGATGTAGAGTGCTAAGGAACTCTTTACCACTCCTTAATAAGACACTAGGGGTCTTTGACTGTTCTTCTTCCTCATCTGACAGTGACTGCAATTTGAATGTCTTTCCATCCTTCTTGAAAGAGATAGTGTTCTCCTTACCATCATATATGGCACCTCTGTCATACTGCCATGTTCTGCCCAATAGAAGATGGCATGCATCCATGGGTAACACATCACAAATCAACGTATCCTTGTACCCTCCAATGGAGAATTCCACTGTTGTTTGCTCATTGACAAGAACACTCTATCCTTTGTTCAACCATGTCACCTTGTAAGGGTTAGTGTGGGGTACTTTCTCCAACTTCAACTTCCTTACTGCCTCCTTTGAGATGATGTTATTAGTTGAACCTAAATCCACAATAACCTTGCACACCTTTCCAAGTACTTTGCATCTTACCCTAAATAAGGCTCTCCTTTGCTTTGGCTCTTCCTTGATCGGTTGTTTGATCAAAACTATTCTAAACATCAGGTTCTCCCCCATTTCTGATTCAATGTGACTAAACTCTGGTGATTTGGTACTCATGGTGTCCTCTTGAGTATATGCCACTCTCTTCTCAGTATTTGATGAAGTTGCTTTCTCCGGGCACCTATAAGCTAGATGTCCTACTTGACCACAATTATAACACTTCATACTAGCAAAGTATGAGTTGCTTCTACCTACTCCTCTTCCTCTATTTGATCCTCCTTGAGATCCTCTACTTCTTCCATAACCTCCTCTAGAAGGTGTTTCACTCCCATGCTCTGTGAGTTTAGACTCTCCCTGGTTTCTTTGTTCAGTCCCTCTACCTTGGTAGCCACCTCTATGCCCTCTTTGATCTCTACCTTTGCCTCTACTCTTAGAAGCCTGGTCTTGTTTCCTCTTGCTTCTTTCCTCAATCTTAATAGCCAATTGGTAGCATTGGTGTACTGTCTTGGGACTTAGAAGAGTCATTTCCTCTTGAATGTTCCACTTCAAGCCGTTAAGGTATTTAGCCACCTTAAGACTTTCATCCTCTATAACATTAGACCTCATACAAAGTTTTTGAAACTCCTCAGTGTAAGTATTCACATCTTGCTCTCTTTGTCTCAAGCTCTATCTCTTATGCAACTGAATCTCATAATCATCTGGCATGTATGCTTCTCTCACTTTGGCAACCATACCCTTCCAAGTTGAAATAGGCTTCTTGCCTTCCTTTTTCCTCTCTGTCTGAATGAATTTCCACCATGTCAAGGAAGATCCTCTCAATCTAGATTTGACCATCTTCACCCTCTGTGCTTCAGTGACTCCATCACACTCAAAATGGTTTTCCATACCCTCTATCCAATCCATGACTAGACCAACTTCCAATTTGCCACTAAACAGTGGTAAGCCTTCAAGGGCTTTTCCATTCAAAGCATTCAATGCCTTCAAGAAAGGATCCTCTTGTAGTACAGGGTCAGGTTCAGGGATCGTGTCTTCCTCTGCAACCTCTTCACTCTTTGGTACCCTACCTTCCAATTTATCACTGACCTCATCGGTCCTGGTTTGCACATTGTTCATTGCTTGCTCAAGTTGAGTTAGTCTTTCCCTCAATCTCCTATTGTCTTCCTCCTGATCTTCAACCTTCTTTTCCAACTCAATGTTTGTCACCATGGTTGTGGAACCACTCGATTCAAGGTCTGACATACAAAATTCTATCCCAAATCTTTTTCCGCTCTGATACCAATCTGATGGGGAAGGTTGGAGGAATCAATCACTGATTCCTGCTCTAGGTCTTACTTGGAAGACCCCTATAGTGTCTCATTCCACCACCTTAACCTATAGGACGTACCTCTTGACTAGGATCCCTTGGTTCTCCTTGCAAACCCAACTACCATCACATACTCTTCCAACCAAGTCAACGTTGGTGCTTTGTTTGCAATTCTTCCCTTAGCCCTTAATCCACCCTAAAGGGTAACCTACTCCCAATACTAGATCTTAGCTTTGCAGGGGTGTGGAGATGCTTCTCTTAGGTTCAATCCATCTCACCATAATTCTTGAGGGTCCACCTAACTTCATTTTTCCATCGCTTCTACCAAACCCTCATTTAGGGTTAAAAAGGCTACTAGCCCTAGGAGCCCCAATTAGCCCTCCTTCTCTGAGAAAACAAGTTAGAACTCCAAAGTTTTCCAAAGAACACAAGATATTTCCTTGGGGTTCCTGGTCCTCATGCCTACCACTCTAAGATTTTAGTGGTCTTAACCCTCAACTGTCCGTACACAAGTTGGACCTTCAATTTAGCAAATTTGGCCTTTTTGAGCCCATTCCCTGACCACACAACAGACTGTCATGAGTTTCTCTCACCAAATGGATTGGTGGAGCTTCCTCCTCCATGCTAAGTCTTTGAAAGGCATTTGGTTTCCCTCTCCGCACCATGACTTGATAGGAAATGATCACCCCTGCAAATCAAGTGCTATGCACTCCTTGTCTTCCCTAGCCGGACACTTCCTGGCTCGCCTAGGAGAAGACTTCCATGGTGTTTTCTGAACTGTTAAAGACTCCTAATCCTACCATATATACAATCATGGAGTCTAGTCACAATTACCAAGAGGCCGCATGTTATGTATAGAGGGAATGCGATCTAAACCTCCATTTTCTACAAACAAACTGTCAAATCAGCAATTGCAAAGAAACAACTATCTACAATAGTGCTTGAAACTGAACTCAGAAACTAAATCCCTACCACACAATGCTTAATACACAAATTTACTACATCCTACACCACCTACAGTATCCAATTTAAACCATTGCAGCTCTACTACAATGCAAAAACAATATTTCACACCAAAACACCACTTTGTTTTCTTTAATTCAAAAACTCCAAACAATGTAATTGCTTCCAACCTCAATTCCAGGTCGAGGTCACCCTTAAATAGGGTCTCAAATTCAGTTAATCTCGATCTTAACTACTTCTTGGCTGCTTGTGGCTTCCATTAAGCCTTATTTGTAAAATTTAGAAAATCTAACACTTAAAAAGGTCTACAAAGGTCTTAAGCCATACTTGTAGCCAAAACCTCAAACTATCTAATGGTCAACATGAACTTTACCAACACAATACATGATCACAAATGCCTTTAAAGCAAAAAAATAAAGGAACAAGAAGAGATTGCTAAGTTAGTAAACAAGTTGCCAAGTCATGACCTTCTAGGCTACCTACGGTATCTTATGGGTGCTCCTACACCAATTACTCGGGATGATAACCTCAAAATCCTCAGTGTTGTCACTCTTGAGGAATTCCGGTTGGCCACTTTTAGCATGGGGGCTTACAAGGTGCTTGACCCAGATGGTTTCCTCAGATTTTTTGGGAGATTTTTGGTGGGGACCTTATTTTGGCTTCTAGGGATTTCTTCAAATCTGATAAGATTCTCAAACAACTGAATGATACTTTTGTTGCCCTAATTCCCAAAATTGTTGATCCCTAGTCCATGACCGATTTTAGGCCCATCGGTCTATGCAATACTTTTATAAAATCCTCTCTAAAATCTTGGCGAATCATCTTAAACCCCTCCTAGACAAAATTATTAGCCCCACTCAAAAAAGATTTGTTCCTGGTCGACATATTCTGGATGCTACTATAACTACACATGAATTGCTCCACTCAATGGACAAAAACAACAATGCTGATGAGAGTCATTTATGTTCCATTCTACGCCATATTTAAGCCTATTTCATACACCTCCATGCCCATTCCTACATCCCATTTCTATCCTATATCATGCCATTTTACCGTTTAATATATATAAGTAATATTTAATAGAGTTTTTAGATAAAATATGTGAATAAATAATATCAAATTGTATTTATTAATAGATCTTTCACTATGTCAAGAAAACAAATCTTTCAGCATGTAGCTTTAAGGTGAAGATCTTCCTATCAAAGTTTATGCAAGAGCATGGATTTTTACTGTAGACATCCAAATTTGATCACTTCCGTATGATCAAAATCGTCTACTCTATTCATCTATTTCATTAATAGTGATTAAATAATTTATTTAATCATTATTTTATTTTTTGCCTAAGGTTTCTAAAGTATGTAATTAAAATAAATTAAATACTTTACCTTATCCCTTTTCTTCTCTAAATTAAATAAATATGACAAATTATTTAATTTAGTCTTTTAACCCATTTGGATTAAAACCAATTTTTAATTCATCTTTTTCTCTCTCCTTATCACATTCTCCATAACCCTCTTTTATTCCAGATTAAATTAATTAATCTGTGATTAGGATGTGTACCACTTAATCTTGATTAAGTGTCACATCCTCCATAATCTCCCATTTTCCTCTAATCTCTCATTAATTATCCTAATCCTGTGTTTTCACAACCTTAATCAAAGTCATATACCACAGTTGGCTTACCTTTTCTAGTCAACCTTTCCACTTGCCTTTCTTGGCCTTGACTCTCTTTCCCATGTGAATTTTTAATTCACATTTACTTATCCTAGGCTCCTATCTTCCCCACGTGAATTTTTAATTGAATTTTGTATTTCCAAGGTCTTCCCCATCCCCATGCAAAGTTCTAGAAAAATTAACTTGTCACTTTACATGTGCCAAGGACTTCTAGAACCTTGGACTTGTCACATCACCCACATGTAACAAATCTCCAGCTTTTTGGGGACCTTCTTTTATCCAATAAACTCTCCTAAGCATGTGAATTTTTAATTCACATTTATTTCTCCAACCACTTCCCCTTTTCCCATGGAGATTTTTGAGGAGTTCTAAAATTCCTCATATGTCTCTCCTCAAATGTCTCTTTCCTTCTCATTTGGAGACAAGAAGTTCTTTTCCGAGGAAATCTTCTCATCCCCCAAGGTACCTACAAGGTACTTGTCCTTCATCCACCTCATGTATTTCTCTTCCACCTCATTTCCACCTAATTCCACCCTAATACATCTCACATTTCACATGCCAAGATGTGAGGGCTTGTGAGTCCTCAAATCACCATAGCCCTTCATCTTGATTTTGTTGGGTGAATCTCAACCGTTGAATTCTCTAGAGAATTCCAATTGTCCTATAAATACCCCCTCATTTCTCTCATTTTAAATAATCAAGTCTTTTGCTACCAAACTCTTTCCAAATTGTCATTTACAACATTTTAGTTTCTCCATAGCATTTCTCATCAATCCATCTTGCATATTGTATCCATTTAACTCCATTGTCATCCAAGGAGCACACAAGACATGCAAAGATCAAGGGCCAACCAAGGAAGGAGACATTTGAAGGTATAATCAACAAGTCAATTTGTTTTATCTTTCTTTCATGCTTATCTTGCCTTATGCTAGCCATTGAGGTGTCCTCTTTTGTGTTAGTTCTTCTTATTGCATCATTTTAGCATCTCACATTAGGACTTAACATTTTAGAAGATCACATTTTTGGCACACCCAATGGTACCCACAAACGGGTCTCTTTTTTTCACATTTCCTGTTGTTGAAGATTTTTGCAGGTTCAGGTCATAGAGGGGTGGATTTTCCCCACAGAGGGGTAGACTTGCCCTCTCGGGCACTGCAGAGGGGCGGATACGCCCTCCTATTTCGACATTTTCTAACAATTTTCACTGTAGAAGTGTGGATACACCCTCCTGTTTCGATGTTTTCTAACATTTTTTCTGCAGAAGTGCGGATATACCCTCTTGTTCCAACATTTTCTAACATTTTTCTGATGTTTTTTAACTATTTTTTTGTAGAGGGGCAGATTTGCCTTCCTGGTTCAACGTTTTCTAACTATTTTCTACAAAGGGGCAAATTTGCCCACCCGATTCAACATTTTTCACTGCAGAGGGGCGGATTTGCCATAAACAATATGTTTGGGAAGGAAAACAAGTTGCATTTTATTTTCATTTTTTCCTCTTTTTTTTGCTATTTGGAGCTCTAATCCTCTAGCCCTGTTTGGTGGTGGTTGAAGTCATATTTCTTGCTGATATCTTGTAGTATTTTGCTGAAATTCACAAAGGAAAAAAGATAAAACATCTAACACTTGCTTGCAGGGCCTTTATTTTATTCAAATTTTAAAGTTTTCCTTCCTATTTTATCTATTCACTTAGCATAATTAGGGGGAAGTAATACTTGTTGCTTGTTTTGTCCATTTTTCTTTATGTTACCCTAAGGGGGCATTAGTTTGTTTTCATCTTCCCCTTTGCACTTTGTACGGATCCGGGTGGGTAGTTGGAGATGATTAGTGTCTTCTTCTTAGCGGGACTTGCTTGGGGATATCATCACCCCAAGGGACGATCCCAACCACACGTACTGACGAGGTATAACAAGGGGGGAGAGTCAAAGTTGTACCCCAATCCAATTGCGTCATAATTGGTAGAACGTCGAAGCTAGATTGATACCTAGATAGACATGAAGAGTTGGTTTGAGCCTTTCAGTATCTCACTGGGATTCCTGACTCACGCTTGTGATGGATTGGTGTTTACGGTTGTGCCTCACGTACCAAGCATATATCGAGGACTCCCTATAAACCTTGTTCATCCTAGAGTAAGACCTTTGCTGGCCATACCCCTTAATACTAATCATAGGATTGTGCTTGTTCAAAGTGTCTTTCAATGAAAAACTAGTAAATTTTGATAAGTCAAACTTTCATTGAGTCATTTTAAGTCCTTGCCATAAACCCTCATCCAAACCAAGTCACTATTTTCCTGCAGAGGGGTGGATTTGCCTCCCTATTTTAGCATTTCTCACTTCAGAAGTGCGGATACACCCCCCTGTTTAGGCATTTCTCATTGCAGAAGTGCAGATACGCCCCCCTGTTTCAACATTTCTCACTGTAGAAGTGCAGATACACCCCCCTATTTCAATATTTTTCACCGCAGAAGTGCGGATACGCCCCCCTGTTCTAACGATTCTGATAGTTTTTACTGCAGAAGTGTGGATACGCCCCCTGAACGGACAATTTCATCCATTTGACCATTCTAAATCCCCGTTTGAACTCCCAAAGTCTCTGTTTGACAATTTGATCATCCTAAACACTCATCTAACCAATCCAAACATCCATTTGACCATTCCAAACCTCCATTTAACCTTTTTAAAACATCCATTTATCACATTCTCATTGATCATTCCACTATTTGGGATACCCATCTTACCGTTTGACCTAAACATTTACACTTTCCAAAAAGATCACTTCAACAACACATCTTCCATTTGCATTCATCATCATCCCTCAACACAAAATCCCTTAAATCTTGTTTTAGGAGTTATCTCTTGAATTGACCAAGGCGTTAAGTTTGATCATTATCCTACATATCAATCCTCGTCTTCAACCTAATCAATCTGCTTCTATCTTGAGGTAGATTTGTGTTGTAAGTCAACATCATTGGCCCAAATCAATCCCTTTCTATCTCAAGGCAGATTCGGTGCCATGATCATTGATTTAGCTAGCTCAATCCGATCAACCAACATCATAAGTCATTTAGGGTGACTTTGAAATTAGGTTTTAGGATCCCCTCCATCAACCAATCCTTATCCAGATCATCAAATTGATACATCATCAATTGATCCATCATCTAATCCAATCCAATCTATTTAAATCCAATCAAAATCCCATCATCCAATCAAATCAATCCTCATCCAAATCATCAAATTGATACATCATCAAA
This sequence comes from Sequoiadendron giganteum, assembly GCA_007115665.2. Lineage (NCBI taxonomy): Eukaryota > Viridiplantae > Streptophyta > Pinopsida > Cupressales > Cupressaceae > Sequoiadendron > Sequoiadendron giganteum. The sequence continues at coordinate 173,853,334 of CM021110.1, forward strand.
TCCAATCTTATCCAATTGATCCAATCAAATCCAATTCTCATCCAGATCTAATCAAATTAATCCTCATCCAAATCATCAAATTGATACATCATCAATTGATCAAACCAATCCTCATCCAAATCATCAAATTGACACATCATCAATTGATCCATCAAATCCAATCTTATCTAATTGATCCAATCAAATCCAATTCTCATCCAAATCATCCAATTGATACATCATCCAATCTAATTCAATCAATCTAAATCATCACCTAGATCATCCTTTAGAGATTGCATCTTGAAATCACCCAGTTGTTTTGCACGTTCATGCCTGTTCAAACCCGTTCATAAACAAAAAAGAAAATGGCATACCAAAAAACTCAAGGTTCCCAACCAAATGTCCCTCAAGATCCTAATAACATTCCACATGATCCCCATAATGACGTGTCATCTCAATCGAACACCGACATCCAGAATATCACACCACCTATTGACGAAAACATGGTCAATCAGCCTGAAGTCATCGTTGACGAATATCTCAATAATCCTGCCAATGTCCAAATGATTGATTGTCTCCTAAACGAATGTGGGGATAAGATCCTTGCCACCTTACTCATGAAGGGAGTCAAACCATCGTCTGGTTTCAATACATCACATTATTCCCTTCCCGCATTTTTTGACCCACAAACCTCATAAAATGTTCCAGAAGGTTCCTATATTCCTAAAGGTGCACCCGCTGAAAATTGGTACCACCCTGAATTTGGAAATGTTGTCATCCATCAAGTCCAAGAATATCCTCATCTTCCAAACACAACATCTACTAAACCACCACCCGATCCTAATGTTCCCCATACCTATCGCATGCCACCATACATCCCATCTGCTCCACCGCTTCCTCCCCCATATTCTAATATTGGGGGCACACCTACACTTACCAATGTGATACCTCCTACATTTCAACAACCTCCAAATAATCCACACCAATCCATCACACTACCAACACCACCACAACATGCTGCTACTGTTCTAGCTTCATCTCAACCCTTGCATCCACAACATCGATAACACACTACCATTCTCACACAACCATCACATCAAGTAGTGCAGCCTACCTCACAACAACAACAAAAACAACATCTCATCTCACCCATCTCAACAACAACAACACATCTCATCTCAACCATCTCATAAACAACAACACATCTCATCTCACCCATCTCATCAACAACATATCTTATCTCACCCATCTCAACAACAACAACGACCCCCATAACAACCTGTGCATATCCCTACACAAACACACCATAACCCGCTTACTATGTACTTCTATCATCCCTCTAGCACATACACTATTCCATCCCATACGAATCCTCATAAGTATGCGCAAAACCAAGCACATACCCTACCACCACCTTACACCAATCTTTCACAACCTCAACATCATCCCCACCAACAAACATCAAATCCATACCCATATGCCACGCAACAACCCACCATTGCGCAACAATACCAATCCTATCTTCCCTACTTTCAACAAAAAAAAACTCACCAATAGGGGGCACCTTACACTTCCTATTACCAACAACCATCATCACATCAACAAAGAGGCCCTACCTCCATTCATTACCAAAATTCTACATAGCAACAAGACCCCTCTCTTTTTTCCTACTATCAACAACCAGTGGCTCCCACTCAACAAAATCAATCATCCAACTATCAATCCACTTACAATCAACCAACACATTCATATCCGACTCAACCTGTTTATGATCCAACAATGTTAGGGCCATCCTCATCATATCCACAATATTATCCATACAATCAATCCACTTTGACTCCTACGACTCCTGTCAATAAGGACTTGGAAGAAGTAAAAGCAACATTAAAGGACCTACAAGCTGGAGCGGGTAAACAATCATTCAAGTTTGAGGACATATGTCCTTATCCTTTTGATCCCTCCATCTCCTTGATTCCTTTTTCCAAACATTTTGAGATACCAAAATTTGATAAATACAAAGGAACCAGGGATCCTAGAGCTCACCTTCAAGAATTTTATGCCTATTTCCAAGAGGTTATGCATAATGATAATTATCTTATCCGACTTTTCCCAAAAATTCTACAAGGGGTTGCCCTTAACTGGTTTATGGGTCTTGAAAAAGAATCTATCAAAACCTTTGCACAATTATCTGAACAGTTTGTCTCCCACTTCTCTTTTAATCTAGAGAAGGATATTGACACACTTGATCTCCTAAAAGAAAAACAAGGTGATGGAGAGACCTTTGAAAGCTACTTGCAAAGATGGCATGCCTTGGCTAGTAGGATGAAATCCCCACCAACAAAAAAAGACACGGTCATGCTATTTATCAAAAATTCCCACCTAGATATGGCTCATAATTTCCAACTCCATTGTATCACCACCTTTGCGGCACTCGTGGAGAAGGGCTCTATCTTGGAACGAGCCCTTGTTGCAAAAGGGCAAGTCAAACATTTTAATTCTGATAGAGAGAAATCCTTTGGGGATAAACCTCGTTATTGGAATAGAAATAAAAATGCTGTCAATGACGGTGTCACTAACACCAAACATGTTCAAGCGGCCACCACCACACAAAGATACCCTCCTCAGCAACAACCGTCAGTCTAGAATGCCATATTCGTCCCTCAAGGGGCACCACGACAACAATCCAACCAAAATAACCAAGGGGGAAACAAATGACAGTTCACTCAGTTGGGAGAACCCCTTAGCATGGTGTTTAACAAGCTTCTTCAAGCTAATTATCCCATAATATACCCTGTCACCAAACCTCTTGATACATCTAATCCAAGCCTGCTTGGTTTAAAGACAACGAATATTGCGAATTTCACAAGATTAAGGGACATACCTTAGATAAATGTCAAGGCCTAAAAACCTACATTCAAGGCCTCATCGATCGAGGTGAAATCCATGTAGATGCAAACGCAACATTTTCGTCCAATGCTCAACTCTAGATATATCAAAATGCTTTTCCTAACCACAATCAGGGTCCCAGTACTTCCAACTCTAATCCTGGACCTAGCAACAATAACAAGCAAGGTAACAACACCAATAAAATTAGCTATAAAAGTGTGCCATACAATTATCAAGGTGTGGTCTCATATGTAGAACAAGTGGATCCACGTGTATCCATGATACATGTCAAAGGAAAAGATCCACAATGTGTTGTTACCACTCGGCGAACCCACATCACAGTCCCAACAGCTCCTCCATCTACCCAATGACCATCCGTCAATTCACAATATAACATCATAGAACATCTAGGCAAGAATGCAACCTAAATATCCATCTTAGATCTGCTTAACTCATCACCCGTGCATCAAGACATCTTGACTAAGGCTTTGCAAAGCACACAAGTGTTGATAATATTGACCCTATCTAATTCCAAGCATTGGTAGGCAATCTCTCATCAACCTATCAGTTAGCCTTTAGCCAAAAATACATGCCACATCTTGATTCAAGCCACAACCGCCCCCTCCATCTTGAGGTTGGAGTAAATTTTCAAAAAGTAAAAAGGGTACTGGTAGATAATGGTTCGACCCTAAATCTTTGCACATTAAAATTAATACAACAGGTTGGATACACCCAAGCTGATCTAATAAGTCAAGTTATCACCATCAAGGCATATGATAATGCAGAGCGAGATTCTAAGGGTATTATTTGCCTCCCTATTCAAGTGGGCCCCATTGTATAGTACACTATGTGTCATGTTTTGTACTTTGAACTTCCATACAACATCCTTCTTGGCCATCCATGGATTCATTCTATGCAAGCCGTCCCATCCACCTATCATCAATGCTTAAAGTTCCCATTTCAAGGAATGGAAGTCACCATACAAGCTGACCCCCAACCTTTTGAATATTGTCGTGCTTTGGAAGCTTCTTTTCCACATTCAAATTACTGCCCAAGAGTCGAAATGGGGACATTCCCAGCCTTTGATCCTAAACCATCCACCAATACACTAAACACTTCATCCCCACCATCATCCACACCTGCTTCCACCATCACCAAGGTCCAAATCATAGACAAGGGATGTGGCGAATACGAAATACACACCACACTAAATGTGGAAACCATGCCACCCTCACCCTGCACATATGGACAACCAATTATGCTAGTACCACAAGTGGAAGAAAAGACAATTACACTCACCTCCAAGAACATGGGGTCAACAACATTCAATGATTTGGGATCCCTCCAGGATAAAATGGATGAAGATATCAGTCAATGGATTTATTGGGAGGAACCTGAGCCACCACGTCCCCTTATAGAATACTTTCAAGAAGTCTATCCATGTGCCTTCAAGTTCATTGAAAAGTTTCATTACCAAGGTAGAGGCCTTGGTGCGGAAGAACAAGCAAAATGTCAGCCCATTGAAGCAACCACCATCTGACCAAGAAATTTGGGCTTGGGTTATGATAATAAACAAAAGAGTCCTATGACATCCTCTAGCACTTCTAATAATGTTAGTGTTGAAAATGGTTCCCTTGAAGACATATCGGAGGAAGAGTCCATCATACACGCGTACGATGATTTGAATCATATCGACCTCCTTACCATTTTTGAATGCTTATCTGTTTGCACCATAACCTTATCCCTCAAAAATCTTGAACTTATCGATCATGACCTACAAGGTAGTGCACCTGTTAGCACATTTCCCTCAGAGGATACCTACGTACATTTGATGGGATTGGGGGAAGATGAACACCCTAATCACAAAAGCAAAAAGAAACAAAAACAAAATGGGTCATAAAGTGAAAACCTCACTGAGGTGGTTTTTGACTGGGAAAAGTAAAAAAAAAGGATGTATCTAATAGTGAAAACCTTAATACGACACTGGAAGATGGGGACGTTCATCTTCCCCTTGTAGGAACACAACTATCTGAGCAATCTTCAATTCTCATTGAAGAAATACAAGAGGTAAATTTGGGGACAAAAGAAACTCCAAGGATCACCTATGTGGCCAAATCTTTATTAGAGGAAGAATATCTCACCATTGTCCAAATTCTCCGAGAAGGGGTTATCAATTTTGCATGGGCTTATTCTGATATTCCTGGCTTCGATCCTAATCTTGTTGTACATCATTTGGATGTCCATTCAGATGCCAAACCTGTCAAGCAGAAGCTCTGAGAGATGCACCCGTAGGTAGCACTATTAGTTAAGAAAGAATTCAAAAAATTACTAGATGTTGGCTTTATCATACCCATTGACTATTCTGATTGGATTTCCAATATAGCACCCATTGCTAAACCTAATGGAGACATCAAAATTTGCACAGATTTCTGGGATCTTAACAAATCTTATCCAAAAGATGAATTTCCATTGCCTAACATCAACATGTTGGTCGACATTACTGCATGAAACAAGATGTTATCCCTTATGGATGGCTTCTCCAGCTACAATTAGATCCGAATTGCCCCTGAAGATCAACACAAAACCGCCTTTACCACACCTTGGGGTACCTTTTGCTACAATTTCGTGCCCTTTGGTCTCAAAAATGCGGGGGAAACATATCAATGAGCAATGACCATTATATTCCATGACCTCATCCACATTATCTTAGAAGATGATGTTGATGAATTGTTGGGAAAATCCAAAACTAGAGAAGAGCACCCTACCATCCTGAAAAAGATCTTCGCGCGCTTGGAGCAATACAAGCTGAGACTGAATCCGAAAAAGTGTGTGTTTGGTGTCACATCAGGGAAATTGTTTGGCTTCATAATATCTTGGAGAGGAATCGAGGTTGACCTTGCTAAGGTAAAATCTATCGTGGATATGCCTCCACCTTTAAACCTGAAACAGTTAAGGAGCCTCCAAGGAAAGCTACAATCCATCCGTCGGTTTATAGCCCAACTTGCGAATAATTGTCAATCATTCACCCACCTTCTCAAGAAAGACACCACCTTCAAGTGGAATCAACAATGTCATTTGGGTTTTGATATGATCAAAGGATACTTGGAACACCCACCAATCTTGATGCCACCAATCCCTAAAAAACCCCTCTTGCTATACATCTTTGTCACTTCGATTGCATTGGGGGCAATTTTGGCACAACATGACAAATCCTCCAGAGAACGAGAAATTTATTACATTAGCCGAACATTGGTTGGTTATGAACTTAATTACTCACCAATGGAGAAGGCATGTCTTGCTGTGGTCTTTAGTACACAAAAATTATGCCACTATATGCTTAGCCATCCTATAAAGTTGATATCAAAAGTGGATCCCCTCAAGTATCTGTTATCTAAGACATCCCTAACTGGCCGAATGGCTAAATGGATCATGCTTCTTAGTGAGTTTGATATAGAATATGTGGACAGAAAATCCATCAAAGGATAGGTAATAGCAGATCAGTTGGCAGATGCTCCGTTAGTAGATGCCTACCCCATAGAAGTCGAATTCCCAAATGAAGGAGTTTTTGCGGTATTAGAAGCTACTGCATGAACACTTTACTTTGATGGATCACACACTCATAATGGATCGGGGGTAGGAGTCTTGCTTATCACCCCCAAGGTGATAACATACCGAAATCATTTAGACTAGCTTTTCCCTGCACCAACATCTTTGAATATGAAGGCCTTCTCATAGGCCTTAGAATCGCAGTCCAATGGCACATCACTCATCTGCAAGTTTTTGGTGACTCCTAGTTGGTCATAAAACAGGTGAACGATGAGTTTATAACAAAAGATGAAATTTTTTTTCCTTACAAACGAATGGTGGATGACTTCAAAAAATATTTCACCTCCATTCAATTTGAGCAGATCCCGAGACTCCAAAATAAGGCAGCGGATGCTATGGCTACCATTGGTTCTCTCCTCGACATGCCAAAAAATTGCACAAATTGTCAGTTCCTAATTGAGCAAGTCCTAATCCCAGCATAAAATATCCTTGAGAGTGACATGGTGTGTGCTATTATAGGTCCTGAATCCCCTTGGTACCACGACATTTACACCTATATTCATGACAACACCCTCCCACCCGATCTCACGAGAAACCAACGTAAATCATTTATCCAACGCACTGCCCGCTACACCATCATCGGTGATATTCTTTATCGATGTGGGTATGATGGAACTCTCCTCCGTTGTTTAGATGAAACTGAAGCCCGCATGAAATTAACATAAGTGCATAGCAGTATTTGTGGGGCCCATTCTACTGGTATGGCCTTAGCTAAACGGATTCTCAGAGTAGGATATTACTGGCCTACAATGGAACATGATCCTTGTGAATATGTCAAAAAGTGTCTTCCGTGTCAACAACATGCAAATATGATTCACACTAAAGCACAAGAGCTACAACCTATCACGACACCTTGGCCATTTTCACAATGGGGTTTTGACTTGATTGGCAAGATCTACCCTCCATCCTCTGATGGTCACACCTTTATCATCACAGCCATTGAATACTTCACCAAGTGGGTGGAAGCCATACCACTCACTCAAATCACTGGTGTTCAGATCTCTAAGTTCATCCTCTACCATATCCTTTGCAGGTATGGTATCCCCTCTGCCATCATCACCGACAACGGAAAGCCATTCAAAAATAAGTGTATGAAGCTCCTTTGTGACACATATCATATCCAACATCATTGGTCCACTCCCTATTACCCCCAAGGTAATGGATAGGCATAAGCAACAAACAAAACATTGATCAAAATCATTAAGAAGATGGTCAATAGCACTGGTCGCGATTGGCACCTCCATATCGATCCTGCTCTTTAGGCCTACCGTACATCCATTTGCACCCCTACCGATGCTACTCCATACTCTCTTGTCTATGGTGCTAAATCCATCTTGCCAATTGAAGTTGAAATCCCTTCACTTTGAATCTCCCTAAAGAATCTCATCACTCATGAAGACACCCGAGTGGCACGCCTGACACAATTGGAATTGCTGGATGAAAAAAGGGTCAAGGCTTATAACCATTTGCAAGCCTATCAAAATTGACTCAAAAGGAGCTATAATAAGAAATTATTCCATCGCCAATTCAGTGTTGGTGATTTGGTCCTTAAAGGGAATCAACAAGATCGAGAGAAAAAGGGTAAGTTTGAAGAAAACTGGTTGGGCCCTTATGTCATCACCACAAAATATGGTTCTGGCGCCTACAGACTCTCCACCCCTGAAGGGGAGCCCTTGGAGGAACCCATCAAAATCATGCACCTGAAGAAGTTCTACACTTAGGTCAGCTAGGGTATCCTTCCTGGTAAAAGTCAAAAAATACAAAAAAACAAAAAAATTAAAAAATAGGAAAAATCCAAAAATAGTAATGACAAATAATTAGTCCTCTGGTGAAAACCACCCCTGCGTGGCACCTTGGATACATATGATTGGTGAAAACTTGGAAAAAGGAGCCTCTTGTATAGGGCTTAATCATTATCTACCTCATGTCCTGGTTACTTTATGGCTCATCCACCAATTCCTCAATCCCCATACCCTCCCATCCACTTGCACCACCTCGTCGCTTGGTATATTCTGGTTCAGGATTGGACGACCGTCATCCACTATCCGACACCCTAAGCTTGTTATCCTAATATGAGCTTGTGTCATCTCATTGTTGTGGTTGTCTCCATCTGGGCTCACTCTTCGTGTCCATCTTCATGTAGGTCTCATCGTGTCTCCTTGTGAACTACGTTGCCCCTGCGCTTGCACGTAGGCAAGGCTAATCATTTGATCCACCCCCAGGGATTCTCTTTGTCTTATTTTGCGGTCAGTCCATTTTATTTTTGTCCTCCATCATCTGTATTTATCATCCTCTTTCCACTTTTATCATGGTCTTCTCTTGAACTATGACACCTCTACGCTTGCACGTAGGCAAGGCTAATCTTTGGATTGGCCCCTGAGGCATTTTGTCCTTCATCATCTGTCCTCATAGTCCAATTTTTGATCTTGTCCATCCTCGATCTTTTGTCCTGTCTAAACTACGTTGCCTCTGGGCTTTCACGTAGGCAAGGTTGATCTTTTGATCTGCCCCCGAGGCTTGTGTTTGTCTTTGTTCTCCATCAGTTTCCATCAGTCCACTCTTCACTCTTTTATCGTGGTCTTTTCTTGAACTATGAGGGCTCTTTGCTTTCAAGTAGGCAAGGCTGATCTTTGATCCGCCCCCGAACCCCTAGGTCTTTAGGTTGTGTCTTGTCCTCTTGTTGTCTTGTTGTCAAGTATGCCCCTATCATCGCTGATTCTTCACAAACAAGATCTTCTCGTATCAAGAAATATGCCCAATGACAATTATCCTACGTCATTTAGGTTACTTTAGCTTAGTATCCATCATCGGTCTTAACAGGATGCATCCTTCCTAACAGACCAGATCAACCCCATCCATCCTTGGGATCTTATGGAAAAGGACGCTTGTAATTGATCACGATCTTTTGGTACTTTTGGATTTTGTTTATCATTTGAGCTCCCTATCATCACTAGTCAAGATCACCATGGTCCATCATATTATGGTGTGTTTTGCCTAGTTGACATAGGGGCATCTCTTGACTGTTTTATTGTTGCTTTCTACCGAGATGCTCCACATGGTATCCACCAGGATTCCTCTTGGATCCTGTGTTATGTGGGGGCATCCCTTTGTGCTTGTGGTTATTCCAATACTTGGCCTGACCAAATTCATCGCGACTTTGGGGTATTGATATAGCCTTCTTGTTTGTTGTGTTTGTTTTATGCATTAGACATTAATCTGTCTTGGTTTACATACTCTAATGCCCGATGTCTTATGCTATAGCAAAAATCAACGCTCTAAAGGATGGAAAATTGCATTCATGTCGTATTTCATCTCATTGCATATTCCCCCTTCATCCAATCTTGCTCAAACATCTATGAATCCTAATTTTGGTTGTGCAAACTCTCATTCCCTCTTACTAACTTTTCTTCTCAGGATCCTTACAGTTCTTGACAGGTACTGTGCTCCACACACCCTACGCCTACCCATTTATACCTATGTCTACATTCATTTAGGCTAATTTATCCATTTACATCCATTCATTTATCTGTTTGCATCAATTCATTAAGTTCATTCATCCATACATTTCCATATTTTTTATTTTTTATTCATATTCACCTATGCATCATTATTAAACCCATATTATTTATATCATATATAAAATTGCATAATCATTAACATAATCCATAATCACATCATCCAAACATGCATAAATATATCATTAACATCATAACACAACATCCATATCAACACAAAAACATCATATGCATATGCATAACATACATCATCTATCATAAGAACATCAATATAGCACCATATGCATAACGTAAATCATCCATCACAAAAATGTTCAACATAATATCAATGGGAACCATCACATATCATCATCAAAATAATACAATAACCATCTCATATCCAAAATATAATGATATCATAATCACATAAATCCCATCCTCAAAATAAGGTGCATCATCTAAGAATATGTGCTACACCTCCATCCGGTACCTATCAAAAGCACCTATATCCTGTCACCTGTCCTTTGCCTACCTTGAGCTGCCCACACTTGACCTCTGAGGAGAATCAGGCACCGGTCCCTTGTGTGTCAGTGTCCCCTATGACTCATGAGCTGGAGTCCCAAATCGAGAGGGAGTCGACTATAAATCACTGTACCCCCTGGTCTTTGTCCCTAAAGACTGGGACGATACCGACATCTATGGTATCTACCTAACATACTACGCTGTACACTGCACCATATCTGGCACTGCCTGCCCATACGCACCTCTCTAGTATGCCACCTCATGCATGTACTCATCTCTCTACCTAGTCTGGAACCAAGTGACATTCCGCTCATACCTGTATCTATCTCGCTCTCTAGTGATGGCTCGTTTCTCTTGCTCCCATGCTTCCTGTGCTGCTGTCAGTAGTTGTACCTGCTCTACAGTCCTCCTCCTCTCTGCTTATACACTCTGTTGCTCTGCTTGCAAGCCTTGTACAACTAACTTTGTCCCATCACCCTACCCTCGGTGTGCCTGCCTATGTGCTATATCCCTCTCGACATTCTCTACCCAACCCACTACTGCATCTCTTTGAAACTGCAGGATATGGACTTGTCTTAGTACACTGTCCCTCTCCCCTTGTAGTGCCTGCACCTATCCTTGTGCACTCTCTCTCTCTCTCTCACTGCACTGTCTCTAACCCGACCTCTGCGGCCTCGGCCCTCACTCTCATCTCCTCTAAAGATTCCTCTACCGTAGATACCCTCTCCTACAATGTTGTCCTCTCCTCCAGAAGTCCCACAATTTGAACTCTCAACGTCTCCATCTTCCTCTCGGCCCACTGAGAATGCTCCGCTGAGACATGATCTCCTCCCCCTACTGGCTCTGGCTGATCTCGCATCTATGCTACTGTCATTGTTGCCTCTAACCTATCTCGGTCCCATGTCACCCGAGTCAGCTCCCCCCGTACTCTCTCTATCCCTACTCGTGTCTCATCCCTCTCTCTCTTAACCACCTATATATCTGTTGTCAGACGACCCAAAAAATGATCAAACCCTATCATCTCTGACTCCTTCACCCTCTACACCTCTACCTCCACCCTCCTCAACTCCTCCTCTAACACCCATACCCTCACCTGGGCCCCCCTCAGTAACATCACTAGATCGTCAACTATAACTACTGGTACTACTGGTAGAGGCTCCACCACTTGCACATCCAGGTCCATAGCCTCCCCCTCCATCTGCTCATGCAACTTCTCAACTAGGCTTGTCAACTGAATCCTCCTCGACTATCCCCTCCTCCCCACCCTCATCAGTCTCACAGGCTACTCTCCAGGCCGCTGCTCCCCCTCTGGCTCCTACTCTGCCCATATCTCTGGCTGGACCCTCATCTGATGACTACTCTCGATCATCCCCCAGGACGTCCTCTGACATTTTCCACACCCTCTGCTCCCTCCTACAGATCTATAGCCCTCGCCTCCTCCTGCGGATCTATAGCCCTCACCTCCTCCTGCTCCTGCTCAGCTCTCACCTACACTCGTCTCCGCCGTACTCTACCACCAATCCATGTCTGAGTAGCCCTCCCCTCCCTCACCTCGAGCATCTCCACCTTTGGCTTGCTCTCTCGTCTCACTACCTCTATCTCTGGCCCCCCCATCACCTCACCCTCCTGCCTCCATCTCCTCCCCCCCATAACCTAGTCCTCCTGCCTCCATCTCCTCTCTCACATCTCTCCTCGCCCTCCTCCGAGGTCGCCTCCTCCTGACCCTCCTCCTCCTCTCTGGATGATCTCCAGTGCCACCCTTATCTAACTCGCCACTTTGATGACCGAATTCTCCTCTCCCCTCTCCTCCTGTCCCCCTTGCTCCTGCTCATCCTCTAGCCCCCACTCCACGACTCCCACAGTAGGCACCTCTGGTGTAACTCTCTCCCATCGATGGTTACGAAACCACCGACCATACCGATTTTCCACTCTGACATCCTCTAGACCCTCCCCCCTCCCTAGATAGGGAACCCCACCTGCCATCACCCATGCCTCCCTCACTGCCCTCATTGACAACCTCACTCCCCATGGTACTTCTCTAGTAAGCTGATGAAATATAGTCGACACTCCTGGAATATCTTGCATGAGTCCAAACTGCCGCATCACTTTGTCTGGATGATGCATCTCCACTATGTGTCCTTGACTCCTAATCAAGAAACATCTGCATCTAAATAGCCCTCGATGTCTCTCCTCCTCAACCCTCCATCTCCTAAACCGCCGATACATGTATGGCCACCATACAATGTGATCCTCCCATAAATCATCAAACACTCTCCTCCACTGATCCATCTCTCCCTGCATCTCATACCATAAGATGCATCCCCAAGCTGCCATGAACTCCCAAGCCACCAACTCTCTATCATCCAACTCTCCTCTCCTGACCACTATGGGTCTCGTCACCACGATATGCTCCCACCCCCACACCTATAATAGCGTCATGTGCATCACGATCTGCATCCCTCAATAAAAAATCACATGCATATCTCGGTATAACTGGGCCAATACACATGACCCCCAAGAAAACTATCCCTCTCGTCACTTGACAAAATGTCGAATCACCTCTATGTACCGTAAGCTATAAAATCGCTTGCTCTGATCCAGCAGTAGTATCTCGCTAATGAGACAACACAAAAATAGTGGTAATGCTGGCAACCCTAAGGCCAAGCATCTGCCTACGTCTATCTGCCCCCTTTGTATAGCAGGTCATCTCGCTTAAATAGCACTAGGCTAGTCTCATCTAACTGCGCTCTTCTCGACACCACCTCGCTCACTAATCAACCTACTATCGGTAACCTCAAAATCCACCACACATCCTCTAAAGTCACCGTCCTCTCCCCTATTGACAGATGAAAGGTCGACGTTGCCGAGCTCCATCTTTCTATTAGGGCTGTTAGCATTGCCCGAGCGCTCTCATCTTTGGAAATTGCACTAAGTGTAGTAACCCCGACTACTCCAATGCTGCGTGGTCCACCCCACTCATCACCTCTATCATCACTATTAGTTCCTCTGGCCTTTGCTCGTGGGTCCGTAATCAACCAAAATCCTGCAAACATACCATCCACTTTATCAAATTCTTCGTCACTTTCTTTTTCCTTTTTTTTTCTCTTTTTCTCTCTCTTCTTCTCTCTCTTTCTCTCTTTCCCATCTCCCCCTCCCCCCTCCCTCCCAGCCGCGGGACAGCCCTGCCCTTGGTAGGGGCGGACCCGCCCTTGTAGTGGGGCAGCCCCATCGGCCAGGGTGGTGTCGCCGTCGCCGCTAATCGCGGTAGTGCCTCCCACCTCGAGGCGGTTATGCTCCCGGCCAGGGCAAACCCGCCCCTGTGGTGGGGCGGACCCACCCCTGTAGCGGGGTAGTCTCACCCTCGGTTGGGGTGGACCCACCCCTGCAGCAGGGTGGCCTCGGCCTCGGCTGGGGCGGACCTACCCTTGCAACGGGGTGAACCCGACCCTGGCCGGGGCAGACCCGCCCCAAGTTGAGCCAGATTTTCCCCTGCAGCGGGGTGGACCCTCCCAGAGCCACGACGGATCTGTCTGTCGGAGGGTGTATATGCCCTCCTTCTGATGAATCTTTTTATTTTTTTCCAAATTCTGTCTTTTTCAACAAGTTTTTTTTGTTTTTTTAACTACCCATTTTTCTATTCTAACATGCCCACCAAACCCATATTTTACATTTTTCATAAACCATTTTAAATGTATTAAAATTATGAAAATAATGCATAGAATGTTTTGTCATTTACTTGGTGGGGCCCACCCTACTGACTGTAGGACCGTCGAACCTTATCTGCCCGGTGGATGATCTCGGTGTCAATATCCTGCGGCATCTTCGCTCCTCGTATGCTTGCTCTCTTCTACTCTTCTTTCAACTGCTATAGTGCAAATGAGGTGAGGTAATTTTTAAAATTACCTCATATTCACTTTCCCCCTCTTTTAAGAGGTCTTTTTTACCTCTTATTTACCTTTTTCTCCTCCAATTAATTCCTTCCCTTCTCGGGGCCACCATTTGCATCCTGTTTGTCCGATTGATTTCGTTCAAAAGGAAAACTTGCATAATTTTTTGCCCTCTTTCCAACCATACCATCCATTTATTCCTATTGAGAAGTCACTCGGGACCCCTCTTTTTCCCCCGTCATCCTCTCGAGGGGGCATACCCTTCACATTTTATCTATTTTCCTTGTCATGGTCATTCCCCTCCAACATTGGGGCATCACCTTTTAGTTACTTCCTCTATAGAGTCATCTGCACTTTCTTTTCTTCGAAGCACGATTATTCTAACAGTACTTCGAAGAGGGGAAAAATGTAGACATCCAAATTTGACCACTTCCATATAATCAAAATCGTCTACTCTATTCATCTATTTCATTAATAGTTAATCATTATTTTATTTTCTGCCTAAGGTTCCGAAATTATGTAATTAAAATAAATTAAATACTTTACCTAATCCCTTTTTCTTCTCTAAATTAAATAAATATGACAAATTATATAATTTAGTATTTTAACCCATTTGGATTAAAACCAATTTTTAATTCATCTTTTTCTCTCTCCTTGTCACATTCTCCATAACCCTTTTTTAATCTAGATTAAACTAATTAATCTGTGATTAGGATGTGCACCACTTAATTTTGATTGTCACTTTCTCCATAATATCTCACTTGCCTCTAATGTCTCATTAATTATCCTAATCATGTGTTTACACAACCTTAATCAAAGTCATTAACCACATTTGGCTTACCTTTTTTGGTCAACCTTTCCACTTGCCTTTCTTGGCCTTGACTCTCTTTCCCATGTGAATATTTAATTCACATTTATTTATCCTAGGCTCCTCTCTTCCCCATGTGAATTTTTAATTCACTTTTGTATTTCCAAGGTCTTCCCCATCCCCATGCAAAGTTCTAGAAAAATTGACTTGTCACTTGACATGTGCCAAGGACTTCTAGTACCTTGGATTTGTCACATCACCCACATGTGACAAATCTCTAGCTTTTTGGGGACCTTATTTTATCCAATAAACTCTCCTAAGCATGTTAATTCACATTTATTTCTCCAACCACTTCCCCTTTTCCCATGAAGATTTTTGAGGAATTCTAAAATTCCTCAAATGTCTCTTTCCTTCTCATTTGGGGATAAGAAGTTCCTTTTTGAGGAAATATTCTCATCCCCTAAGGTACCTACAAGGTAATTGTCCTTCATCCACCTCATGTACTTCTCTTCCACTTCATTTCCACATCATTCCACCCTAAGATATCTCACATTCCACATGTCAAGATGTGAGGGCTTGTGAGTCCTCAACTCACCATAGCCCTTTATCTTGATCTTGTTGGATCAATCTCAACCGTTGAATTCTCTAGAGAATTCCAATTGTCTTATAAATACCCCCTCATTTCTCTCATTTTAAATAATCAAGTCTTTTGCTACCAAACTCTTGCCAATTTGTCATTTGCAGCATTTTAGTTTCTCCATAGCATTTTTCTCATCAATCCATCTTGCATCTTGCATCCATTTAGCTCCATTGCCATCCAAGGAGCACACAAGACATACAAAGATCAAGGGCCAACCAAGGAAGGAGACATTTGAAGGTATAATCAACAAGTCAATTTGTTTTATCTTTCTTTCATGCTTATCTTGCCTTAGGCTAATCATTGAGGTGTCCTCTTTTGTGTTAGTTCTTATTATTGCATCATTTTAGCATCTCACATTAGGACTTAACATTTTAGGAGATCACAGTTACCATTCTACCATTTTATTTGGTTATTAGATTAGACATACAACATCATCATATATGTGTATGAAGGTAATTGCATGGTGGACTTTCATGATTGCAGTTGTCAACATCTATTTCAACCACGTTAATTCCTTGCCATATAATATTTGCATTATTCCTATGAATTTAATCTCTTTTCTAGCTTCCATCTTAATTAGTGACTTCTACAAGTGGACACACTGATTGGTAATGCAAACCAAATGGAGGAAATAAGCATGTGCCAACTATTTGGAAGAAACCAAAATCTACTTGTTGTTGTAATTGGACCATTTTCAATATACACCCACTTCAGAACAGTCAATTTTGTGTTTTAATTTGTGTGCAGATGAGAACAAGTCTATAACATTCAAGACATGGGTTTTGTCTAGAATGGGCCCAATTAAGTTATCACCCTACAAAATCCTCAAAAAATGAGGAGCGAAAATATATAGGTGGTTTTCTAAAGGCAACATTTTTTGATTTATTGTTGCAACCAAGATTACATGTACACCATTATTTTGTTGGAAAGACACCTCAACACCATCTTGTTAGTAGATTTGTGATAAAGTGTGTGCTTTCTAGCCATATGGAGGATGCACTTTCTTAAGAAAACCACAAATACTAGTTTGAGAAAGAAGCCATTCTTGCTAGCTGGAAAAAGACCAAAGGAATTTTCATCTCTATTTCTACTCATTATTATTTCTAATTCGTGGCTAGTAGTTAAGAACTTGCGAGAGCTATTGTTCATTATTTTGTTGAAACAAATTACTTAATTTACCATTGCTTTATTTATTAGCTATTATAAACTCAACATATGTATGTATATGCGGGTGGTGTAAAGGACGTATGCAAATTGTTGGAGGCAAATTTTTGTAGCAAAATATTGTGTGTAGACTTTGTAATATTTTTGATAAATGAAATAATATTTATCTTGACCAAAGCAATGTAGAAATCTGTTTGTGCTCCATCACTAGACGTAATGAGGAGGCAGGATCCACTTCTCATGATGTCTGGTGATTTCTATTAGATTAGATGTGTGTTTATTTATGTTCTTTATTAAATATTGTTTCTTTTTTATTTGCAGGCATAGTTTGTTGTTTAGATTAAACATTCATGCTTTATATTGCTTTATGATCTCCATATTAGTTTGATTTGGAGCTACGAGTTTAATTTTTGTTGTTTTTGTTGTTGTTGTTATTACCAGGAAGTGACAGTTTTTATCACCAACATTATTTCAATATGCAATAGGTTTATTTTCTAGCTGCATTTCATCCCCACTCAGCTGACAACTTTCACCCCTTCGATTGGCATATAGCCATGACACCTCTCACAAGTTTATGCCCCCAGATTGACATGTATAGACCAAAATACAATTTATTATAAAGTATTAAATCCTTCTTATGATTTACTCTAGTGTTGGCCTATCAAATACCACTATGGCCCTCAAACTGGATATTTCTAGAGCTTCTGACAAGGTGTTATGGGAATTCATTCCTAAAGTTCAAGCTAAGTTTGGTTTTTGGTCAGCATGTGGTCAACCTCTTAATGGAATGAATATCCACGGTGAAGTACTCTATGTTGGTTAATGGGACTCCTTGGAGCTTCTTTAATGCAGGGAGAGGCATCAAGCAGGGGGATCCCCTCTCACCCTATATTTTTATCATGGTTGCGGATGTCCTGAGCAAGAAAATTTCTATTCTGTAGTCGGAGGGGGCCATTAAAGGTGTTAAGGCCGCCTCTTCTTTAGAGCCTACTGTTATCCAAAAATTTATGGATGATACCTTTCTCTTTGGAAAAGCCTTAGTGATTGAAGCTAGGAAATGGAAAAATTGTCTCAATAACTATGTTGCTTTCTCTTGGCAATGTATTAACTATAATAAAAGCATGATCTATTTCTTCAAAATCACTCTTACTCTTCAAGCTCATGTGACTAATGTTCTTGGTTGTTTGAGTGGCTCTCTCCCTTCAGTGTATCTTGGTTTACCTCTTACTATTAAGGAAGTCATCCTTGACTTCTGGAATTCTGTCCTTGAAAGGATACAAAGGAAGTTGGCCAGTTGGAAAGGTTCCATCCTCAATGCCTACAAACTATAGCTCCTATCTACTGCTCTTCAAGGGATCCCTATTTCCTTTGGTCGGGGAGTGAGGAAAAGAAAAAAAATTCTCTGGTTAAATGGGAAAAATTCTTTAAACCTAAACCTTGTGGTGGGCTTGGGATAAGGAATATCCCTTGCATAAAAAAGGCTTTGATTCCAAGGTGGGTTGGGTTCAACTGAGAAACAAAAAAGATTGGTCTAAAATTATGAACGCTAAGTATCTTCAAAATAGACCTTTTATTTTTTTCCTTTCTGAATATCACCCTTCGGGGTCCTTGGCTTGGAAGAACATTTTTAGTGTGCAAGGGTTGCTTAGGACATGGATGAAATGGAAAATTGGGAATGGTTGCAGCATCAAATTCTAGGAATATTTCTGGTTACTTGAAACCCCTCTGGCCCATTCTGAATTTAGAAACCTGATGAGACCTGCACAAATTTTCTTAGGCTTTTATATTAGAGATTATATCCTTGGCCTGCAAGAGGCTTGAAGGTGGAATGACTTTGTTGCTCTTTGTATCTTGAGTTGTGTCTCCTGGCCAAGTCCTTGCAGGACCTATTTTCTCTTACTAGATTACCATTAAAAAAATTGGAGGATGAATTTTTTTGGACTCTTGATAAGCAGGGGGAGCTTTATGTTAAAATGACTTATAATCTGCTGTCGAACTAGGGTGTCGCCCTCAGACCCTGGAAATAGGTTTGGAACAAACACATGATCCCAAAGATAAACTTTTTCTGATGGACTACTTTCCATAACATAATTCTTACTCAAGATAATTTGAGGAAAAGGGGATTCCAAATCCCCAACAGATGCTTGTTATGCAAGTGCAATGAAGAATCTATGGACCACTTGCTTTTGCACTATTTTTTTACTGTTAGTGTGTGGGAGATGGCTTTGGAGAGGTTGGGTACTCAATGGGCTATGAACAAGGACATTAATTCTTTTATTTTGGGCTGGTCTAGACTTGTCCTTCACCCCATTCCTCGTGAGATCTGGAACCAGGTGCCCCCATTATTTTTTGGTGTTTATGGAAAGAAAGGAACAACAGGATATTTAGGAATATTGAGATGAGCCTAAAGGAGGTTTTTCGTATAAGGGCAAGGCTTATCACGGAAAACATTTCGCTCTTCAAAGGGAAAATCCTGGACAAGGCCCCAACTGAGTGGGAAATAAAAATGGATAAATATTGGCATCAAAATCTGGAGGCCAATTCCTTCGACAACTCCAAATCTAATGCTTGACAGGACACTATCAGGAAACTTCCTGACTGTGGTTGGTATAAACTCAATTTTGATGGAGTTGCCAAAGGCAACCCGAAAAGAGCGAGTATATGAGGTATAATAAGAGACTGCAAGGGAAATTTTGTGGTCATTTACTCAAGGGGATTGGGATACAATCCTCTATGATTGTGAAACCAGAGTGTTGCTAAAGGGCATTCAATTGGTTGTCACTATGGGGATTGGGAATCTGCATATTGAAGGAGATTCTAAGTCTTTAATTGATGCGGTCAACCTGTGAAGATTACTTGGATGGAGTACTAAAGAAATTTTAATAGACATAAAACATCTTATGTCTAAGCTAAATTTGAAGGTTGCTACCCACATTTATCGAGAGGGTAATCAAGTGGCAGATGCTTTGGCTAATTTTGGAACCCATTGGAAAATTTATGTTGGCGATATTTGGGGAACCTTCCGCCTCGTATTCAAGGTTTAATCCTTAAGGAGAAAGGCACATGATTAATCCATGATGATGAATAATTATGCGATGAATTTGGCCTTATAGGGGGCCCACATTCTTGTCTTCTAGGCCATGTGGACGAGTTTAAATGCCGAGGTGTCTTACAAGTGGAAAATTTGGAATAATGAGGTGGAGATCATTTTTTTAAAGGAATTTATGAGGAGTGATGGGGAGTACTTCATAATTACAACCAAGTTGGATCTCGCCTTACGTAATCTTTTATTGAGGTTTGATCTTTGCACATATTTAATAGTGCAAATTTTTGAATTTAAAATTGATGTGACTAGCTTTTACAAGGGGAAGCTCTTGATTGGTCATTTCTATCCCACTAATTTGATTCTACCACTTAAAGGTAGGATTTTGGGTTTAGCTAAATTTGGCCCCGCAACCAAATTTCATTGGAAATTGTGCAAAAGAAATGTGGATGGAAAACCTTTCTGTTCCATCATTTCTTACTTACCTAGTCACAAGTGTTTTAAGATTTGCATTAATGTGATAGCCAAGATTGCCTTTTGGGATGGTAATTTTTGAGAGTGTATTCTATACATGTTTTTGATTGCCCAAGGCTGCATTGTTTGGCTTAAAAATTATGTATGTGGGAGAGTGCTCAATTGATCAAAATATCAAACCTTTTACTTTCACATGCTTTCTGGTTTTTTCGGGTGTAGAGAAACGACATGGGTGGAAATAGAGTGCAAACAAAGCCTGATAACTATGGGGAGTTTTGTAAGGATGCTCTGGTATGGCACATATGCATGGATAGTGGGCTAGTACCTTTAATGGAAAATTTGGTGGGTCACGATCCTAAGTTATATGTGCAGTTTGCGAACTCCTAGAAAGAACAAAGGGTTACCATGGGTGGTATCTCCTTTGAAGTTAATGAGGAGGTGATTGCTCAAGCAATGAGGCTATAGTCCACCAAAAAGAAGTACCCAAAACACAGTAAGGAGCAAGACAACGAAAGCTTGAAGGCTTTCTTTGTTGGTAATGAAGAACCTGTTTGCAACCAGTCAGGATTTGAAAGACAGGCTCTGTCACGGCCTTGGGATCAGGTATTCCTTGCGCTAATGAAGTACGTGACCCTGGAAGATAGATATAAAACTTACTATTTCTATCATTTTCTGCTTCTGAATCGCCTCCACCAAAATTTTCTATTAAGCTTACCATTTTTCTTGCTAACGAACTTGGAAAACTCTGTTGAGAAATGTATGGATTCTGTTGCCCAAAACCCAGAGGATCCTCCTCCTCTGCTGCTCCATCAAGGCCTCATTTTGAGGCTCTACCATTTTCATCTCACTCTCTGCCTACCCAAACCCATCTCCGTTGTCTAAGCTGAGGAAATTGAACCCCCTGCGTAGACTATTTCTCTAGCCGAGTCTAAGGGGCCCAAAAGAAAAATGCCTCCAATTACTTGGTGAAACCCCTAAACCTAAACCAACCCCCAAGAAGATTAAGCAAAATTTTGGGATAGCCCAGTCGAGCATTGTAGTTGGTCTCTGTGAGCTAAAGTCTGACCCAACCAAGACGGTCAACAAACCTACCACCAAAAAGAAAGTGAAAGATGAGGGGAAGGGTTTGACAGCCGTCGGTCATGCACAAAAAAGGAAATAATGTGGTGGGGAAGAATTCCAAGGGTGATACTATGGTTTCCACTATGATGGGGACTAGGATTAAGATGGCCAACATCAAGAGATCTGGCAAACTAGAAAAAAATAATAAGAAAATGTAGATTAGTGAGTTGGATTTTGATGAGGAGGGCTCTAACAACAAAGGTATTAGAGATGTGGAGGAGTTGAGGGAAGTTGAGGAGGAGTTTTTTGATGTGCCTCACACCCTCCCGGATTTCAAAAAAGTGCATAGTGAGAACTCAATTTCCCAATATTTTGACCCTCTAGATGTGGAGCACGATAATATTGGGAAGACTATGGATAAGGGGGATGATCTTCATGTGCTGCATGAGAGGATGGGGAAGATGGAGAAGAATTTCAAAGGCTTGATCCAGTTCACTATCAAGTTGGTTCACTGTGTCACTAGCAATCTCTCTACACTTATGAAGGACGAGTTGGACATGAAGACTGATGAAGAATGCCCTGAATGGGTCGGTGATGTTATCAACACCCTCTCCCAGAATTGGGGGAATGCCTGTTAGTCTGTTGTGTTTTGTTTTTTGGCTTTGTTGTTTTAGTTTTTTGGACTTGATCTTTTTTCGTCCCTAGTGGCTCATTATGTAAAGGGTTACAACACCCTATAAATGTTGCTTATCGTATAAAAAAAATCTATCTAACTTTTCCCCTTTTATCTACCTCAACCATGGAGCCTCAAGCTTGTACACTAATCAATGAAAAACCAAACCTATTTTATGTTTCTTTGTATATAACTAGTTTCAAATTAATCAATTATATCATAGATTTTATAGCTTCTAATAAAGTTATTTCTTCAAAGGTGGCCTCTATATTAGTCTTATCCTTAACCAAGACCTTAGGAAAATTTTATTCCATGGAGTCCAATAGAGTTCCTTTAGTTATAAAAAATTTAATATGCTCAAGTAACTCTCATTTATTATCTAAAAAAAATGGTTAAACTCACAATTATTATGGTTGATGTTCATTCCAATTATGGTATTCTTTTAAGAATATTTTTTTGTAAATAATTGAGCAATGAAATATAAATAGATTGGTCACATACCATAATCCTTGTTAAAGGTATAAAATTTCTTCTAGACCCCAAACAAAACGTCAAATACACAATCTTTAAGTTTGAGGACTCAAGATCTTATACTATTTTTGAAGAAATGGGTCTTGGTACTTACATGATGAATGAGGAAAACATAAGTATACTTGAAATACACTACCTAGATATTTCATCATAATTATGGACCATGGAATTCAATGGAATTTTCTCGCCATCTAGGTTAGAGGTAAAAATCATATTGATCTCTTCTAAAGGTGATAATGTTTCTATTACCTATAATTTAGAGTTTGAAAATACAAAAAATATGGTAGAAATGAAGTGTTGTTGTTAGGTTTAAAGGTATAATAAGAAAGGGGGATAAAGGAAGTAAGGGTCTTTAGAGATTTTGAAATAATTGTTAAGCGGGTTTAAAAGGGATTCTAGGTTAATAATGTCATGTTGAAACACTATTGTAATAGAATATGGGATCGTACGAGCACTTTGATACTTTCTCCATTGAATCCATTCCTATACATCATAACTTGAAGGCTAATTGTCTACTTTTTTCCTTCCCTATTTATCCCACATCCTAAATTTGAGAGGGACTCAATAAAAATGGAATTGGTTTATAGGTCAAGTGCTCCTAATAATTCAAACATTATCAATTTTTTGATAATGATAATAATTTCATTTTTAGAAAAGGCTAGATTTTGTTTTGAATTTATTTACTAATCCTAAGAAGTTATAGAGCACTATGAGATGCTTTATTTTTAGCCATTCCTATATGTCTTGAATCTTGTTCAAGTCCACATACACTCTTTATGTTTCTACTAAGTATCCCAAATAATGTATCTCTTGCATGGAAAATGAACATTTCTCCATTTTTTACACAACTTTTGATTTCAAAAAGTATCAAGAACTTTCTTTATATAGAACAAATATTCATGGAATACTTTTATAAATATAATAGGATGTGATAAAATTAGACTACAAAAAATGAAATATTGAATGACTTGAGAGTGTCATGCATCATCCACATGAATTTAGATGATGCATTAGTTGAGATAAAATGCATGAATAATTATTTAATAAAAAATATTTTTTTGTGAAGGATGTTTTCAAATTGTCTACAATTTCAATAGGAATTTGGTGACACTTAGAGTCAAGATCAATTTTTGTGACAAATTTTGTACCACAAAGCTAGTATAGAAAATCCTAAGTCCTAAAAAATATATTACCAATATTTCACTCTAATCCTATTATGATCTCTATAATTGATTCAAATTCTTCGTGTGTCATCCTTCATGTAAGAATAATTGGGTTATAACAAGGAAATGAGTTATTCTTGATGTTTCCTTTATCCATAAGTTTGTGGATCTACCTTTTGTGTTATACCAATGTGTAAAATTTGAACATAAAAATCCTATATAAAAATTCCATTATCAATTTTCATTCCAATATTCACAAATAAACATTTCATGATGTACCACTTCATTCAAAAACCAAATTTGACACCTAAGTAATACACAAACCCAATGCATAAAAATTATGTTGATTATGTAACTCAAAAATATCAATTGAACTAAGACAACTCTCACACCCTTAAATAAAGGTTTCTCCATTACCACAAATGAGCTATCACACTAACAATGAATCATCATATCCTTCCAAATATAAATAGAACTTTCATCCATCACATAAATATTCCCCATCACACTTGAATTTATCTTACTCTCAATTTTGACCTCCTCCACCTATCTTTGAGCTTCTCCCATCCCCCACCACGAAATAGAAATCACCTTCTATAATTCCTCCAAAAAAAGAGATAATTAATCTCTCATTTCTCCTCACAATAAAAACCTTATATCATGGTCCCCCTAACTTTATGTTCACTGAATAGCCCTAGACCTAATCAATTATATAGCAAACAATCCAAAAATCAAAGAATAGTTTAGAAAAATACCACATCTCCCATTGGTTCTTATGCCTTAATATCTCATTCATTTTACCTTTTCAACCACCATCCTTCTCTTATCCATGATGATCCTTCTTCCTTGCATCCTCATTTTAATTATCAAGATATGGACATTGGTGATGCTTTATTCCTATCTCTTCATGATTCTCTTCTATACCCATTGGTTGTCCCCTTTATTAGCCCATTAATAACACATTTTCCTCCACATTTAATCCATTCCATCTCTTATCCATTTCATACCACGCTCAACACTATTTATGACCTCTCACTAATCACCACCACTTTTATCCCACTAACTAAATGAATGATTTAGTTGACACTTCATTCTCTAACAATGATTATGATAGACAATTCCCCACCTTATAATCCTTGGATAATTATACTTTGTAAATATAATTTACTTTTCTTTATGTGTATTGTCTCCTTCTATGTGGTGAGATATTATGCCACTCACTAAAAGGAGTATTTTTTTGTGTTATGTTATGATGTGCCTTGTCCATTCTTATCTTTGTCATGATTTTTATCTTGTATGTCTTCCTTTTCCTATTGTACTTTTTTATATTTGTGTCTTTCATCATTCTATGTGTAAATAATTTTGGAAATAATTCACAGTATGAGGGATCCACTACCCTTGGTCATGTTCACCCATAAACCATTTCTTTTATCCTTATTTTTATGTGTTCCATTAGGATTTTTATATTCTTTCTTTTATTTTCCTTTTTTTTACATACTCTTTTCTAATATTTCCTTTTTGCAAGAACATTAAATGTTTGAACCTAGTACAATTATTTTTACAACATCCTTTGTTTATGCATCAAGAGCAACTAACAATTTTCCTAATCCTTTCTTTGAAAAATACCTACCTTTTTCTATAATTTGCATGCACCATCCACTACCCATTTCAAATCACACAAATATTTGAGTTTCTTTTTTCTCCATAATCATGTGAGTTTTTAATATTCACATGTATGTGTAATCACTATCAAGTGTGTCGAATATATGCAAATAATGATGATTATGATGAAAAGATATATAGAATAACAAATATTATGCGTATGCACCTACTTCAGTATGTTCACGAATGTCACGTGTATATATTTTCACATCAAAATCACTCACATTCTTACATTGGTTCATGTTGGCATCTACTTAATAGTCAAGTAATGGCGAATATTTTGGACTTGTCTATGAATGAACTCTTGAATGTAATGTATGTGAACCTTAATGTGTGTGGTTCACTTATGATGGAATATGTTCTAATAGATTAATGTAGCACTCTCATTGTTATAAAATATAATAGATGGCCTACATAATTGGAAGAAAGAGAATGGCACTTTGCATCTTACTGTACCCAATCAAGTAAATCAATTAGCCGATCAAAACTAGTGTACCCAATCAAATCAATATCAACCCTTGTTGCATAGAGAATCCAAATACTAGGAATATGAGAGACTTATCCTATTAAAATGTGTAAATTTTTAGATTATAATGACATCAAGTAAATTCAACTAAGAGAAATAAATATTCCATCTTCGCATGCCAAGTCATGTTTATAGTTGTAGGGACATTCTTGTGACCACAATCTTGATCCTTTTACTTGTAATAGAAAACAAAATATTTAGCTAACTATACCATCTCACACTTTGCTACCAAGCCAACTTTGCATAAATGTTCACAATTTACTGTTATATTTTTTTATAAAAGGATGTATTTGTAGTCATTTTGATAAGGTACGACATTGAAAATTCTTGTAATTTATCCTTTCACATCTACACCTAGGAACATAAACATCCATGTTATGATTGATAACATTAGAAAAATGGTCATAAAATCTGGTGAAGTTGCCAAAGGCAACCAAATTTAACACTAACATAGATGAATTACCAATTGTAATTCATAAGTTCTATTTAAAAATACAATTTCATTAATCTATAACATGTTATTGATCATAAGTTAAAATCATTCTAAACCGATTATATACTCCAATTTTAAGTTTCAAAGTAGAAAGACATGAACATGAGGAACAAATTAGATTGAATATCAATTTTTAAATATCAAATTGTAGAATAATTGTGTTTGTGCATATATGCCAACTTAAAACAAGTTTTACAAAATGTGGCATATATGCCATCTCAAAATCTATATATAATATACATGTCGAATAGCTATATATCAAACCCTAAATTTTCCAATCTCTAGAAAATCCTAATATTTTGTTAGATCATCAAAATCGAGCCTCCTCAAAGTATTTGGTGGCTCTATAGTTGCCTGCACTATAACAATTCAAAACCAAAAATTAGATTAATTATGTCAAAGGTTGACAATTTAGACTAAGTTAAATAGAAACTTATATATTGTAATTTAGAAATTGTCAATTTAACATCAAGATCACTATTTTGAAATATAATATATCTAAAATGCAATTCTTGTTTACCTCAAGAATTTCTCTTTTTTTTTCTTTTTTCTTTTTCTGCAAGACATTTTGCATATGATTGTCCTGTAGGATGATCAGGAGTCCTAACATATTGTAAATGTCCCGAATTTATCACATTGTTGAATTGGGCAGAGGACTATATCAGGTAAAATAAAATTGATACAAATTAATATATAATTGTTAACAAATAATCATAAACTAAACATATATCTACTTGTATTTAAACATTTATATCTATAATATAAAATAAACACATACCTCGTGCGATGCTTGTTCTCTTGTTCTAGAAGAGCTCATGATGGATGAACCAGCTAAGATACTTTCCTATATAAAAAATGGCAAGAATTTGAGACAATTTAAATGCACATGTACATATAATCATAATGTTGAGAATATATAAAAAAACATATACCTATTGTGATGCCTCTCCCAATGTGTCAAAACATGTTATCATGGATCTAAAAGTAACAAATTGTTGCATACAAAGAAAATAATACATAAGATTATCAATCTACGTACATGTATTTAATCATAATGGATTTGAAAAATTAACATCTAAATCACAATTTAAATGATATGCATATACAATAAAAAAATTGTAAACATGTATTTGAAAAAAAGTATACCATATAGTGAATCTCTAAGGAAAATGAAATGGTCGAAGCTATACCCTCTTGGACCTGCAAAATTTGATCCTATGTCAATAACTGTTAAAGATTTTGGCACATAAATATACATTAGTACTAATATATCTTATTAAATATGAGATAAAATATAAAATGCACTATGAAATTACTTTAAGTATTATCGTTACATCCACATCATCTCTCGCACCCAATGTTTCTCTTGTAAATTCTTTGCCCCATGCTCTCTCATCTCCTACATTCGACATATGATGGACCTCATAGTTGAATGTGTCCATTGGAGGCTTATTAGGTTGTCCAAGAGGACCCAACACATACTTGGTGGAACATAATGCAATGATGGGGCACACAAACATGTGGTGAAGAGGAGGGTATACTAATAATAGTTTATGCAACATGTGTATCACTATCATGCGGCTACACAAACTGTGAGCTTTGTGTGATCAAATGGATAGTGAAAGCATGTACGACCAAGATACTTTGATGTGTTGCATTTGTAACAATCTTTGGGTAAGGTATTGGAGGTGGGGGAGCAATAGGTGGTGAGGGAATAAGTGGGGTTACTCAATGTTCTCTGAGTCTATCTTGAGGCATTCCTCTACCCACACCTTGGAAATCTCACATATCAAAGTAGTTGACATGCTTACCTAGGATAAATTCAGCATATAGTTTTCACATAAAATATTGTGGGACATCAATATTGTTGTTGGGCGGTTTATCAAAAACTATCCACCAATGATCCCAAAAATTATCTAAGATACCTCGATGTGTGCACCATCTAATCAAATATTTCAGCTTGCACACATCAACAGGTTATCTAGTTTTAGGATTGATAAGTAGTTATGCTAATTAGGCTTTTGTAATGTCATGTTCCCTCACTTCATCATACGGTAAGCCATCGACATATCATTGCCTCATGGCCTCTCACTACTCTAAAAATCTAATATGTTTGTTAGTGAGAGTTTCAAGATTTAAAATTATTGATTCTAATGTGGTTTTCATATTAGACAAGTGAGGGTGCCTCTCGAATAACTGATAGATTTTTCTCAAATTAGTTAAATTGTCATGGATAAAAGGTGGATTTTGTAACAGAGAATTTGGTGGTAGAGCAGGATTTTGTTGGACATGGTTTTCATTTGGAAGAGGGTTGGGATTCTCAGCCATTGGAAAACATGTTTGATGTTGAAAATTTTCAAAATTAAGATTTTTTTGAATACAAACTAAAGTGAATATTGAAAAACCTATTTTAAACTAAAATTCTTCTAAAATAATGCAAAATATAAAAATTGAAGAAAAAACATTAAAAACCAACATACATGTGATTGGAGGGGGATTTTTTAAGTTGAATAGAGCTCGAAATGGATATCCATTAGGTTTCAACTTTGTGCTCAATAGGAAACAAGGAAGGGAAAAATGAGTTTTGACCTGCTTTTTTTTATGACAAACAAAATGGATATCCATTTCCTTTTGCATAATTTTTTAAAAAAGTGTTAGGCCTAGTTCATCCCTTAGTTTATAAGGGATGACACAAACCTACCATATTATATATGAACTATTAATATAAACTCTAATTTATAATATAATATAATATATATTATAATATTTGTTTTAGTAAAGGGTGTTTAGCCTATATATTATATTATATATAATAAGAAAGATTACAATAGTATCAATTTGAGAGCGCTATCGCCTATTGATTACAAAATATGTCAAGACCAAAAAACATTGGCTTATATGAGAAGCTAGCATAACAACTGGTATAAGGCATAATATCTTAGAAAGGAAACAACTAGAGACATTGCATAGTTACAATTATCTACAAGTAGCTTCATCAAAATTCTACCATATTACCCTAGATTTTCAGAGATTTACACCTCCGTATCATCCTTTGTCATAGAATTCTCATCCTGATGCTCATGATAAGTATCATCATCATCATTTTCATGGAATAAAGCAATCGATAAAGGAGGGGCATTCACATTGTGATGCCTGCAATGAGAATGGAGAAAATAAATGGTGAAATACTTGTCCTTTATTTTGTTTACTAGTTGGTTGCCAATTTCTTCGAAATATATTTCCAAAGCCCTATAGAGGTTTTGTGCATAGTTCATATGAAGATATTGCTTAATGGCATCATAAACAACCACAAACACTTGCTTATGCCTCAAGTAGCTTTTTGGAAACAAACCACCAACCCAACCCTTCCTCTTATCAAATTCATATATTTTTATATTACGTAACAAACCATTATCACCCAAAAATTACCATTAGACCACTTCATTTATTATCACCTCTAGATACTCAAAATATTGCACAAGATCCAAGACATTAGACACAAAAATTGATAGTACTTGGGATGGTAAAATGAGATGTGGAGCTTGGGGTCGATAAATATCTTTACTAAGTGTGATATGAATGCATTCAACCACACTTGGGCAATAGGCATTAATAATTTGGCCCAATTCTATGTTTGACAGGTACCCATTGAAAGGCTACTCCTAATTTTGCACTTGAAAAGACACCCTAAAGTTCTTTGGTTGGTATCCCATAATTTGAAGTCTGGAGGAGCAATAGCTGATTTGAGCACTAGAGAGAAGAAAAACCATCCTGATATAACACCTCCTTGATATATGATTTGTAGAATACTCTGCTCTGGAGGACACAAAGTGAGAAAATGTTGAATAAGACCTTTCAATCCCACGACCTGACTTGCCAACCAATAAATATCCATTGAGTGAATTCTCCTTAATTATTGTTGTCTTATCATGACATGCAATTGAAGATCTAGCACATTTATTAATAGATTGAAAATAATTTGAAATATGCTTTGGCATCATTAATAAATAAGCCTCCAAAGTAAAGCAATAAAAAATCCTATAAAAAATATAAGATTAGTGCCAAAAAATTGATAACAATTTGTTGTGTGATGTATTCCACCACCATTCCTCAGAAGGTGAAAATAATTCCAAGTGAAGTCTGGCGGAATTACAGGGAGCTCTTCCTAGGTGCTATAACATTACAATTTGATGTGTGATGCATGCCTTCACCAACCAGACATGTGAAACAAGTTATTTTTGGAGGAATAACTATTGGCATAAATGACATTAAATGTGATTTGTCCCATGTCCCTCTTACTGCTCTTATAACACACTTTAAATATGGAAGCTAGCTTTCTTCCGTTATGTAGAAGTTACAAAGTCTTCCAAGTGAGGACTGGTGGAATTGCAAGGAGCTCTTCCTGAGTGCTATATCATTACAATTTGATATGTGACATATGCCTCCACCATCTAGACATGTGAAAAAAATCATTATTCAAGGAATATGTATTAGTAATAATGAAATTAAATATAAATTGTCCCATGTCCTTCATACTGCATTTATAACATACTTTGAAAGTGACAACTAGTTTTTATCACAGTTTGAATGCTAATTTTCATATACATGATTACCATTCTTACTCATATATTTTGTCACTTTACCAATTCCTCCAATCTATAGAAGGTGAAATGGCTTCCAAGCGAAGTCTGGTGGAATTACAGGGATCTATTCTTGGGTGCTATTTCATGCAAAGCCTTGGAAACACCTATAAACCTCCATTTGCAAGTATATCTTTTAGTTTCTCTTGAATTTTTGTAGTATTGAAGTCATATAAAACTTGTTCTTCCTTTTTCTCACATCTTAAGTTTTCTAGACAATCTGCCAGCTTATTTCTCCCCCTGAAGGTATGATTGATTTGATAGTCATCTGAATTATCTAATAAAATCTAGATCTATTGCAAGATATAATCTAGCTTCCAATTTTGAATTCTCCTTTCCTTTCATGCATTGATTATCACCAATGAGTCTCCCTCTAGCCGAATCTTTGAAAGGTTAAGGTTTATAGACTTTTAAACCATGTAAGAGTTCTTGTGCCTCTCCTGCATTATTTGTGCTAGGAGGAAGCTAGATTGATTTAGCCCTTAATAGTGTACCCTTACAATCCCTGATAGAAATCCTTGCACTTGAGATGCCCGGATTACCCCTGGCAGCCCCATCAAAGTTTAAGTTATAATAACCAAAATGAGGTGGTTTCCATGAAATATTACTTCTATCTACTTTTTGTTTTGTTAATTGATGTAATCCTCCATTAAATGGAAGGAAGAGGTATGACCAATTTTTGAGTAAGTATGCATCCCAAGAAGAAAAAATTGATCCTACGTGCTTAGATTTTTGAACATAGGAATTTACTACCTCTAAGATTGATTTTTCTATCTTAATCAACAACTGCCACTGCTTGTCTTTTCTTTTCTCAAAATTCATTATTTCTCAACCACCATATTTCCTAAATTACCACAATTGGTATGAATCTCCAAATACTAGCAAGAAAAGAAGTTTTATACATCACCAACCAACTTGAGAATAAATCCCACAGGTTATTTAGAAGTGGGGAGTTCCAATTTAGTTTACCCTTAACAAATGCTCAACATAATTGTGCCAAAGGAAAACAAAGGAAAAATGTTGCGAGAATGGAAATATTTAAGGTGTTGCCATTGATGTCAAATGATCAACTGGTTATCAACTAGTTGTTGTTGGTTGTATATGTCGAGGATATTGAGAAAATTGTAGTAAAGATATGTTGCAGGTGTTCAGTGATTGCTCTAGGTTTTGGTCCAGATTTTCTCCTATGTTTGTGTGGTTCATATATGTTGATCATGGTTGTTAGAATATGCTATATCTAGATTTTTAGCTGTTGATTCATTGCACAATGCAAGTTATGTTCACCAGTTGTGAACTGTGGTTTTCTGTGTTTCTAGTTGAGGTCCGAGAGAAATGTTTATGGTCCAAATTTCTCTTTAATGAAGTCTTATGACTTGCGGTTCTAGATTTGAGTTTCCTTAATTTTTTTGAAGATAATTTTGACATTTGGAAAGTTCATGCTTAATGGTTCTATGTGTTTTACACTGGTTTGGCTAACCTTGTGTTAAACATTACTTTTAAAGTTGATGAAGCGTGTTGGATCTATTTGGGTCCCTATGAAGAGTGTGTTTGGGTCACCCTCATTCTAATTCCACCCTAAGATTTTTTGGCACCCACCTAATTTGAATTTGAATTTGGATAACCGACTTTGGATATGTTTCAAAGATGAAGATAGTATAGATACAGGATGAATTAGTGGTGAAAAATATAAAAGAGCAAAGAAGAAGAGTGATAAGAGAAAAAAAGAAATTGTAGATAGTTGCAACATTGATGTTATCTAGTGAGTTTGTGTGATGCGAGTGTGGTAGATCATTGTGAAGCTTAATGCTGAGTTTCTAGACGTAGTGAGCAGAAGGTTAACTCTATCATTCATGCATGTCTGTGAGTGATTGTGGTGGAATCCTTTGTTGCATTTGGATTGTAGTTTCTCTATAACAAGTCTTCTTTGTCTTCTTTGTAGCTCTATAATAGTGAACCCTCCAGGTTGTTAGCCCTATTGGACAGTGAGTCCTTGTTCTAGACAACGAGTTCTTGTTTTGGCAGTGAGCCTTGTTTCTCAGGTAGTGAGCCTCTTGTAATCAGTTTTGATAAACTCTATAGTGTGATTTAATCCTCACTGTGGTTTTTCCCTTATTGGGTTTTCCATGTAAATTTGGTGCTATTATGTTTATGTGTTGGATTTAAGTTTCTAAATTGGCATTTGATGATTAATTAATTAAGCAGTGTTAAGAGTTAGCTCTGGTGATTGAATTAAAGAGATTAAATCTGTTACAATTGATTCACCCCCCTCTTAGTTGTCCTGTTAAAAAAAAGATGATTTGTATCTTCAAATTCACCTTCACATAAAAAAATATTTGAATGATTTTGAAATCCCAGGTTTTGAAAGTCTATCACTTGTTAGGATCTTGTTTCTAATTGCTAGCCAGGAAAAACAACGTACCTTTGGTAAAACCATTGCATTCCAACAAAAAGAGAAGGCTCTCTAAGATTCCAACTAGTCTCTATTTTCAGAAGTTTCCTTGTATCCCTACCTCACTGAATAGCTTCCTATTTTTGAGAGATCCCATCTTAACCTATCCATAGCTACTAATGATACACACTCCTTTCATCTATTTTTTTTTTCAAGTTAATTTTTTGATCATCAAGAATTGGACAATTTGAAAAATTCTTCCAACTAACTTTCCCTATTAAAACATATGTACACTGAATGTAATCCTTCACTTTTGAACCCCTAATTTCTGATAATATGTCCTCTGCTACTTCAAAATTCTTCATTGTATTTATGGGAGGATTCCCATTCCAAGAATCCTTCTAGAAAAGTGTCTCTCCATCATTATTCACCTCCCACACTATATAATGGATAATGAGATTCCTACAAGCTATTAAGAAGTTCCACATTGCTGATCCTAATGGGGGGTTTGATATAGTAAGTATCCTTAGTGGAGCTAAATTATCCGGATACTTTTCTTGCATGATATTACACCATTTCAGATTTGGCTTGTCATACATGTGCCAAACTAATTTGTCACCAAGGATAAGTTTCTTCTATCATATTTTAACCCCACCCCTCCTTTGAGCTTTTCAATACAAATATTTTCTAATGAGATTAGAGGTATTTTCTTTTTATTGTCCATGTTTCCTATCCATAGAAAATTTCTGATCAATTTTTTAATTTGAGCAATAATGAAATTTGGTGCTTTTAATATTGACATGTAATAATTGGGAATAGCTTATACCACTAACTTAATCATTAGTATCCTTCCCAACAGTGACAACCACCTTCCCTTGCATGACAAAATTATTGACTAAATACTTTGAATAATCTTATGTCAATATGACACTTTATTAGATCCTTCAAAAAAGGGTATACCTAGGTACTTACAAGGAACCTCCG
Organism: Sequoiadendron giganteum; assembly: GCA_007115665.2. Classification (NCBI taxonomy): domain Eukaryota; kingdom Viridiplantae; phylum Streptophyta; class Pinopsida; order Cupressales; family Cupressaceae; genus Sequoiadendron; species Sequoiadendron giganteum. The sequence goes on from CM021110.1 coordinate 173,887,960, forward strand.
CTAGTTGGAAGCCTAGATACTGAACTATCTACCTTTTTACAACTGCTTTTACATTCAACAAATAATTTTTTTATTTACTTGCATTTATTTTTTTCCCTGAAGGTACTGTTTATTTATCCAAAATACCTTTTATTTTTTTTGCTTCTATCATAGGTTCTTTGCCAAAAATTATTGTGTCATCCATAAAAAGAGAATGAGTAGCTATTATATTGGTGGTCAGAATAGAAATCCCTTGGCAAGAACCTTGAGAATGCAACCGATGAATGGATATACTCAATGCCTCTGCAAGAATGATAAATAAAAATGGTGATAAAGGATCACCTTGTCGAATCCCTTGTGTTGAACTAAAAAAACCCATTGGTGAACCATTAATAATTACTGAAATTTTTTCCCTTGATAGGTATGAAAGTATCCACTTACACCATTTTTTGTTAAACCTTAAATATTGTAGAACTTGAATTAGAAAAGACTAGTCAAACCTATCATATGCCTTCGTCATATCCAGTTTTATAATAATAGATGAAAGCTTATTTGTATTAATGAAATGTAAAATTTCATGTGCAACAAGGGATCCTTCAACCATTTCCCTTCTTGGAACAAAACCTCCTTGCTCTTTAGAGATAATTTTAGACACAAAGGGATATAATCTAAGATAAATAGCTTTTATAAATATTTTATAAATTGTGTTGCAAAGAGAGATAGGTCTGAAATCTTAGAATGTTCTTGGAGAACTTAATTTTGGAATTACTGCTAAATGCGTTACATTAAACTATTTTAGCATAGTACCAATCTTCCTTAACTCTTCCATTTCCCTAAGAAGGTCGTTTCCATTGAAGTCCCAACACTTTTGAAAGAAAATTGCAGTAAATCCATCTGGACCCGGTGCTTTATCTGCTAGCAATAAAAAGACAACTAACTTGACTTCCTCTAGAGTGAAAGGTTTCAATAATTTCTTATTTTACTTCTCAAAGATTAGTTTAGGGATGGCTTCTAACAAATATTCTTTCTCCCTTTCCCTCTAAGAACTATGACTTCTTTAACTAGTTAGCAAATTTGAGAAGAATTTTATCCCTTCATTTTGAATGTTTTCTTCTTTCGTCAGACATAAACCTGATGCACTGCCATGAATAGAAAAGATTGAATTTTTAGCTCTCTTAATTTGAGTTGAAATATGATTTTCTTTTTGTGTTTCTATCTCCATATTTTAACCATAATTACCTAGATTTCTATCTCCAATACACCTCTTCTCGTGTCAGTAACTCATTTCATTCCACTTGCAATTTTTTGTTTTTTTCAAATGCCATTGCATCCATACCACAATAAATTATGTTCCCATTTATTTGTAAAATTTGTTTGAAAACTAGATCCTTTTGCACAAAAATGTTTGTAAAGAACTGTACATTCTAGACCTTGATTTGTTGCTTTATGTATTTGAGTTTCTTACACAAATAAAACATTGTGGAACCTTGAAAAAAAGGTGCACTTATCCACCATTGTCTAAGTAAATGTATAAAATCTAGATGGTGGAACCACATCACTTCAAATTTAAAACTAGATTTACGACTTGGCGGTTTTATTAGAACAAAGAAAATGGATATCTGTTTCTAACGAATATCACTTTCCTTTTACATGATATTTTTAAAAATCATCAGATCCATCCCTTAGTTTATATATAAGGGATGACACAGACCTATCATATTATATATGAGCTATTAATATAAAATATAATTTATATAATAAATATATTATATTATATATAATAAATACATTATAATTTATATAATAAATATATTATATTATAATATGGGCGGCAGGGTGGGTGCCTTGCCACATATAGTTTTGTGGCAAGGCTGAGGTTCTACGAGGTTAGTTGGCATTCCCACAAGGAATTTCTAGGTGGCGATCTGAAGTGGCATTGAAATGCATGTACACTGGGCATCCATTTGGCAAAGAGGTTTGAGCAAGTTAGCGAGCTCACATGGAATGTCACCCTAGCATTTGAAATTGGCTAGGTAAGAGTTTTAATTTGGTTGCTCATGTACGTGCGTTTGCAAGTGGTACAATCATAAATAATGATATCTATTGATGGCCTCATTTTTTCGTGCCATCCCCGTTGATGTTCTCGGGGCATTGAATGGAAAATATACAGATGATTGAGCGAGGATACAACACCTATCTTCACTGGCACAACATACCTCCTCATCATGTGCTTTTGTTTCGGGTGGCAGAAGAATAGTTAAATTCATATTGAACGCATGATTATTCACAATGTCATAAGCGTTGGTGATCAACAACCATAAATTTTGGACGTAGCACGAGTTTGGCAAGTTTGTATGCATTTTTCAATGTTGGATTTTTGGAAGTTTTAATGGTGAAACACTCAAAAATAATTTTAGAGATATCAATGGATTCACTCATTAGTTTGGGGCTTGACACTCCCATTCAATTGGATTACAAAGCTAGGCAGACAACTTTCAAAGCAATTATGAACTAGAGGTTAAAGAGAATCATGCTCAAGATCGATCACCACATGGTGGTGGTGGTTAAAATGATTCTGGAAAAAGGGAATTTTACAAGCCATGAGACCTTTTAGGTTAACACCCACATTGTGTCTCGGTTCCTTGCCTCCGTTCTGGACGTCTGAACTCCAAAAGAAGAAGTGAAGGATATTGTCTGCAAACTTTTAAAAAAGGAGTTGTTTGGTGGTTTGGACAAGGTCTTGTGGATGAAATTTCCTAGCTCTGGTGCTCCTCAACCAAGTGATCTTCCTTTGTTGAAGGTTTTGGGTGAGGTGCTCAAAGTCCACCATTTTCTTCTAGAGCTAAAAGGGATGGTGTTGGCAAGGCACCAACAATTGGTGGTTTACGGGGTAAGTTTTCTAAAGGTCTTAATGCTTGAGTCTATAGATGGATATGACTGGGTGCAGGATTTTGATCAATTTGTGCAGATGAACAAATTTTAGGTGGTGGAAAGTTGGCCTCTAGGTGGCGATCTCTGGTGTTAGCTGAAATGTGTTTTATGTCTATCTTTCCATGTGGTTCGGGTGAGGTTTTTGGGTTGGTGTTTTCTTCTCTATGCTTTTGGTAAATTTTGGTTTTCGTCTTTAATATCGGTATTGGTCTTTGCCCTCTAGTTTCAGTGAATCAATTGTAGGGTTTCAAGGAAATTTGGATGACAGTTTGGGGGTTCAATTTGTAAATCATGGTGGTCGATGGGGACCTTTTTGAACATCCAGGTAGTAATATGGTTGCTGGGGTTGGCCCAATAGGGCAATATTAATTATGCAAATTTTACCATACCTGCTTAGCAGACAAAATTCAAAGCAAAATTTCATATTTTTGGGCAAATGAAAAATGCCTTTTTTTGTCATATAGCCATGTTTTGGACCCCCATGATCTTGCACAGACCCATATGATGATGAGTTTACATGTTTCATTGTTTGGGATCTACGAATTATGCAATTGTATGTATTGGTGACCTATTTAATTGCAATGGGATGACTCAGATGTGGATTGTCTATATCCATAATATTGGTTCAGTGTTGATGCATACATTGTTAGTTGGCCTTTCCTTTGGTCATTTCTGTATTGGTATGTTTCTTTGAGATGAGAATATGGATGATTAGAGTACCTGGATAGTCTGTTGTTGGGACTTGTAGCATTTACTTTTATCACGATGCCATGATATCTTGGTTACATTTCATTGGATACAGATTTTAAAGGGAGCTTTTCATAGTTTTGATTTGATAGTGTAGGATTGATTCCTAATGTTTTGTTGGTGGTTGTATTTTCTTGGCTTGGAGACCTTGGTTCTACTTCGTATTATTGGAATTTTAGTTGCATGTGTGTGGACTTGGATGATCTTCATCTAGAAGATGGTTGTCACAATGTCATATATAGCTTGGTATCAAAATTCAATGGGAGTTATTAGCAGTGATGTGAATTCATTGTTGGTGATGGATGATCTTCCTTAGTGAGCTTGTAGATGTCTTGGAGGAGCTCTTAGATCCTATTGTTGTAGAAGAGTTCTTTCATATTTACAAGGTCATTGTTAGGAGATAGTTATCTTCATACGATTGGAGAAGTTGATTCTTGGTTTAGAGTGTGTTTGGTATTATTTCATGGTTTACTCTTATGCTAGCTTAGAGGTTTGATATGATACAGGTTCTCTTAAGACCAAGATGTTTTATATTGGTGCATGTGATCTCCTAGGAGGAGATGGTTAGATCATGATGTCATGTTTAGTTTCTCGATTATGCAATTGGAGCTTTGATATTGGTCTTTTTGACTCTCTTGGTATTAAGTACATTGGTCATTTTATTGGGAGCTTCATGATAGTGCAGTATTGTATTTGGATCATAGCATGGATTGATTGTTGGTAGGTTCTCATGGATGCTTGGAGACTTGGGTGAGGCTGGAGATCTCTTGTGATTAGAGGCATTTGCTTGAGATGGTTACTCTTTAAAGGTTTTAGTAGGATATCAAGAAGCCTTCACCTTGATATGGATGTGAGTTCATGATGGACCTCTAAAAGAGATTGTTCTAGAAGTGGGTCATGACGACTCAAGGTTATCTTGGAGGAGCATTCTCATTCCCCACTCTTGGTCTACTTGGTATTTTATCATCTAAAAGGTATTTTTCCATTATTTTTTTGATGTGTTATGTTTTCGTGCTTTACTTTCTCATGGGACCGAGTCTTAAGCCATGGTGATTGATTTTGGGAGACTCATTTGAGGATTGTTTATCATGAGTTTTATTTCTTTATCTTTCATAGATATGGATCTTGAGCTATGGATAGTTCATTTTGGATGATTCATTTTGGGGGATGTTTAGCATTGTTATCTCCTTATCTCCTTGTGCATATGATTCTATTTATGTTATCATCCATTGATGAGGATTTTTAAGAGATGTTTATTGGGCTTATTTCCTAATTTGGGAATTGATACTTTGAGTTTGATTTCATTGGTTAGATAGTTTTACATCCATGTTGGCATTATACATGTTTTATATGTTGCATTTGAGATTGGAGATTGAGTGGACAAATGCATTTTAGGCTTTTCATTTGGGGTTGTAAGGATATCATACACGACATAGTATAGCACTTTGAGGTGTTAGTAGAAGGACATGTTATGATTTATAATTTTTTTCTCCTTATTTTATGGTTCCTTTTTGGAGGTTCATGTTCATATGATTTGGGAGGATTGTGTTGATATGTTGTGAGAGAGTATGCAACTATATGGGTTGCATATGTGGATCATTGTGATTGTTTTTGGTACTTCATGTTTTGATCATTTATCACACCTCGATATGAGTGTTGGTTGGTATAATTGATATGTATTGACCATTTTCAGATTTGAAATTACCCATGTAGTGGGAGTTCCTAGATATGTATGTTATTCATTGACAAGTTTGATACAAAGAGCTTGTGATTGCATTTTATGGGTTAGACATATGTTGGTAGAGTTTACTAATGTTTTTGATACCTAGGAGGTATGGATGGTTGGATACATTATAATGTGTTGTGGATGTTATTTCAGGTTTATAACTTTGACACCAACTTGGAGCTTTTGTTATCACTTGGATTTGATGCTTGTGTTCTTGGATTGGTGGATCTTCACCTTGGCATGTTTATTTTATTCCATAGGTGGCACGTTGGAAGATGAGAGGATTTATTTCTTGAGATGGTGGTCACTTTGGTTTTATTTTAGGTATCTTGATAGAGCACAAGAGCATGTTAAAGATTCATGCAGTTTCATATGGATATGATAATGCATTTCATTGATTGAACCCTATGTAATATATACAACAAATGGGAGAATGCTAGGATTTTGTGTTGTACACTATTGCATAAATTGGTTTAATATAATATTATAATTAAATAATTATTTAGTTGTGGTCCACTTAGGAGATGTGTTTAGCCACATTAGATAATTATTTGGGGCCACTTGTAAAATTGTATTGTAACATTGGGTTATTATTTTATGTGTGGGAGACATAGGATAATAATTTAATATTTGGTGAAAATTATTTAATAATGTTAAAACTTAGTACAAAATATTAAATGAGGGGTCAATTGTTTGTGTTCACATGGTTTTGTGGCACATGGTTTTATCTTACCACTTGGTTGTATTTGCGTGAGCTTGTATGTATAAAATCAAACACATGTTTAGTGGTTAAGGTTGGTTAGGTGAGTGAGTTATCATTATTGAGTCTTTTTGAGGAGTGCATATGTGAAGCATGGCATGGGATGTGCATATTCATGCTTGAACACATGGAGGATGCATTGGAGAGGCTTGATGCTTCAAAATTATTTATAGTAACTCTATAAGTGCATGTATTATTCTCATCGGAGTTTTCTTGAGGTATATCTTGTGTTATCTTGACGCTTATTTATTTTGATTTATGCATTATAGTTATTTTATAAGATTGTATGCATGTTTTTATTTTGTGGGGTTATGTAAGAAATTTATTAAAGGATATGGGCATTGATGCATCATTTCCTAACATATGTGATAATGGTTTGATAACTTGACATTATCTAATTTGTGAACTATCAGTTATGATGTAAGATATTATTTTAGCTCTTTTTAGAGGCTTTGTATTTGGAAACATGGAAACTAGTTGAGTAAGATCACAAAATGTCAAATTAATTATTCTTTCCCTTTTTTTAATGATATGATCAAACTAGTGAAGAGTTTCTATCGTTTGTGATCTCCTATGTTTGATATTATCTAAGTGTTGGGATATGTTTTGATTCTTATAAATTGAAGGTGTGGTAGGAATTTTAGGTTAAGGAGATGGAGTCTTATTGGTGAATATAGTAACTTTAATAGAGACTAAATAGGGACCTTCTCTATCTCATCTCTCAAAGGACTATGTAATAGAGAATTATAGAGTTGAGTATTGAGAAGCAAAGTTAAATAAGTGTGGGATGGTGACCTAAAATAATTCTTTAGAAGAGGAAAATATAGTCCAATTCACTTGAGGTATATCAGCTTGAAAAAACCTAGAAGGGATTTTAGATGGAGGACTTTGATCGATAAGAGAAATATCCATAATTATTTTGGTTTATCTAAATTTGAATAGATAAATTTAATTTCGGAAGACTTCTTCTTTTTAACCAAAATTACCTCTTCATTTTCTTATCCTTCTTCCTCCTCTTTTGGTATTATCACTACTATATTGAGATGGTTTTCCTTTTCAAAATTATTTGTTTCTTCCTCAAGTCACTTTTCTCCTTTTGATTATAGGGGAAGTCCCAACTTACATGTTTTTAAATTCTCCAACATTCCAATCTCACATAGCCAAAGGTTTATCAATTTTTTTGTTAATCTCATATGAAGGATCAAAGATAACATCCTTATTATATTATCCTTTAGGAATTTGATCAATTCAATATTTCCTCATTTGATCTATATTCATGCATGAGTAGGACCTTTTACACACCTCTATGTGATCAACATAGTTTTCCCAATAATGCTCCAAATGGGGTTTATGTATGACAATGGATTTCAACCCTTCAAAACACTTTCGTTGGTTAAATGAATCCCCTACTTCATATGGCCTAATCATCAAGAGGGATAATTCAATACTTATAATTTTAGTCATTTGATTGGTCAGAAAACTATAACTCCTAATTGATATGGGGAAATAAAGGCCTTTTAATTTCCTCTTTGTACATATCTTATGAACTTCAATGCCTTATATAAATACCTCCATTAAATCAATTTGATCACTAACATAAACTAGGAGTTTGTATGGTTTTCTTGAAAATCCTATAACTCTAATATAAGTAATGATGGAAAATTGATAATACCAATTTCCTAAATTTTGAATATGTTCCATTAATTTTGGAGAAATTCCTTTTGCTTTTTCATTCTCAAGTATTTATGTAATGATCTGAATGTAAAGGTGTCATTCACCCTTCTAAAATGTGTGTTGCTTTGATTCATCTCCGATTGGGGATAATATTGATATACCAACTACTTGCTTGGATACATGACACCTACTTGTTCAAGCCCAAGAAGTAATTTTCTTCTTGCTAAGGCATATACCAAAGATGAAGTCATATAAATTTGTTTTTACTAGATGACTTCACATAGCTACTTGTGGAGATTTATTAAACTCTTTTCTAGATATTACTTTAGCAATAAACTATAACATATGTGGGTTTAGTTCCTTGCCAATATCAAGCTTAACTACTTGACTTAAGAGTAATTATATAATTAATCTCCTCCTTGAATAAATCTTCTTTAACACCTTGGATATTTTATCTCTTAGCTTAACTAACCAATTCTTGTTTATAATTTCAATATAATTATCATCACGAGCCTCAAAATACTCTATTGATTCCATAGATATTCTTACAAAATCATCCCCTAGAGGGAGATTCAACACCTCTTTAATATAATATGATTTTATTTACATGATTAGTTTACCCTCAATTGTTATAACCAACCTATCCTTTTGATTTTAGAATCTTGTACATGTCATAAATAATTTCAAAGATTGCACATAAAATAGAAAAATGCACTTCTACAAGGCTACTTTGCTTGAGATTCCAAAGCAATTTTATCCTAATGTATTCCATTACCAAGCTTGAACAATAATTTTGAAAGTGGTACACACCTTTGTATTCACATTTTATTCTGGTTGGTCAAGACATTCCCTATAAATAAGTTCTCACCACACTTAGATACGCCTTAGCATCCACAAGAAAAACAATTAAAGTATGTTTAATTAATATTCAAATTTTACTTTAAATTTATTTAATAACATCTATCTAATGGGTTATGATGATTAAAATATAAATTTCCTAAAAATATTACTTTCTGAAAAAATGAGAGTTTTTGGGGTCTAAAAAAAATTATGAATGCATCTTAAAGTCCAAGCCCACTAAAAATTTTAATGTCATTTGGACTTGTGGAATGCAATTCAACCCTTAGAAATTGATTACAATATCAAAAAAATATAAATTGCAATGATGTTTGAACTTCTAGACAAGTTGGTCCTTGGAACCTCATTATAGTTTGCAAAAAGATAGAAACTATAATGATGCTTGGACTTTTATATTGCAAGTTGGTCCTCATAACCCAATTGCATTTTATAAAAAATGTAAACTATAATAACATTTGGAATTCCAAACTGCGAGGCAACCCTCAAAACCTAATTGCAATAATATTTGGACTTTCATATGTAAGTCATTTCTCAAAAATTGATTGCTTTTTGCAAAACATATAAAATACAATGAAGTTTAGACTTATAGAATAAAAATAAAATTCAAACAAAACCACCAAAATACACTTCAAAATTTATGAAAAGGAACCCAAAATTTTCTATGCTCAAAACCCTCATTCAAGTCCAAAGAAATCTCATTATGCAAATCGCTAAAAAAAACCCAAACTATCCATACATTTTGGTTTTACAATATGAATTTTCTTTTAAAGGAAAATAAAATTGAAAATCAATCAAGAAAAAAAAACCTAGAAAGCCTAAAATACAAACTTGTACATAAAAAAAATTACTCAAATTAACCAAGTGTACGAGCAAATGGTTAAAAACTCATCAAAACATGACCCATCTGCTAGGAAAACAAAATGATGGGCTAAAAATAGAAATGCATGAAAAACATATACTTTAAACAAAGCTCCAAACAAAACTTTGAACCCAATTTGAAACTTGAAAAATAGAGTTTGGGTCTAATTTACAATTTGTAACTTAAACAAAGCCCTTGAATTTTTCATATTTAAAAAAAAAATCAATGTCACAAAATTTTCCCCTTTTTACTTCTACTCATCTAAAACATAATCATTATTAAAATAAAATTATTTTATAATTCATAACAAAAAAATGAGAAAAATCCCAATAGATCAATTAAGGTCCACAATTGTGAAAATAAACTAGAGGTGCATTGTGAAGGTTACAACAAATTCTCTACCCCAAATATAAAAGAAATAAGTTCCACAACTCAAAAAATAAAAGGTGATGAATTTAAAATTAGTCATAAACAAACAAAATGAATCTTTCACTCTTGTACTAGTATAGCACCTCTAGTCATATTCTCAATTATTTAAAATAAGAGAACTTCTTTTGGCACAAATAATTTTACATGCTTAACTTGCCTAGGTGTATATAATTAGATTCATAACTCAATTAGAATATATAATCTCTAGATAATTCTTACAATAATTCCATCGAAGTGTGTATATGATCCCTTCCTTTCTTTGCCTTATAAGATTTAGCCAAAATGGCTTCGAATATCAAGTTTTACATATAAATTTAATATTAATGTAAGTAGAGTTCATTATTATATATGAAAGTGGGTATGATTAGACATGCCTTTAATGATTACTTGGGAATAGTTTCAATATCAATCATACATCCATGACCTCGATGAAGATGTTTTTGATCTCGTTCTAGACATAGCTATATTGTCAATTGGGTTTCCATAGTTCCAATAGTGTTACTTGAGTAAACCCGTAATGGATGAGGTTTGTTTTTCTTTTCTTTATTTTTTCATTTTTTCTTACGTCATCCTACAAACGTTGAATTTTTCCTTTAGGTTTGGGTCCACTATGGTAATCAATTCTTTTATCATATTATACCATTATTTTCACTTGATACTTTAACCATAATCAACTTATCTACAAACTCCAATATTATTAATGTGTAGAGAGTGAGGGATGAAAAAATGCTATGTACATTTTTGGAAAAGTTGGTTTATTTGATTGCAGGAATATAGCTCTAAAAATTCTGAAGGGAAAATAAATAAAGTAATTCATGTTTAGGAATTAACTTATTATTAATACAAGAGATAAATTGGTCGAAGGTAAAGTTAGCAAAAATATTGAGACTCGCCTATATATTAAGTCAAATCTTACTAAAAATGATAAATGTTTAGAATTGATCATAAGAAATGGTAAGAAAATAAAAAATTAACACAAAAGAGCCAACAACCTAAAAAAATCCAAAATTAACCATTGTATAAAGAAATATTATACCCATCAAATCTAAAAATATTGTTTTAGGAATCACTCGTTCAAATGGAGTGGAACAACTTAATTATCTAGATTATGAAGCTTATGTTGCAAGGTGTGTGCCCTTGGACTCCCTGTGTTGTGCAACATAGTGCTTGGGTTCGTGACATGGCTTAACCGCCTCTTGTCGATTCATTAACTTTGGTGGTTGTATGACAGGTCAATCTGTTGGTGCAACGACAACCGTCTATGCAACAATTGGTATCAGAGCTTGGATCATGGGTTTGAACCCCTCACTTGCACTAGGGGGATTGTTTCAAGGTGTGTGCCCTTGGTCTCCTTGTGATGTGGAGTGCAACGCTTGGGTTTTTGACGTGGATTAACCACCTCCTGTGGATTCATTAACTATGGCGGTTGTATTGAGCATTAATGGGTCGATCTTTTGGTGCAACGACAACTGTCAGTGCAACAACTTAAAGATTATTTCTCCTAAGATTTCAAAATCAAATAAGGACCTAACCATAGCACTTCAAATTTATTATGATAACCCTTTTTTCTCATGAACCTTATCTCAAAACAAGACAAGTTTGAAACCCTAAAGGTATTCACTCTAGTTTGTTTATCAAACTAGTATTTCACAACCTCTCGTTATTTACTAAAATATTTCAAAGCAATATCAAAATTATCTTCTAATTGTAAAAGGTTATCTATATGTGTTTTTATAAATCTATTAATTTCAAATATTCCTTCATGAATCACAATATAAGAATCATTAAATTTATAGAAAATAGAGATTCCTACCCATAAACCAAATAAAAGATGATAAAATCTTTAAAAAACAAAACTTTAACTTAAAATAATATACAAAATAATATTTTTTAAGTGATTTTAGATTATTTTAATTATGCTTTCTTATATTCCAACCCTTTGATGAAACTATAAAAATATTTAACAATGTGTCAATCTTGATGACTCGAATATGAAACCTCTCTTTATTGACTCCACATAATCCATTTCAATAGTTGTGGCACACTTCACTCTATAAATTAAACATATGTTCATTCCTTGTAACACGTGTCATCTACTAAGCAACATAGTGATTTTGTCATTTTCCTTTATCATTCAATCTCCTTAGCAAAGTCATCCAAATAATATGGCGTTTATTTATTTATTTTTGGCATAAAGCAAACTCGACTAGACATTGTTTTTTTTTTGGTTTTATGTGCTAAGCTGACTTACCTCTCTTTTTTTTGTCACCCTCTTGTCTTCATTCGACTATGATTTCTTCATCATGATTGCAATTTTTTTTAAAATGTTGCATGCCATTTTTTAAAAGGACAAAATTTTATTTAAAAATGTGCCTAGCTGCTAAAAGAAACCTAGGAGCACTTTTCTAACTTGACTACACTTTTTCGAAGTGACAATAATTTTATAAAATAGCACCTAAGGTTAGGCATGATTTCCTTATCTTTGCTACTTTTTTAAAAGTGCAAAGATTATAGAAAACTTGTGCCCAGCTTTATGATGTTAGCAAATAAATTTGTCACTATAATGCTTCACTAAATTTAGTGCTTTGTTTAATTATTAATGACAAGCATTTATAATAGTTAAAAAATTTGTCATTAAATTAATGATTTTTTTGGTGTTTAAAAGGGGAAACTTGTTTATATGATAGGAGTTTTGGAATTATTTTCATAGTTTTAATAAGAAAGTATAAAAAGAAGAAAAAAGATAAATAATGGAAAGGAAAAAGTATGTAGAATTGAATAAATATTAGATTTAATTTCTACTTATAGTAACAATGAAAGAGAAAAGGTTTAATAAATTGCAGCCACGTCACATAGAAAAACAAAAAAATAAAAGATTACAAATTAAATATACAAATAGCTAATAATTCATGAAGAGAAAAAGTGAAACAAAGTTTAACAATGCTCTTCATATTATTCATATAATCTAGAGTACAAAGTGTCTTACATATCTTTGTGCATGACTACAAAAATAATAGATTTTTCTTTCCCTAAAATTGTGAGAGAGAAAAAGAACCCTTATCATACAAGGAAGCCACCCCTCTTAAATGTAGAGGGAAATTGCTAATTCAATATTGATTTATCCAACCATTGTGTATGTTCTCCATTATCATGATAATCATTTTTTTTGCTAACATATTTTTGGAAACTTTACTAGAAATTGAAATCAAATAATTTTACTGTGTCAAAAACCTTATTTATGAACAATGATTTCTAGATTATGATTACATACAATTCAACATAACGAGCCTCCAATTTTGTAGCCAAACATTAATTGCCTAGAAATAGAATAATAAGATATCATAACTAATTTAATGACCCTTTCCGAGAGATATGGAATATTCAATCATCAATATCATTAAGTTGAGAAAGTATTGAATAAAAAAGAGAATCTTAGGCAAGTGATAGGAAGAGAAGCCAACAAATTTTTTTTTGTAGATCAACACCTCATTATAGTCGAAAGGGTTATTGTTGTACTAGCACAAATAAATCATCCTAATCATATATACATGGTCCAAGAAAAATAGCAATAATGTTTTCAATATGGCTATCAAAAGATATATTAGAGATTGCAAAAGGATCATTTAAGATATTCAATTTGACCTTCTAGAAGAATCTAATTTTCCTTATACCCTTCAAATATTCATGGAGATTATAAAATAAGCCACTATTAGCCCACTTGCTTTGGGTAATAAACTTCATGGCATCCCTAATGGCTCAAGAAATAATATGCCTAGATTCAAGGGAGATGGGAAAGTCAGGGCTAACAAATGCATTAATGCATTCTTTTTTGCCTATGGAGTTTTAGGTGTACACTAAAAATATTTGGTTGTTAGGTTATTTGTCAGATCCTTAACTAATGCCACAAAAAATGATTTTATTATTTACCATTTGGTTTTATCATAAATTAATTGATGAATGAAGAGAAAATTTGATGAGTTCTACAAGAGTGTTGAAGATGAACACTCACTACAGGCACAACTCACTTAGCTTAAGAAATAAACCCATGTGTGATTTTGTTGCTAAATTTTAAAAATATTGAATAAGATCAAGATTGCAAGGAACCCCATGGATGAGAATCAAGAAGAATTCTTCAATAATGCCCAACCATTGGGTATAAATTTTCTTCTAATAAGAGCAAGAGTAGCCACTATAGACATTACTTAAACTAGAAGATGGTTTTCTTACTCTAATAAAATAGAATAAAGGATAAATAAGTTTTTGCATCCTCTTCCTATTAATCAATAGATCTTGTGGTATAAAATCTAGTGAATGAATCAATTGCTACGAAGAAATAAATTCCACAAATATAAAAATTACTACATGAATATATTTTGGGAGTTATATTCCCTTTCATAATAACAAGCACATCAAAATTCCTCCAACAACACCAAATTTTTCTATGAATTCATCTCCTTAAGGAAGTCATTATGTCAATGTTATTCGAGATTTCCATATAACAATAGACCATAACCATGATTCTTTCCCTAAGATAAATAGGTGCATATAAATGAGTTCCTTACAAGAGGCAAATGAAGAAGTGACTACCTTGGAAGAAAATTTTGAAATATAAAAACTTTATTGTGAGTTTTCTAGAATATGAATCAAATCAAGGAGAAGACATGTTCACTAAGATAAATAACCAGTCTTGCAATTTTTTTGATAGAGGACGACAACAAAAAAATGAGGACAAAGCTGGAGCTATTCTAGAAAAGAAATAAAATAGAATTCCTTGGTCTAAATGAGCTAAAAATTCTCCTAAATATATTCTTACAAGGAATAATTTTCTCACCTCACAACCATCTACTTCCTCAAATATGACCAAGGTGAATTTAGGTACATAATTAATGTACCTTGTTCCAAAAATCTTGACAATTTTACTAATCCTTTTGATATTATATACTATTGTAAAAGGAATAAAATTTGGATTTCTCAATAACAGTATTTAAAACTAAAACCCAAGAAATCATAAATACTAGAATAATATGTAAAGGGTGATTTAATCACATTTTCCTTAAACTCTATAATTAATGTTGATTATCCTTCTACGATTAACAACCTAGTTAAGTTTTCCCTTTTTATCTACCTCAACCATGCTGCATTAGGCCTGTGCAATAATCAATGACAAACCAAACCTATTTTATATTTCCTTGTATATGATTAGTTACAAATCACACAATTGTATCATATATTTTATAGCTTCTAATAATGTTATGCCTTTAAAGGTGGCCTTTGTATTAGTCTTATTCTTACTAGGAAAATTTTACTCCATGGAGCTCAAACAAGTTCCTTTAATTATAAAAATGAAATATGCTCAAGTAGCTCTCATTTCTTATCTATAAAAGAGGGTTAAACTCAAAATTATTATGGTTGATAAGCATGCCAATTATGGCATTCTTTTAAGAATACTTTTTTGTAAAGAGTTGGGGGGTAAAATATAAATAGATCAATCACATACGATAACCCTTGTTAAAGATATACAATTTCATCTAGACACAAAATTGAAGGTCAAATACATAATCCTTAAGTTTGAGGACCCTAGAGCTTATATTATTTTTGAAGAAATAGGTCTTGGTACTTACATGTTGATGAATGAGGAAGAAAGAATTATACTTTGAAATACACTACTTAGAAATTTCATCATAATTATGGATCATGGAATTCAATGGGAGTTGCTCACCATCTAGGTTAGAGGTAAAAATTGTATTGATCTCTCCTAAAGGTGATAATATGTCTATTACCTATAAGTTAGAATTTGAAAATATTAAAAATATGGTAGAAATAAAGTGTTGTTGTTAGGTTTAAAGGTAGAATAAGAACATGGGATATAGGAATTAAGGGTCTTTAGAGATGTTGAACTAATTTTTAAGTGAGTTTGAAAGTGATTATAGGTTAATAATGGCATGTTGAAACATTGTTGCAATAGAATATGGGATTATATTGAGCACTTTGATACTTTCTCTATTGAATCCATCCCTAGATATAATAACTTGAAGGCTAATTGTCTACTTGTTTTTTCCTCCCTATTTATCCCACACCCTAAATTTGAGAGGACTCATAAAAAATGAATTGGTTTATAGATCGATTTATACTAATAATTCAAACATTAGCAATTTTTTGATAATGACACACAAATCATTTTTTGAAGAAGGCTACAAATGTTTTGAATTTATTTACTAATCCTAAGAAGTTATAAAGCACTATGAGATGCTTTATTTTTGGTAATTCCTAGATTGCTTGAATCTTGGTCAAGTATACATGCACTCCTTGTGTTTGTAATAAGTATCTGAAGTATTGTATCTCTTGCATGTAAAATAAACATTTCTCCATTTTTTCACACAACTTATGATTTAAAATAAGTTCCAAGAACTAAAGGAGAAACATGCTAATTGTTGACAACTTTTAGAGCTCTGAAATTTTCTGAATTCCTTTAGTCCTCCCATGTTCTCATTCCTCCTATGGCGATGTTGATTTGTGAAGGGATGATGGTGACCACCGACAAAATGATGGAAATGGTGGAATTTTATCTCTAGGCGGGGCAACACCTTCACTCAGGGTTGGGCATGCCAATTATATGAATGCTCTACTCCATGGTGTGAGCATCAATGTCTCCGCCCAAATGTTGTTTGATCACAACCCTAACCCAAGACTACATCACCATTTGGTGGGCCGATTAGGGATGATTTACCCATAGAGGGGCCACACAAGGGATCCATACCAAATTTTAGTGCTAATAATTCCTCATCTTCATCAGGGTATCTAGCCTATGTTGGTGCTTTTCCTTTTTCGTCGCTCAAAAGTTACTCTTGAAATTTTTTGGACAAAGATATTCATGATAGGGAGGATTTTCTCAAAGAGCACGCACTCATCTACAAATTCACTAGATTGATGCCAAAGTTGTGTGATCTGCATGTGTGGATCTTTGATTGATGGAGGGAAGGCTTAGAGGAAGAAGTAAGCATCTACCCCTATACTAGGGGATTTTTTATCCTAGAATTTAAATCCTTTGAAGACAAAAGAAAAGTGTTAGAACATGGCCCATGGTTTCTCAATGGGGACTTCTTAGGTATGAAGTCATGGTTTCCTTCCTTCGATCCTTGATTGGAGTTTTTTTCCTCTACTTATATGTGGGTGCGACTTCCATACCTACCCCTTCAATTCTTGAAATTTGAGAGTCTGAGAGCCATTATAAATGGCCTCGAGAAGTATTATTGTTCCTTAGAGGAAGCCATAATTTATGCTATTTCAACCTGCACCCGCATATGTGTTGAATTGGACCTCTTTGTTGGTCTACCTGCATAAATTGATCCGAAAGGGGGTAGAAAAATTTGGAGACAGCAGGTAGACTATGAAGAATCCCCTTCGGATGAAACAAATGCTTCTCAATAGAGCACACTACTGCACAATGCAAAAAGGCTACTTTTGTGTGGGGTGCTCTGAACTCAAAGGAGAGACATTCTTGGTGGATTGGGGTTGAATCTCACCATTACAACATAGCTTCTACACCACAAAATTCTATGGATACAACAAAATATCCTCCCAAGATTGTTGCAAGTCTTGTTCCCTCCTCTTCTATGGATTTTGACACTTCCTCTAGAGCATCTCAGGAGGGTGATTCAAAGTGCATACTAGAAATCCCCCTAATGAATTCAGAAAAAAAACTATCTTATCTCCTCCCAACATTTTGGATGGCTCCCCAACTCCTTTGGAGCTATTAATGGTCGTTGATCTTGTGGGGGATGGGAATAAAAGTGCAATAGTATGTATGATCTCTTCAGAGTCTTTGGATCCTTTGGATGGCGAAGGTTCTCCAAATGGTAAGGTGGAGAATAATACAAAGGCTTCCTCATATACTAATCAAGACTAGATGGAAGTGAAGAAGAAGAAATATTCTCAACTAAAGCTTCAAATGTTGCTTAGATCGTCAAAGAAAAAAGAGAAGTTTTAATTTAGAATTCTCTTTGCATTTTTGATTCAATGGGTTGCAGGTCCTATTGGGGCAATAGTCTTTAGGTAGATGTAAGAAATTTTCCTACATTTCACACCCCTATTCTTAGGGCACACTTTTTAAATTTTGGAAAATCTTTTATGGGGTATGACTCCCTTATGCCTAACTTACCAAACAAACAAAAAAAGTATAAATAACTTTATCTAAATAGAATATTAATCCCATATTTTTATAAATATAATAGGATTCCATCAAAGTATACTACAAAAAATGAACCTTATAAATATAATATAAGGTTTTGTTAAATAAATAATCATTTAACAAAACCTTATTTTTCATGAAGGATGTCTTCAAATTTTCTCTAGTTTAAATTTGGAATTTGATGACACTTAGAGTCAATATCAATTTTTATGACAAATTTTGCACCACAAAGATAGTATAGCAAGTCCTAAATCCTTAAAAGAGATTGGCAATCCTTCACTTCAATACTATTAAGAGATTTATAATTAATGCAAATCCTTCGCGTGTCATCCTTCATTTAAGAATAATTGGGTCATAACAAGGAAATGGGATAGTCTTGATGTGTCCTTTATCCATAAGTTTGTGGATCTACCTTTTCTCTTATACCAATGTGTAAAATTTGAACATAAAAAATACATTATAACAAATTCCATTATCAATGTTGATTCCAATATTCACAAATACATATTTTATGATGTACCACCTCATTCAAAAAATAAAGTTAACACCTAAGTAATACACAAACCCAATTTATCAAAATTATGTTGATTATGTAACTCTAAAATATCAATTGAACTAAGACAACCCTCACACTCTTAAATAATGGTTACTCCATTATCACAATTGAGATATCACATTAATAATGATCATCATATCCTTCCAAATATAAACACAATGTCCATCCATCGCATAAATATTCCTCATTGCACTTGTATTTCTCTTAGTCTCAATTGGGACCTCCTCCACCTATCTCTAAACTTCTCCCACCCCTCATCACCAAATATAAATCACCTTCTATAAGTCCTCCAGATAATAAAAAATAAAAAATAATCTAAAATTCCTCCTCAACCAAAATTGTTGGTGTAGGTTTTTATTTTCTTAGCAGGGTAATTTATTTTCCCTTCGTCATAGGTTTTTCCTACACTTTTATTAAGCTTGCATAGGATAATAAAGAGTTTATTATTTAATGTAGTGTAGAAAATTGTACTCCTATGCGATAGTACAATTTCACACTTAATTTGGACCTATTTTGGTGACCTCACATTTTTTCATTTTTTCCCTTCATAAATATCTCCCTAAACCCTTTTATCATGCATCTCAAGGCCTATTTTTATCATTTTATGACATTTCAATATGCATTGGATAAATGCATTTACTTAATTTAATGCCCCAAAATTCATTGATCCTAGATTTTAGGTCAAGACCCGTTTGCCCTTGGGTGAATGGGTACCCTTTAAGATCCAAATTCAAATTTTAAACATGTTTTTGGCATCATTTTAAAGTCCCAGGTTCAAGTTTTAAATGTCAGCTTTCAAGATTTAATAATTGATAAATTAGAAAGGAAGCCTATAAAACCTAGTCTTTTCACCATTTTACACTAGGTTGAGAAAAATATTGAGAAGATATTCACAAGATTAGCACTCAAGAGCAAGGAGAACATTCAAGGAAGCAAATTTGAAGCCTTGGAGCAGAATTTTACTTATTTTTGTAGGTCTTCAAGCTCATTTTTTCAAGATTGATCAAGCATTGTTCATGATTGGAGATTGATGCCTATGGTGGATCATGATGGATTCTAGGTTTTGGGACATGCAACTAGCCATTTCCCTTGATCTAATGACTTGTTTCCTAGTGATCCCATCTTTTATCTTCATTTTACTAGCCACCTAAAGCAAGGTATAATCAGATTTTGGATCCATTGGGGTGTCTTGATATCTCCCTAATTAAGTCTTTGTTTCATTTTTCACATTCATTTAGGGATCTTATTCTAACTCACTTGAATAAGGTTTCTTTGCATTTTGGCTCTAAACAATCTTAGACACACTTAAGATTAGGGCTCTCACACACATTTATATTTTAGATCTATATGTTTTCATCAAGGTTTAATTACCAAACTTGGGGTTTGATTGAGGCAAACACCCATACAAAGAAACCAAAAAATTTAGTTTCACTACAGGTCTAGATCCAAAAGCGAAGATTGAAAGGCACAAGTAGAAAGTGTAGATTAGAAGCTACAGATCCAAATTTTGAAGTTTCAGAAAAGCCTGGCAAGACACATTCACCCTAGGGTGAATTAGTCCCAGTAGGACACTTAGCATGAGCTTTTAATGACAAGTGCACATAAATTCATACTCATCTCAGATCTGCCAAAATTTTGTTGATACTGATAGATTAGGGTTTTAAATTGATAATTCAAGTCTTACATTGCATAATTGGATTCATTTAGTGTTTTTAATTTATCTCTCAAAAGTGCATTTCAGGCTGATTTACCCTGTCCTCAATCATAAGGAAAACAACAAGATCTCCATTAATTTTGACTCACCTAAGGGTTGAAAGTTAATATTTCCCTATGAGATCTCATTTTCCTAATGAAATAAGGAAGATAGGTGCATACACCCCATTATTTTGGAGAAACCCTATTTTTTCTACATTTCATTTTGATGAAGCCCTTGAGGATTTCATCTTACAAGGATCATCCACTAAGGCTTGTTATGACAAACCAAAACAAGGATAAGTTAATGAAATCATACCTCAACTTATCAGTTATCCACCCTCACATCAACAAACACAAGTCCAAACCAAACATGTGCTCATCATAGGACTGCCTCAAAATAATTCTAAACTTGTTGGAAGTATCTTGAATAATGTAAGGCGGCTTACTAGAAACAATTTTTTGCAACAACCAAGTTATAGTGTTGTTGCTCATACATATAACACAAGGAACAATAGGCAACCACAAAGAATACCTACTTCATTACCATTGCCTCAACCAATTTTCCCTAGTGCTCCTCGCTTGACTTTACATGCTGGAAAGGAGTATGATCTTGTGGAACAACTTAAAAACACTCATTCTAAGATTTATTTATGGGATCTTATTCAAGATTCACCAAATTACCATAGCATTCTTTAAAATGATTTGCAACAAGTAGTTATCCCTCCTAGTATGCATCCAAATGATGTGGTAGCCCTAATTCAAGGTATGCATTCAGTTAACATTGACATTGTCTTTCATCAAGATGAGTTATCTCCATTGGAAATACAAAAACAAAATGAAGCCTTCATGGTAATGGTTGTCATTAACAAATGCGGAATAAAACAAACTCTCATTTAAAATGGTTTGACTCTTAATGTACATGTAGTGTGAACCTCTTAGATAGAAGTGGAGTGGATAAGGCTATGATTGAACC
The DNA here is from genome assembly GCA_007115665.2 of Sequoiadendron giganteum. NCBI lineage: Eukaryota > Viridiplantae > Streptophyta > Pinopsida > Cupressales > Cupressaceae > Sequoiadendron > Sequoiadendron giganteum. Next base: position 173,909,335 of record CM021110.1, read on the forward strand.
TGATTCTTTAGTTATTCATGGATTTGATAATATGGTAAAACAACCACTTGGTGTGATAACATTCCCTATTAGAGTTGGAAAGGTCACATTGTAAAATCATATCCATTTCATGCCTCAAGATATCTCATACAATCTTCTTTTAGGTATACTATGGATCCATAAATGAATGGGGTACCTTCAACTCTTCATCATTTAATGAAGTACATGTCTATAAAAAAAAGGTTTATAAAATCAAGGCTGGCCCTCACCCAGAAAGTTGTTTGCACACTGAGAAAGACAAGGAAATTCCTTTGAAAACATTGATACCAACTTCAAAATTAGAGCCTATGTAAGAGGAACAAAAATAAAAGAATATTGAAGAAGTCATAAAGTTACTAGATGATGATTGTGGTTGATTGGATTTCACACCTACATTCATGGGAGAATACAAAATCACAACAAAAGAATCTGAAAAGGGAAAAGAAACAATGGGGATGCAAAAACATGATTTGGAAGAACCTTCAAAAGCATCTACTTCAACTACTTTAGGAGAGGACACAAGTTACACAATAAGCTATGATGAAGCTGATTACGAACAACCACCAAATCCAAAATAAATGGAAAATATTTATGGAAGAGGTTATGAAACTTTGAAACAACTTGGATATAGTGGAAAAGGATCTAGTGTGAAAGAACAAGGCATTCATGTCCCTATAGAGCCTAACATACAAGAAACAAAAAATGGTCTCAGATATTTCCCTTCTAAGATAACAAAAACAGTAAAAAGGCCTTCACTTAATATCAACACCATCATGCAAGATTCCTCTAAGGAAACTTTAACTTTAAAGCATCCTGAATTAATTGATACAACAAGTGATGAATCATTAGATTATTTTGAACATGATGAAGCCTTGGTGAAAATGCTAGGAGTTTATGGTAAATCACCAACTCCTCACCACAAACAAGGATTCACTTGTGCCTTAGTAAGAACAGGATACATCACTTACGAAAAGAAAACAAGTGATTTTGAAGAAGAATAAATCCCTAAAAATTCCAAATCAAAGTGCATTACCTATAGGAGATACAATTAACATATCGATAGATAAATATAACAAAGAAAAATTTATTCAAATAGTAAAGTGCCTTGATTAGGTTGAACAAGAAGAATATGCATCACTATTACATGAATTCCCTGAACTTTTTGTTTGGACTTATTGGGATATGCATGGTATTGACACTAAGATAGTTACGCATAACATAATCCTTGCACAAAATGCTAAATCGGTAAGAAAAAAAATGCAAGATGAATCTTAAGATAGCCTTATTGGTTAAGGTTGAAATTGAGAAGCTCCTAGATGTTGGCTTCATTCATCCTATTGATTATTCACCATGGATTTCAAACATTGTAGCAATGGAAAATCCTAACAATAGTATTAGGACGTGTATGAATTTTTGTAATCTCAATAAGGCATCTTTAAAAGATGATTTTCTCTTTCCTAATATTGACATGATAGTCGATTCAACCACAGGTCATGCCTTATTATCATTCATGGATGGTTTTTTAGGATATAATTAAATCTTTATCAATCCTCAAGATTAATACAAGACATCATTTACTACACCTTGGGGAACATTCTGTTGGGTTGTCATACCTTTTGGATTAAATAATTTTGGTGCAACATATCAAAGATCTATGACATTGATATTTCATGATTACATACATAATATTATCGAATATTATGGTGATGATATTCTACCTAAATCTGGAACTCATCAAGACAATGTTAAAATCCTTCAAAAGATCTTTAAAAGAATGCATAAGTATAACATGAGGTTGAATCCGAAAAAAGTATGTCTTTAGTGTGGATAGTGGAGAACTCTTAGGTTTTATAGTATCTCATAGAGGCATTGAGGTGGAAACAAAGAAGATTGATGTTATCATTAACATGCCACCTCCAAATAATATATCTCGATTATGTAATTTACAAGGAAGGATTCAAGCTATCCATCATTTTGTGGCATCGTTGGCGGATCAAACTTTACCTTTTACACAAATCATTAAGAAGGAATCAAAATTTAAATGGAATGAGGATTGTAAACAAGATTTTAAAAGTTTAAAAGAGTACCTTGCTACCCCTCTTGTTTTACAACCCGCCATTCAAGAAAAAAATGTTTATCCTTTATATATCAACATTTTCCCATGCTTTAGCAGCATTATTGGCTCAATAAGAAGATAATGGTAAAGATCATCTTGTTTATTACATTAGCAGAACTTTAATTGATTATGAAAATCTATACACAACAATAGAAAAATAATTTTTGGCTCCCGTGTTTGCTACTAGTAAATTGAGACATTATTTAATAAATACAAAAACTCATGTGATTATAAATTTTAATCATTTAAAACATCTCTTTGCTAAAAAAAACTTATCAGGACATCTATTTAAATGGGTTATGTTGTTAACTGAGTTTGGTCTTAAATTTGTCTCTCAAAAGGAAATCAAAGGACAAGTCTTAACCGACCATCTAACTGATGCTCCTTCTCCATTAACGTCAGCTAATATGGACTCATTCCCTGATGAAAGTATGTTGAATATCAAAAAATAAACATGGGAATTATACTTTGATGATTCTAAGTGTTGAGTTGGCTCTAGAGTAGGGGTTATAATAATTTTTCCCTCAAGAAATCCTATTCCCTTATCTTACTGATTAAAATTCCTATGCACAAATAACACTACAAAGTATGAAGCTTTAATCACTGGAATACATGCAATTTTATTTTTAGGTGTTCAACACATTTCCATATTCAGTGATTCTCAACTAGTCCTGAAATAAATAAATGGATCATATCAAGCAAAACATGAAAAACTAGTTCAATATAAAAATTTCACAATGACATTATTGAAACGCTTTGAATCATATACCATTGACAATATTCCTCGAAAGGATAATACACATGCAGATGTAATGGCAAGTGCTGCTCCCTTATATCTCTTGATGATCCTTCTATGGATTTTACATATTTTATACACATGATAGTTAAATTGTTAATAGACGAAAAAGTGAAAGAAGTGTTAGTGACTAATAGTGAAGCCTTTACTGAATGCTACACACAAATATTCAACTACTTAAAAGAAGGCACCTTTCTTGAACCAACCACCAAGGACACTAGAGCTCGTATTCAAAAACTTGTTACTCGATATGTCATCCTAACAGATGTCTTATATAGATGGTCCTTTGATGGTCTTTTACAAGATGTTTTAAACAATCAAAAATCCCTATAGCCCTCGAAGAAGCTCATGTTGGTGCTTGTAGGGGACATTTTGGAGAAAGATCATTGGTTCAAAAATTAATCTGCATGGGATATTATCGGAGACATATGGAATATGATTGTTTCGAGCATGTTAAGAAAGGTCACAAATATCAAGAACATAAGAATTTGATCCATGCTCCCGCTTCTGAAATTCATGCCCAAATTCCTATTTGGCCATTTTTAGTTTGGGGTTTGGATCTCATTGGAAAGATATCTCCTACCTCTTCTTTTGGACACACATTTATAATCACTGGAATGGATTATTTCATAAAATGGGTAGAAGCAATCCCTCTTTGTTCCACAACATCTAATACAATTTATCATTTCATATTGGAATACATTATTGCTCGCTTTGGCCTTCCTTCCACATTAGTTTCGAACAATGGAACCCCATTTAAGAACAATGATGTGAATAAGTTTTTGGAAACAGTCAACATTCAAAACCATTTCTCAACACCTTGTTACCCACAATCTAATGGTCAAGTGAAATCAACCTATAAAAATCTCAAAAAAAACTTAAGAAAAATAGGAAGTAAACAAAATAAGGATTGGCACACTTAGTTATCTTATGCGTTGTGGGTTTTATCACACTAGTATTCAAACACCCATAGGAAACACATCTTATAACCTTGTTTATGGTATTGATGCAGTAATGCCTTTAGAGTTAGAAATTCCTTCATTAATAATTGCTCTTAGAGGGCTTATTGATGACACTACTTATAAAGAGAAATGATTACAACAAATCGAAATACTTGATGAACAAAATATTAACACTCTTGAGAATCTTCAAGCCTAGTCCAAAATGATGCAACATAGTTACAATGATAATGTCATCCCTTGCTCATTTAAAAAAGGTTTTTGGTGTTATATGAGAATCAATGCAATGTCAATACTACTCTTGATGAAAAAAGAAAATTTAGTCTGAATTAGTTAGGACCCTATGTAATTAGTGAAAGCTATGGGTCTAGAGCTTACACATTAATAAAAATAGATGGAACACCTCTCAAAGAGCCTATTAACATTGCACATTTGCACATATATTACATTTAGCATTTCCTTTGAATAGTATGTGTATTAAAGTATGTTGTTAGATTAAATAGATATTTATCTATTTTATCTCGCATTGCTTCATTCTTGAAAAATATTCCTTGTGTGTCTTGAATTATGTAGAGTAATTGTTCATTGTGTTGAATTATTAATTTATTATTGAATACTATTCAAATCTTGTGTGTTTTGTGTTAAACTAAGATCATTACATGTATTTAATTTCTTAATTAGATCATAAGTGCATTTTAGTTTAACACAAGACAATCAAAATGTAGTATCTAATATAAAATTAGATGTTTGGATTAGATCACCTAAAACTTAGATCACAGAGATATTTATTAAATATTCTTATAAATACTATTTAATAGATCACATTGACATCAAAACAAAATATAGAATACTCATATATTAATCTATCATGAAAATTTTATATACATTCCATCTCATATACAACAATGCTAGTGTGGCCTATGACTACCAAACTCCTCAGGGCCTAGTGGTGGTTCTCATCATGAGACAATCGATTGTGATCTATTCATGAATCTTATATAATCTCGTAGGCCCCGTGCCTCACATAAAGAAATCCCCTCTCGTACTAGTGTTGCAATGCGCTCTTGATCTATGCGATCTCTTTCAACCTGCACTCTAATGATCTCTCCCTGCAACTTGATGAGTTCTAACCACATGAAGGCATGTACCTTGATGTTGGCTAGAACTCAGGAAGCTTGAAGCTCCTCGTATGCAATCTATATTTGTGCAAGGTCACCTCTCGCTCACTCCTCCCCAATGGCAGATAGATCAACATGCCTCGTGGCCTCCTCATACGTGTTCCTCCATATCGCTAAGGGCTCAAAAAGGTTAGCATGATGCCTCACACTAGGTGGTGGCATATGATCTACCTGTATGTCCAAATGTGGGGGCAAGGAAGGGGCCATCTCTATAGTGACTTAATAGAAGATGTCTCGCCACTCTCGAGTGCACACTTCCAAAAGAAAACCATAAAGAACATTAGAACATGCCATGACAAGTAAATGAAAATATGCATAACCTTAAAATCATAATTAAGCTATAAAACATATCATTACCTGGATCTCCAACCCACCAATTAGGTTCTCATTGTGGCATGATAGGCCCCTCATGTGTTGGTAGCATGGAAGGTGTGGTACCACTAGCCTCCCCATGCTCACGGGAGATGATGCTTGTTGCAGTTGTTGAATATGCTTGGGTGACTCGTGAGTGAGATATATGTCTCTCCTCAGGGGCAACTATGGCCTCATCAAACTCATCAAAATCATCACTTGTCAGCCATAGATCCTCCTCATTCTCATCCTCTAGGTCATCTTCTTTGTAATCCTTATCTACATCTCCATTGACCTCCTCTCTCTCATCTCCTCAACCTAGAAGAGGTTCAGCTTCACTTGTAGGATGATCATTAGGGAAAATGGGTGTCGGTTGTGATCTTATCCACCAATGCTCATAGGCTATAGTGGTACCTACTTCATCAAGGTCTAATTTTGGGGGCACATAATTGTCCTCATCATCTAGTTCGCTGAATTTTACATCATTAATCATGGGATGTTAAATTTCTCCAGGTATGGAGCCACTTTGTACTGGTATCAGATATGTGGGTTGTGGCCTCGGTGGTACCTGAATCTATCCAAACTATCACATGACTTGATCATAATAAAAAGGCATCACTATATAATCATGACGTCCCAGTAGGAGCCTATCTTGCTACATCCTAACAAGTTTATGTGTGTGATATGGCCATTGGGGTATGGTAAGATAAGGCCTCCATACCATGTCATCCTCCTCTAAAGAATCAAACTGAATCCTCTAGTATATCAAATCCCCAAACTCTTAGGCCCATCTCAAAGTATACCTGAATGCTCGTGGGTACCCCACAGTTGCTATTGTGGGATAACCTGTAGGCCTAGTGCATGTGATATGCTAGAAGACGCAAACCTGTAAGAGTGTACAATACACTATGTTGTCCATCTCTCGATACACACACTGCCCGAGATCATAATAAAGGTGAGCTAACATACTACAACCCCAAACATACACGGTTCGATGACAATCCATCTCATGGATAATATACATGAGGCCACCATCTAGGTGTGTGCCTCATCCATTAGGAACAAGAGCTAGTGCTATAGTGAAAATCATTATATGTCACAACAACAATGGGTGCATGTATAGGATCCACTTAAGCTTCACATGTGCCCCAACCTTTGTTGGTGCAATAGGCTAACTAGTACATAGTACTCAATGTCTCACTACATTTGTCTATATGATTGATCCTCCTCTATATGAACGGTCTCACCTTAGATCAGTAGTCTTAGGATGTGACGAACATCTTCCAATGTCATAGTCATCTCTCCTGAAGGTAGATGGAATATACAAGTTTCTGCATCCCATCTCTCCACTAGTGCCATCAACATCACATCATGATATCTCATTGGTGGCATAGTGTATATCCAAAATAAACCAGTCTCACATAAGATGTCTATCTCCTCTATGGTTAGCCGAGTAACTTGCTCCCGAAGAAGTGTAAATAACCTACCTCCTAAACGCTAACGTGTGCGAGGTGGAACCTAGAAAATATGAAATAATTTATCAATAACATGACTAAAAATAGTCATCAATCAATTAAAATTAAAACAAAGTTTCTCTAGGACATTTGGGCCAAAATTGGACACTTGGACCATTTTTGGGTGGAGGTACCTAGACACTTTGGCCAGTTTTGGGCGGGGGGTCCTAGACACTTTGGCCATTTTGGAACACTTTGCGACATTTTTGGATGGGGTCCCATAACCTCCTAAAAATGCATAAAAAATTATATAAAGGTAAAAATGTCAACATAAAGCAGAGAACAATGGACTAACTGTGTCTCAGAGCTCGTCACGTGTCACCTCATCTCGCAAAACTGTCAATCTAGGGGTTGGTATGGTTGTCGACTCAAAAATTTCAATCACTCTACACCAAGGTAATTTCTCAATAGATAAATATCAAAATGATAGTTATAAATGTCCTTTTCATTCATATATAATCAACTTATTAAAGAAAGCATATTTTATTTTTTAAGTATATTTCATTCAAATCAACATAAAGGGGGCTAGAGATCTTTGTTTTTGATGTTGTTTATTGTGTTGAATTTGTTTTTCCATCCCTGGCCTTATTCACTACCTATCAATGTGGTATTATACTCTTAATACCCTATTATAAACATTCACATCATCAAGAAAATAAATTCAATGCAGTTAGGTTGCTACCCCGATTCCACCTTCATAAAGCAAGCAAAATTTTGGGGGCATACATCTACCCTTGAATCCGATTCTCTATAGAAATTTGATTGTAAACAAGTAACAAACCGATTTTGTAGGATGTGGTTCCTAACAATGTGGTTTTACAGATGACTACATTGAGGGCTTCATTCTCCCCATTTTTATAAATAAATCCATATGAGTATCATTTTTATCTAGTATAAGTTACTTTCTAAGTGCTTTAGCTTGCATATGCATGTAGTGTCATATGGCCGCTAAAGTGGGGCCTAAATGTAGTGTAGAAAATTGTACTCCTTCTATGTGATACTACAATTTCACACTTAATTTGGACCAATTTTGGTGACCTCACATTTATGCATTTTTACCCTTCATAAATAGGCCCATCAACCCCTTTATTATGCATCCCAAGGCCTATTTTTATCATTTTCCAACATTGCAACATGCATTGAATAAATGCATCTAATTAATTTAATGCCCTGAATTTCATTGATCCTAGATTTTTAGGCCACGACCCATTCGCCCTTGGGTGAATGGGTCCCCTTAAAGATACAAATTCAAATTTTAAACATGTTTTTGGCAGCCTTTTAAAGTCCCAGGTTCAAATTTTAAATGTTAGCTTTCGAGATTTAATAATCAGTAAATTAGAAAGGAAGCCTATAAAGCATAGTCTTTTCACCATTTTACACTAGGCTGAGAAAAATATTAAGAGGATATTCACAAGATTAGCACTCAAGAGAAAGGAGAACATTCAAGAAAGAAAATTTGAATTCTTGGAGCAACATTTCGATTGTTTTTGCAAGTCTTCAAGATCATTTTGTCAAGATTGATCAAGCATTGCTCATGATTGAAGATTGATGCCTATAGTGGATCATGATGGATTCTAAGTTTTGGGACATGCAACTAGCCATTTACCTTGATCTAATGACTTGTTTCCTAGTGATCCCATCTTCTATATTCATTCTAGTAGCCACCTAAAGAAAGGTATAATTAGATTTTGAATCTATTGGGGTGTCTTGATGTCTCACTAATTAGGTCTTTGTTTTATTGTTCATGTTCATTTAGGGATCTTATTCTAGCACACTTGAAAAAGTTTTCTTTGCATTTTGGCTCTAAACAATCTTAGACACACTTAAGATTAGGGCTCACACACACATTTATGTTTTAGATCTATATTTTTTATCAAAGTTTAATTATCAAACTTGGGGTTTGACCAAGGCAAAACCCCATACAAACAAACCAATTTTTTTAATTCTACTATAGGTCCAAATCCTAAAATGGAGATTGAAAGGTACAAGGAAAAAGTGTAGATTAGAAGCTATAGATCCAAATATTGAAGTTTCAGAAAAGCCTAGGAAGACCCATTCGCCCTAGGGCGAATCAATCCTAGTAGGACACTTAGTAGGAGCTTTTGGTGACAGGTGTGTAAATTCATACTCATCTCCGATCTGTCAAAATTTTGTGGATTTTGATAGATAAAGGTTTTAAATTGATGACTCAAGTCTTACATTGCATAATTGGATTCATTTAGTATTTTCATTTATCTTTGAAAAGTGCATTTCAGGTTGATTTACCCCGTCCTCAATCCTAAAGAAAACAACAAGATCTTCATTAAGGTTGACTCACACTAGTACAAAAACACCAATAAACTACTGAAAAAACTACTAAAAACTTCTTATAAATGATTGAACTTCGTATATATAACACGACCACATTGATGACTAAACCATTAGTCATTTATTGGTTTTTTTTATTGATCGATTTGGTCATAAATTTAGTTGTTAATTTGGTAGTATATTTAATCATTGACTATTGTTAACTAGTCATTTATTTAGTCATGGTAGTCATTTATTTAGTGATTTCTATCAATTGGTAGTATATTTAGTCATTTTTATTTACTGATTTCACTAGTCATATATTTAGTCATTTATTCACTGATTTATGCCAATGATTTTACTGTTCATATATTTAGTCATTTATTCAATGATTTCTATCAATTGGTGGTATATTTAGAAATTCTTATACACCGATTTCACTCATCATATATGTAGTCATTTATTCACTGATTTTTTTTCAATTGGTAGTGTATTTAGTCAATTTAATTATTAATTGACACCAATTAGTAGTATATTTAATCATTTTAATTGAATGACATTTGAGGATTTAAACATAAAACACAGAAATACACATCAATCATCAATTGCACACAATAAGATGGTCATTAAGAAGGAAAAATTGGTGAAATTTATTAATAAAAGAAAGGTGTTCTAGTTACAGCTTAGAAATAGTGTATTACAATTTTTATTTTCAATCACAAGACTGAAAACCTGAGTTACAATATTGCACATAAATGACTACAAGAAAGAAACTTCTCCAAAAATCTTTTGTAATGATGGAAACACATGCTTGGAGCCCTTCAATGTGAGCACATTCCCCTTTCATCTCTTAAAACTTCTAAAACATGGGAAATCTTCCTAGATCAAGTTGTAATGTGTAGAATCTAAGAAGGAGAGTGTTGATCATGTCCCAATTTGAAACTCTCTCCTTCAATGCAATCAACAATAACCCAGCTAGAATCTTTCCTCCTTTATATACATTGTTCCATCTGATAAGAGCAACAGGGTCTTCCTTTTCCACCATGAATGAAGTTGTGCCTCAGTACAACCAAAAAAATTACTATTATTCTCAATTCAAAAAGAATAAAAATGCATTGTATATTGCAATTTTACAAAATTAGGTCCAAACACAGCAGAAAGATAAATCAATTAAAAAATTGTAGCCTTGTCAACAAATTCCTTAAACAAAGTGTTCAATATAGGCCTGAAATATGCATAGTGAACCCTTGATTTCAGAACCTTGTTCAAAGTTTAAGAAAGGTGATATGCTCAGATTATGGAATGAAGTTGACATTATAGAATGAAGGCTAGCAACACTAACCAGACTAGAATAACATTATCAACAAAAATTTCCTAGAAACCAAGCCTAATAATTCCTTCAGACTTAATTAGACAACAAAAATGCCAACCCTGGTTCATGTGTTGTCTGAGTAGAGACTTACACCATGGAATAATCCATTTATACATAAGTTCCAAATTAATTTGATGAGAAAATATCTTTGGTATCCAACTGGGAAGCCTTAACATCCAAAAATTACTAACCTGATGTTTCACAACAAGTTTCCCAACTATGGCATCATCTTTACTTAAGAAACCAAATATTGATCCATTGTTGTATTCAATCTCACAGGATTCTCCTTCACAAACAAAAAATGATATATATTAATTTTTTAGCAACTTCCTTAATATCCCCATGTAAGCAAACTAAAATAAGTGTGCATGGTTGACCTTTGTCGTATTTTAAGATAAATGTTGAAACACTTCTTTTTTAGTTGGATCCTAAAAATGTTGCAACTTATGTTCTTCTCTAAAACATTTGTGTAGAAGAGAGCAGGTGTTGTGAGGTTCAAATAGTAAGGAGATTGATGAAAGATGGAGGAATTAAAAATATACTTGCATGTAGTTGGATTGAAGGGCATAAAATGGTACATGCTTTTTTGTGTGGGAGACAGATCACATCCACAAACATGGGAGATCTATGAAAAATTGGAGGAATTGGCTTGGCAAATGAAGGCATCAGAGTATGGTATTTCCAGATTAAAGAATTTTACTTAATAATGTGGAATAGAAGAAAAAAAGAATCATTTATCTTCCACCATAGTGAAAAGATAGAAATTTCGTTTGGTTTGTCAAACATGGCCCCTGGTGTAACTATTAGAGTTGTTAAGAACCTTCGAGTATGTTTTGATTTTCACACTGCATCTAAATTCATCTCCAAGATTGTTGCAAGAGAAATTGTTTTGAGAGATGTGAACCATTTCCATCATTTTAAATAGGGACAATATTCTTGTGGAGAATATTGGTGATGCTAAATGAAACAATCTAAAAAATAGGCTTACACTATAATAATGTGCACTACATCAAATATCTAGTAATAACGAAGGGACATCCATCAAAACATAATAGCAGGGTTTTTTTGTCATATGTTGTAGTTAAAAGTGCCCTGCTAGACATACATGAAAATATGGAAGAAATATACACAAGGAAAGAAAATTGTTTCAAAAAAAATGCCTCAAAGAAATGTGATATTTCATTTTATAGTTTAACCGCGATATCGCACCATTTTGACTTGATCCTTGTGGTGATGCAGGATGTTACTACTACACCGCACCATTATTACTCAACCTTCACGGTAATTCAGGATGTTACTGCCATACCACACATTTATTGCTCGACCTTCGTAGTAATGTGAGATGTTACTGCTACACCGCACTATGTCTTCTTGGCTCTTGTGGTATGGCAGTATTATGAAATTTGTCATGAACATCTACTACCTTGACACAACAATCTTATGAAACTTGTCAATATTTATGGGCACCTTTTAAATTACATTCAAATCTATAAGGAAACTATCCTATAGGGATGGAAGTCCCAAGAAATATGGCAATTACCAATAAATAGTTAACTAGAAACCATGAATTTCCAATGACTAATGGAGAATATACAGAGAGTTAATTTAGTGAGAAAAAAATTATGGCAATCTAAGAGTTCATAGTAGAAAATCATATACCCTCAAAGACCTAATAGTCACAATAGACCTAGTGATAGCTTTTAGATTCATAAGAATAAATTCATAAGAGAATAGATGCAAGAGCATGAAAAGACACTAAGATGGAAGGGCAGTTGGTAGAGTTGAAGAATCAGAACTATAGTGAGAAGGTAGGGAGAACAAAGTAATTTGCAGTCAAGAGAATCATGGAAGTTTCTCAGGTGACTATATTTGGGCAAGGAGAGAAATTGGTGAAAACATTACCATCAAAACAATAAGGATACTCAAAACCCTACCAAACCCTAGGGCATTTTTCATCACCTTGTAGAGATCTCAAACATGCATGAAAATATTTCATAAGAGGGAATGATACTAAAATCATCTCTATTTTTTATGAGATTTTTTTGAACTATTCTTTGAATAAGAGGATAGGCTACCTTGAGTTGAAAAATCCTTGAAGACGAGTTGAGATCAGAAGGAAAACATATGAAGAAAACACTAGCATAATGAGGTTTACATATACTAGGGTCTATTATCACAACACAAACTAGAATTAAATGCACAAAAAAGTAACAAAAATTTAGATTTACAAGTGATGAAAAGAAGTACATGGAAAGTATATTGTGCCAAAAATAAAAAATTTAACCATTGACTATCCAATACAATCTAAAAAAATACAAATATACAATGAAAGTTACTGCCAAATAGTGACAAAGATCTATCCTCTTAGTCATTTTCACATGGTGATTGAGAACACAGTGAGTAAGAAGTAAAAGTGCATTGGATCATAACACTACAAAATGGTCATGAGTTATGCAATTAACTTCACTATTCTTTTGATCACAAAGGATATCGAGATAATAACCAACATACTGATGTGCACAAAGAATGTTCATGGAGTGTAAAATTCCTTACAAAGCAATTACCACATCAAAGTTCAAGGTGAATTGCGCCTAGTATTTTATGTTGAAATGGATATGTTCTAACCTGTAGTTAATTGGTGTACCATAATAGATAGGCTAAATATTTGTTCATATACCATTATTTCAAATTCAAAATTGATATACCTTATTCTAGGAGAAAATCACAAGGGGAGTCTATACATAAGACACCATTGTTTCAAATTCAAAATTGTTTGCTTCATTTATTTGATCTAATACAGCCTGCTATATAGAAGATGGTCTAAAATCACAATAAAATCCTTTATTCTAGGATTACTATTCAAAATCTTCCCATCATAACAATGAAAAAAAGCATCAGTCATTAACTTAAACTCTACAAGAGTTTCATTAAATTCTACTTTTCCACTCTCTTTTCCATTCTGAATTTTATTCCTAGTTTCATCAATTAAGAACTTCCTCAACCTGTAGATCTTGTTGTTAGCCATAATTTTAGCAAGTGTCAAGGATAGCTTCAAGTTTTTACCCAAGCATCAATTGACAAAATTTGGCCTTACCAGAATTTTCATCTAGTAAGGCCAAATTTTGTCAATTGTTGCTTGGGTACAAAAACTCAAAGCTATCCTCCACACCTAGTAAAGTTATGGCTAACAGCAAGATCTACAGGCCGAGGAAGTTCTTCATGGATGAAATTGGGAATAAAATTCAAAATGGAAAATAGAGTGGAAAATTAGAATTTGATGAAACTCTTGCAAAGTTCAGGTTAATGACTGATGCGTTTGTTCATTGTTATGATGGGAAAGATTTTAACAATCATCCCGAAATAAAGGATTTTACTGTGATTTTGAGAGCATCTTATATGGAGTAGGTTGTCTTAGATCAAATAAATGAAGCAAAAAATTGTGAATGAGCCAAAAAATAATAATTTGAGATAATGGTGTCTTATGAATAGACCCCCCCTGTGATTTTCTCCTAGAATAGGGTATAGCAATTTTGAATTTGAAACAATGGTATATGAACAACTATTTAGCCTATTTGTTATGCTACAATAATTAACTGTAGGTTAAAACATATCCATATCAGCATAAAATACTAGGTGCAATTCACCTCAAACTATGTTGTACCTAAGTATGATAATACCTAAGCTTTTAGTGTTTCTAGATGAAACATATAGTAGAAAAGTGTAGTCTCCATCTGAAGGAACTATCTTTGGAGCTCTTCCTTGAAATGAGGGTTGAAAACATTAGAAGAAAAGAAATACCATAATTCTAAAGTAACAATTTGTATCAAGCCAAATATTAGAAAGTGTAATTAAAAAGACAAATCCTTACAATTGGACCAAGAAGATTTATGATTTTATCTTTAGAATGTAGGAACTTTCTCTGTCAGAGCTTCACGACCTCAAATTGGATCTCAAGTTGGACCAACAGATTTATGATTTTATCTTTAGAATGTACAAAATTTCTCTTTCGGATATTAAGGATGTTAGATTGGATCTCAAATTGGACCAGCAAATTTATGATTTTATCTTTAGAATGTAGGAACTTCCTTTGTCGAATATTCAGAAATTCCTATACTCAAGTTCTACTTTCGAGTGAAAACACCTGGAAGTTTTTCAGACCGGTTCAAAGTACTCTCCAACTTGGTTATGTCATTGATAGTAATCCAAGTTTGCCTAAACCATCCATACCCGAACGTTTCATCACAATCTATTCTTCTTGCACATAAAAATGCCCACATATTAACCCCTTCTAAATTAATCTCAAATTCATCATAAAACCATAATTAATAAATCATTTCAGTTTCAGAAAGAATCCAATTTCATTTACTATAAAAAAAAGTATAAATCACAAAAAATCCATGAAGCCATACATCCAAAGAGAAAATAAGCAATGTAAGGATTTGAGCAATATAAGTCCAAATGGTTATGTTGTAATAGTAATGGAATCACCATAAGAGCACAATTGAGGAAAAAATTCTTGTGACTTTAATTATGTGATCCATAACTCTATTGGTCATGTGGCATAGTTGTGCTATAACAAATACAAGATGCATTCATGTGTGACCCAAGTTTAATTTTTCTATGTTGTGATAGAAATGGAGGCACTCATATGAGTACAATTCATGTATAAATCATTGTCATCACAATAAGGTGTCAATCATCATTGGGTGCATTCAGGTTGACTCAATTTTAATAGGTTACAATGTAATGATAGCATGATCCAAGAGTGATTACATCTTGCTGCAATAAAGAGCCTATATTCTGGTTGATATGCAGAGTGGTAGTGTTATATCAATTATGTAGTGCATTCAAGCACAACCCATGTTTAATGGGCTATTCTAGAGAGTGATCAATATTTTCTAAACCTTCTAAATTTTACTTAAAACTGTACAAATTAAACTATAGAACAAGTTTTTTACATACTTGAATGCAATCTTGGGTTACCACAAACTATAATAATGTGATCTGCTAATAACCATTATGAAAATTATTAAAGAGAGACCCATTCTATATAGAATCTGATTAGGTTTACATACCTTAATTGATCAACCACAAGCTTCCCACACACTCTAGGATACAATCCAAGATCATACCACAACCCTATCAAGACAACTGATTTTTTGACCCAAGACTTAAGGTTGTTTTTAATATCAAAAAAAGCATTGGTAAGAGCATGACTAGGGTACAAACCCTAGGCCTCTGTAGAAACATAAACCATAGCTCTAGTGGATTAGTGAGGTTTCAATACCAAAAATATTGAGACATTGTATCCAATAATAAAATCTTGCAATCTAAAGATTATAGCCAATAACAAGCACACTATTTAGCTTAGTAACATTTGTAAATGCAATCTATGGTAAGAAGAATGGTAGTCACTTGAGGTGTGACAGTCAAAATAGGTTGAGCAGTGACAATATAATAAAGCTCAAACCTTGCATAGTAAAGTGGAGATTTTAACAGTGAGTTTCCTTACCCCCTTGTTGATCTTAAGGGTTTTTCAAATGCTATTGATAGTGTTAGACAAGGAAAATGCAATGAGGGAATGACTGTCCAAATGAAGTAACAGTGTTAATCACAGGTTCAATGTTTCTTCTTAGACATTGTATAATGGAGGTAGTGAATTGCATGTTTGAGCAATTTTTTGAGACTCATCAAAGATGGGAGAATAGTGAATAATACCTTGTGGACTATGAAGTAGTGACAATAAGATTGAAGGATCTTAAGACCCACAATACCATGAAATAATGATTCCCTTGCAGTAAGTAGCTAGTCTATAGGGCATAGTTTGATTTTCTAGAAGGATTCTCATGAAAGGAATCTTCAAATGACAGTGAGTGAGTTGTTTGAGATTGCAGCTGAGGGTGCAATATCCAATCTTAAAGGCAATTAACAAAGCAGTAAATGTGTAAGAAAATAAACTCCTACACAACAAACAATTCACAATGTTATCTTGTATTATGGAAAGTATTAAAGCAAGACCCATGCTATATAGGATACATTTCCCTGATCAGGTTTACATACCTTAATGATCAAACACAAGCTTCCCACACACTTTAGGATACAATCCAAGATCATACCACAACCCTGTCAAGACAACTAATTTTCTGACCCAATATTTAAGGTATTTTTTTAATACCAATAGAAGCATTGACAAGAGCATGACTAGGGTACAAACCCTAGGCCTCTGTAGAAACATAAACCATAACTCTAGTGGATTAGTGAGGTTGCAATACTAGAAAGATTGAGACATTGTAGCCAATAAAAATATATTGCAATCTAAAGATTGTATCCAATAACAAGCACACTATGTAGCTCAGTGACATTTGTAAATGCAATGTATGGTAAGAATAATGATAGTCACTTGAGGTGTGACAGTCAAAAAGAGGTTGAGCAGTGACAAGATAATAAAGCTCAAACCTTGTATAGTAAAGTGGAATTTTAACTGTGAGTTTCTTTACCCCCTTGTTGACCTTAAGGGTTTTTCAAATGCTATCGACAATGTTAGACAAGGAAAATGCAATCAGGAGATGACTGCCCAAATGAACAGTGGTAATCACAAGTTCAATGTTTCTTCTTAGCCATTGTATAATGGAGGTAGTGGATTGCATGTTTTAGTAGTGTTTTGAAACTCATAAAATATGGGAGATTAGTCAATAATACCTTGTGGACTATGAAGTAGTGACAATAAGATTGAAGGATCTTAAGACCCACAATACCATGAAACAATGAGTCCCCTGTAGTAAGTAAGTAGGTAGTCTATAGGGCATATTTTGATTTTATAGAAGGATTCTCATGAAAAGAAACTTCAAGTGATAGTGAGTGAGTTTTTTGAGATTGCAGCTGAGGATGCAATATCCAATCTTAAAGGCAGTTAGCAAAGCAGTAAATGTGCAATAAAATCAAATCCTACATAGCAAAAAATTCACAATGTTATCTTGCAAATAATTCACAAAAATGTCATTGTATCTTGATGAAAGTAGTGACCTTAATGGTCAATCACTGGCAAAATTTTAAGCAAGTCAATGAGTGGTGGTTTGGAACAATGGTAGGCATGAAGGACTTGCTTTATATGCATACTATGTAGTCTAGCTTAAGACAACATTCTTAGAAGAGATTGGAGGTGGATTATGAAACTCAAGGGTTACCATGATAAAGATTAAAGAAAAGACTGAGATCTATTTAAAAGCCACTGTCATGAAGATATTAAATATGTCACATACAAAACCCTAGCAGCTGGAGTAATGAATAGAGTGTCAAAGAGGACAATGTGTTGGGGCAGATTTAGGAGATCTCCACATTATCTAATCAGAGGCAAATACATCATTTATTTATTTTTTAAATTAAAATCAATCATTCTATACCCTATATAGGATACTTTGATACTTCAAAAGCATCTAAAGGAATTTGAGATTATGCAAATGTATGTCAATTAAATACTTGGATTATAAAAAGTAGCGCAAACAATGTAACCCTTGTTGAGCAGAATAGGAATGAGATAAGTAGCAATGAATCCCATGCCTCTTGTCACGCACATCTCCTTACCATTCTCTATCATTTTTTATTGAAACACTTCTCCATTTTGGTGGGCTACACCTAAAATAAGGTTTTGACGAAGGTTTTAGAGTATGTTTATTAAAATGAAAACTCCATTTTTGCGGGCTAAACCTAAAAATAAGATTTCGACGAAAGTTTTAGAGTATGTTTATTAAATTTTTAGAGTATTTTGGTAGGTTATTGATTCTTGATTCCTTAAATGATTTATTCAAATGGATTGTGACTAAATAATTGACTAACTATTTAGTCATTTTTATTTGTGTGACTAAATAATTTTTTAGTCAACAACCAAATTAGTCATTTATTTATTTATTTATAGCTGGGTTGCAAACAAATATTAGAGTCTAGTCATTTTTAGTTGTTGTGACTAAATTTTTTAGTCATGTAGTCATTAATTTTCCAAATTCTACTAGTGTCACCTAATGGTTGAAAGCAAATCTTGCCCTAGGGGATCTCTTTTTCCTAATGAAATAAGGAAGATAGGTGCATACCCCCATTATTTTTGAGAAACCCTATTTTTTCTACATTTCATTTAATAACTAGGAGATAAGGTGATGTGTTGTCCCCTTCCTTAAAAGGTGAAACATTTCCTTAAAGGGTGGATATTTCCCACTTTTGGTGGTTATTAATGGTCAATTCTTATTGGTTGATTTATCACCTTCAATCTCTCCTTAGTTTTATATAAACTCACTACCTAGCTTGTATTTTTCATCTTGAAAGCTCTTAATACAATTTTGTCATCTTGAAATTGCATATCTCTTGAAGTTGTTGGTTTGCATTGTTAATGTTTTTCTAGTTTGTGTAGCTTTCAATTTATCTTATAAATTTCCTTGGGTTATTTGATCTATTTTATATTTCTAACATGGTCTCAAAGCTTTATTTTAGAATTCTGAGTTCATAGATTCCTAATTTATATTTTGAGATTTTTATGTGAGATCTTGAAAATATGAGTATGATCTTCTCTTACATCATATGATGACTTGAAGAATCAGAAAAAAAAATGATATAAATACTAGATTTGGGGTTTTCTCTTTGTATCTTTATATTACAGGTTCATTTTGGATCATGTTGCTGCAAATCTAAGCTCACTATTTAGTTTAGAATATCCAAGAAAGTCATATCTATTGGAATATGAATTCAATTTTATAGTTATTCTAGTAGTGACAGATAGTCGACATTGATATCTATACAATTGAAGGTTGTAGTGATGGGGGTCCTAGGGGGTTGTCGTAGCCCCTTGCATGTCGAAGGCGTTTCTGATAATGTCGTAATTTTTTTAGGCTCTCTATTTTTTGCCTTTTTTCCAAATATTTGACACGTAGTTGTATGAGTCATACTTTCTATTTTTAGAAATCTGTGTTTGACAAGGACTCTGCAACTCATATTTCTTATACTCTATTGAAGTCATATTTTTTGTAACTTTTCAGAAGACTAATGTAATTGCAAATTTCTTGAGAAATGAAATGTGAAAGATCTTTGCTCGTGGTTTTTTCTTGGTATAATTTTACCAAGTTTTCCATATAAATACTAAGTTAAAGTTGTGCTTATTATTTTTCTCTCTTTTATACACTGTAAATTTTCTTACAATATCTAGCTTTTGTTTCACTCAATTTGAACACTATTTGATATAGTTGCAAACTGGGGTTTAAAGCTTAGATCTTTTGAAGGGATTTTTATTGGAGCAATTATAGCCCAAATAGACCTTTGTATTGCATTCAGATAGCCCAAAAACCCTTGTTTTCATATAAAAATTTCTATATTAGACGAATTTTATTTTTGACAAATTGTTATTTTTCTATGAGGGTCATCATTACGGGATAAATTCAACCACTTTTTTAAAAAACGTAACTTTTTTCCACGGTGTTTGTTTTTGGAAAACAAGATATCATTTAAAATTTGGAGATGAGAACTTTCCATCCATAGAGGTATTCAAAATATTTTTTTTCATTTTCTTCTAGATATTGTAGGCTAAAATTGTTTGTTACAAATTTCTTCTGTAACACCCCTTCATTTTGATTCTTGTTCAAATTGTTTTATGCTATGTTTGGTTGCAGTTACTTTGATACTGGATATATTTTGTTATAATGTTTTGATTGCTACTATTGAGTGACAAATATTATTGTGGGATGTAGTTATCTGATTATTGTTTCACTTGCATTATGGATTAATGATGTTGTAGAGTTAACATGAGATGTTATTATGAGATTACTGGATTATGATGAAAGTGTCAATTTCGATGAGTGTATTGGTGAAGAGGATGAGTTCGCATCACTCGCTTGCGAGCGCCCTACGAATCTGTAATTCCTTCTTCACGGTGTGTATTATATGCTGGATATATTGCATGATGTTGTTTACTTGGTTGCAGGATTGCAGGTACATAACATCGACTCCACCTGGTTTCACAGGTTTGAGCGTGTCGATCCAATGGTTAAGTTGAATGGGAGATAGTAGCTAGGTAACATGTGTCAAGTTTACACCCTAGCCTTAGTGTGTCGTTAGTTGTGTGTGTCGAGTTATTGTCTGTCTTGTTTTAATGTTATTTATTTCTGAAGCATTCTTGATTTGGAAATAGATATTTATAATAATTGCATTTAAATCATGTTGATGGTTATTTAATTTAAATAATGCAATATGGATAAAAGTTTATACTTAAATTAATTAATTATATTTAGTTTATTTAATTAATTAAATTTGATCCAAGGGGTTGAATTTAGTTATTAAATAATTAAATTAATTAATTAAACGTGATGCAAGAGAATGAAAGGAAATAGAAGAATTAAAATTAAATTTGGAATTTAATTCCAACGTGTGGGAATTAAATTAGAAATTGTAATTAAATGTTTATTTGGGAAATTGGTTGCAACTTTGGAAATTAATTTATTATTTGAAATTTCATTTTAAATTGAAAGTGGGTTTTGAAAAGTGAAATTGAAATTAAAATTGAAAGTGAAATTGAAATTGAAAATTGAAATTGAAATTGAAATATCTAATTTGCATGTAATGTGAATTAGGGTTGTAAATATTGAAATTGAAATTGAAATTGAAATATCTAATTTGCATGTGATGTGAATTAGGGTTGAATTAGGTATTTTTGATTTATAAGAATATATGTTTTTA
This sequence comes from Sequoiadendron giganteum, assembly GCA_007115665.2. NCBI lineage: Eukaryota > Viridiplantae > Streptophyta > Pinopsida > Cupressales > Cupressaceae > Sequoiadendron > Sequoiadendron giganteum. The sequence goes on from CM021110.1 coordinate 173,930,635, forward strand.
ATTTTAGGGAGGGGAGTTTTTAGAAAAATACATTTTTACAGCAGGAAAGAAACTTTGGAAAATTTGCACAAGGGTTTGAAGAAAGTTTGATTGTAGAATTGATTGAAGAAAAGATTGTTTGTATTTGTTGGATTTTGGATTGGATTCATTGGAGGATTGAAGAAAATTCAGGAAATCTTTGGAGGAGGCTTGCAACAAAAATTCATCTCTTCCTGTAGCTTCTTGTACCAGGTTTTCCTCTTTGTGTTTTATTATTCTTGATTGTTTTTCTTTAAAATAGTATTGATTAAAGATTTGTTTGTTAAATCTGTTTTAGAAAACAAGCTTGATATTAGAAGAAAATAATTAAATAAATTTACAGCCTTTGCTTGTGAAAATTCTTGAGTGAAAATTGTGAAAACCTTAGTTGAATTTAAAATTATTTGGGGAAATCAATTTTGTTGTTATTGAAATCAAACATAGAGATTGAACAATGCATTTAGAATGTTTTTAGAAAATGAAACCCTTTGTTATTTTTAAAAATCGGATTTTAAAATCTGCAGTATAGTTATATTTTCATGGTAAAATGGTCTGGTTGCGCCACCTATAACTTCACTTTCACAAACTGGGTTTTCAAGAAATTTAAAGGGTTTTTGCATTTTGAAGTTTTCTTACTCCTGTCCAAAAATTGGAAATACCCAGATTGTATTTTTTGAGTTATGCTTGAAACATGAGACTGCTGTTATATTATTTTCCCATGGCTGTTCTGAAAAGAAAATAATAATAAATTGATATTTATAAATATTAATATTTTAGGTATTGTTATTATAATATTAAAATATTATCTAATAATATTTTATATTATAATTTATAATACTAAAGTATTATATTTATTTATATTATTTTAAATAAAATTTGTATATTTGATTAGTGGAATTAATATTATAAACGTATGGGGAAATTATTGTTTATTTTAAAATGGCATGTTAAAGTTTAATTGAAGGAGTTAAATATTTGATTTAGATAATGCATAATTTAAAATTTAGTTGTGGAATTTAAATTCATGTGTGAAAGGTCCACTTATTAATTTGATTTAATTGGATAAATATATATTTATATTTTGGAAAATTAGTGATAAGGGATATTTTATTTTGAATTAAACAATTTAATATTCTGTAAAGAATAGAAGAAATGTTAATGATTAAATATATTTAAATATATTAATTTATATTTAGTAGATATATAGTGAAGGTATATATCCATTTGAGAGAATAAATAATATTTTATCTTATTTTATTCTGTTGTTTGCAAATTGGGTATTATTAGTGTTTTAAAAGAAATGATTAGTATGTGTAGAAAATGTATAGAGAAAAATATTTTTTAATAGAAGTAATTACTTGATTTAAAAGAAAATATTTATTTTGTTAATATGATTGAAGAAAATATATTGAAATGTATATATATATATCCATGAGTATTTTCAATCAGTATTTACCTTGTTTTAATTGAGTGCGTGTAATTTAGCTTTGCATGAAGAATTTAAATGATAAATTTTGAATGTATGGTCAAAATTGATAAGGAAAAGGATATTTAAATGTATTGAAGAATTATAGAAATATTAATATTTAAATGTTTGTTTTATTTAATGAGATTTAATTAGAAACAATATGAATGCGCGGCCAAATAGACAAGCCAAAAGATATTTTTATACATTGATGAAATTGCATGTTTTTAAATGGATGGTTGATGAGACATAGACTCCGGATAGAAAATTGGAAAAGATTGTTTGCAATAGTGTTAGGTTGCATTAGAAGTAAATTTAGGAACTATCTCTATTGAAAAGGACAAATAGTTATTATGTTTTATTTCCATAGAACAAATTAATCGTTGTGATTGGAATATTAAAGAATCTATATAATTGAGTTTATTAATATATATGTTTGGTGTATATATAATATGGAGCATATAAAATATGTTAAGGGTAAATTCATTATCGTATTTCGTTTTTATAAGATGTATGCAATGTATTATTGAATAGAGATTTAAAAATGGATTGATTAGTGTATATGGAAAATGAATAGAGAAACAATATGTTATTATATTAAAGTGATTGAATGTGTTAAATAGAAAATTGAATGAGATGTAAGATTTGGTTAGGAAATGGAAGGAGTTTACTTGCATGGATTTGTGTTGATTTAAAAGTAAATTAAGAAGTTTTATTGATGAGGCAATCAATTATATTATTTATTAATTTCTATTTAGATTAATTGAATCATTGTGATTGGATTATGAAAGAGATATGGATTTAGTATATCCAAAAGTAGTATCTTCCTCATGCTTATCTTAAAAGATTTAATTCTTTGTATTCAGTAAAGGGGAGTAAGTTTAATTATTTTAGATTTCCAATAATGAAAAGGGAAATAGGGGTTATAATTATTTTAGATGATTTACTTATCATGTCTTTGACTTTGTCAACACTACCTATTGAATGAGTATGGATTTAGGAAATCCAAATATTAGATTTGATTGATGACTTGAATGCTTTTGTTGCTATGTCGTCAAGTTGCATTGTTGGTTTTGGGATTTAGTGTTAGTCCTAAATTATAAGTCTTCCAGAAGAACTAAGAGGATAAGGGTTGTTGAATCTTTATGCCATCCAGTTGTTTCCCTTGGGTAGTGCATGGCGTCTTTTCAGTTTTACCCGGTTTTCATGAACGGGGATGTTTGCACCTCCTTGTTTAGGAGCGGATTATGGGATCCGTGTCTCCTTGTATGGAGTGACCTTGTTATGTGGTTTCATCTTGTTGCCTCCTGTGAAAGGAGTGGACTATGTGTTGTTGCCTCCAAGATGTTTGGAGTGAGATATTTTGTACCTTTTATGAAAGGAGTGGACTATGTGATTGTTTCCTCCAAGATGTTTGGAGTGAGTCCTTTTATTTGTATCCTCCTTGTGTTGGAGTGGATTATAATGCCTAGTTGGTATGCACTTGTGTTTCCCTTGGTGGATTGTTTGGGTGTGAGTTGTCGAATAGAAGAGTGGCTTTTGTTAGGGGCCGGAGCCCAAAGTGGTAAACCGGGTAACCTTCAAAAGTGAGTTAATCAAGTGATAATTAAATTAATGTACTTAGATGATTAGGATGCAGTTCACACTAATCAAGATAATTTAATCCTCACTCATAGACACAAGGGCTTGTTTAGACTTGGGATGAGTGAGAAGGCCTGGAATGGCAAGATCAACTATCTTGCTCTTGCGAGAGGTAGTTGATTCTGCATGAGTGAGTATGAGTGCCGGGATTCGGTTGAGGCCACCAGGATTACTTGTGCCGGAGTCTATGAAGAATGCCCAGAGGATATCTCATGACAAACCTTGCGATGACACTCTATCTATGACAACTGTTGTTAATTGTTTTATGTGTATAGTTCTGTGAACATACTTGATCTACTTTATGTCTGGAAGCAATGTGACCTATGTCAGTGATGTTGGAGTTGTACTTGTATTGTACTTGTATTTTTATTTGATTTGCACTTGTGTTGTACTTGATTCGTACTTGTATGGTGAATGAGTTGTGCTTGTTAATTCATTTGGTTGGTTATAACTGTATGAGTCAGTATGAGTCTGCCTTTGGTTAGAGGTAGTAGATCTTTGTCCTTGTTACTTTGTTACTATCTCCTAGCATGGGGGGTGGGCCTTCGGGTACCACATTGGTTGGGTGGAACATGCACCAAAACCGTTGGGTCCCCATCTATCTTCAGTACTTGGTGGCGAAACATCCAGATGGACAGCTCGTGATTCTTGTTGTATTATCTTGCATTGTAATATTTTTAACTTGTATAAGTTATTTTATCCCTCTTATGATTATGAGGTGGAATTTTGTAATTGTAACCTTGAGTATTATTGCCTCATTCTATGAATGAGTGATGTAACTATTGGATCAAGATAATGTTTATGAGATTGTATCTCGGTTGATTATCTTTTTATGTTATGTGATATTCTTATGATGTATGATGGTGATTTCATAAAGTTCATAAGGCTATGGTTATATGTAATATGTATGTGTGGGTTTAAGTAATCCTAACCTTGTAGCCTTAGAGGTTGTTGTTAACTAGTAAGTGAATGTGTATGTTAAATGCACTTTATAAAAAAAAAAAATTGGTTCGCTTATGATGTTAATTGCAACTTCCTTTAAGGTTACTTGGCGGGGCATTACATCTTCAATAGGTCATAAATCTCATGCAGGAGCTTTATTTTTTGGAAATAATGGGCATTAGAAAGACATTGAAGAGTACTATGCAGCTACATGGCTAATTTTTCTAGATTTTGTTAGATTCATTTTGTATAAAAATTTGTAATTCTGGTGATTATGGGCCTATTGAGCATTGTATCTTGGAAAAGGATTTGAAAATGCACTAAACTATAAAGTTTCAACCTTGTAATATTGGGCGGTGAATTTTTGTATTAGTGAAAATGGTGGGGTGTTTTGGTGTTCATTTGGTGTCTTTTGCAATCATTTTTATGGGGATTATACAAACATTTTGTAATCACAAACTAAGATAAAGTTTCATTTATGGGGGGTTTAGTCATGTCTCTTAAAAATGATTTTTATCCTTCTATTTTACTTCAGAGAACTATTTGTCATGGAAAAAAGGGATAAATAATTGTTGCCTTGAGTAGAATCTACAACCCTATTTCCTTGGACTTTTTCCTTAGCCAAGTGACTATGATCATAAGAATATATGGTTTAATAACAATGGCATGGTCTATGGACCAATATGTCTTACTATTTGTAAGGATAATATACATCACATAGAGCACACTAAGTTCCCTTTCACTTCTTGGACCATCATCCAATAATTTTATGGAGACTTTGAATCTTCATCTAAAAGTGATGTTTCCTTGGATAACTAGGCTCTTGAGGATGATATTGAGACATGTTTTCCCATCTTGTGAGGGAAAATCTTGTGTGGGCAATCAGTTCATTGATATCCCATAAAATATACCTATTTCTATTTCAGATTCTAAAGATGCTCCTTTGAGAGCCTACAATGATTCATTACAGTAGGATCATTTATGTCTTCTAAATTTAGTCTATTGAGACCAATTTCTACCAAACATCTCTTGTTTGTTTGTAGAGTCCCTTATTTTAGATCCAGATGACACTATTGAGGTCTCTGAGGACAAATCTTTGGCCCTTGCATTCGTTGCTACTAAAAAGTCTAGTGTTGTTTCTTCAAAAGTTTCCAGTGACTTCTTATAGCAAAGCATGCAGTCTTTCATATTCAAATTTGTGGGATGATATCTTGATAGGGATTTCAAACTTGTTTATGGAGACACATATTACAAATTTGGGAGACACTATTGATTGCATTCATCTCCTCTTTGATGAAGTTGACTCTTCTTTAGTTGTTGTGAAGGAACACTTTGGCCCTCTCGTTCGTGATCATTCATCATAATTTGACATGAATATGGATACTTTGGATTAGAATTTGGAGGATATGTATTTAGAGGAGATACTTGTATTTGGATTGTATTCTACATCAGTCTCTAAGATATTTTGAGTTTTTATTTTTCAATAGTGTGGCCTAGAATGCCTGATTTGATTCTGAGAGTCTTCAACATTGACATGAGGAAACTTGAGCCGAGTTCAAAGACTTCATACATATTGCACTTTCTTACTACATATTCCTTTCAGGAGTGGGGAGATAGCTTGCATGCACCTTTAGTTTCATTTCTTACTAAGGGGAGGGATTTTGTTCAATGATTGTGGACCATCTTCTACATCTTGTTTTGAGCATCTATCATTGGATCTCTTTGGGGGAGCTACTTATTCCTTCTCTTCTCTCTCTATGTGGGGGATGTTCTCTATCTATTTGTGGGGGGGATTCTTCTTCTTTGGGGGGAATTTGATATGTACATGGGTACCTTACATGGCCTCATTTTTTGAGACCCATCATCTTTTACATACTTTTAAGCTATGCTTAAGGGTGGGTGTTGGTGTAGGTTTTTATTTTCCTAGTGGGATAATTTATTTGTCCTTATTCATAGGTTTTTCCTACACTTATATTAAGCTTTCTTAGGATAATAAAGTGAGTTTATTATTTAATAACTAGGAGATAAGGTGATGTGGTGTCCCCTTCCTTAAAATGGTGGAACATTTCCTCAAAAGGGTGGAGCTTTCCCACTTTTGTTGGTTATTGGTGGTTAATTCCTATTGGTTGATTGGTTGATTTACCACCTCCATCCTCTCCACGATTCTATATAAACTCACTACCTAGCTTGTATTTTTCATCTTGGAAGCTCTTAATGCAATTTTTTCATCCTAACATTGCATATCTCTAAGAGTTGTTGGTTGCATTATTTCTATTTTTCCAATTTATGTAGCATTGGATTTATCTTATAAAGTCCCTTGGGTTATTCAATCTATTATAGATTTATAAAAAAAACCTTATATCATGGTTCCCCCAACATTTTGTTCACCAACTAGCCCTAGACCTAACCAATTATGTAGCAAACAATCCAAGAATCAAAGAATGGTTTGGAAAAATATCATATCTCCCCTTGATTATTCTCTCTTAGCATCTCATTCATTTTCCCTTTTCAACCACCATCCTTCTCCTATCCATGATGATCCTTCTCCCTTGCCTCCTAATTTTACTCATCGATATATGGACATTGGTGATGCTTTAGTCCTATCACTTCAACCTCTTAATATTAATTCTGTTATATCCCCATTAATTTTCCCATCTAGTAGCCCGCTAATAACTCGTTTTCCTCAACATTTCCTCCATTCCATCTTGTCTCCATTTCATACCATTTTCAACACCATTTATGACCTCCCACTAATCACCACCACTTTTATCCCACTATTTGAGTGAATAATTTAGCTAACACTTAATTCTTTATCAATGATTATGAGACAACCCCCCACCTTAGAATCCTTGAATAACCCTACCTTGTACATATAATATTTTTCTTTGTGTTATTGTCTACTTCTATGTGATGAGCTATTATGAAACTCGCTAAAAGGAGAATTGTTTTTGTGTTATGTTATGATGCACCTTATCCATACTTATATTTGTCATGCTTTTTATCTTGTATGTCTTTATTTTCCTATTGTATTTTCTTATATTTGTGTCTTTCATCATTCTATGTGTAAATAATCTATGAATCATGCACAGTATGAGGGATCCACTACCACTAGTCATGTTCACCCAGAAATTTTTTCTTTTATCCTTATTTTTGATGTATTCTATTAGGATTTTTATATTCTTTCTTTTTTTTCTTCTTTTTACATATTCTTTTTTTATATTTCATTTTTAAAGCACATTAAATTTTTGGACCTAGGACAATGATTTTGACAAAATCCTTTGTCCATGCACCAAGAGTGACTAATAATTTTCCCAATCCTTTCTTCTACATATGCCTACTTTTTTCCATTATTTTCATGCACCATCCACTACCCATTTCACATCACACATATATATGAGCCTCTTTTCTGATATCATGCATTGGCACTTTCCCTATTGATTTTTGACATTCGATTCATGATCATGATCCCACTGCATTCACCACCTATTATTTCCTTTATATCTTATGTTAAGTACTATACTCACACTCAATTTCATAAGTACTATATCCCCTCTACTTTCCCTAATATCTAAAACTTAGTAGTGAGTCTTAGAGCCTCATTTATGTAGAGAGTGACCATGAGCATGTTGATTTATATACTCTTAGTTAGAGGTTCCAACCAACACTATGAGGGTGACATCCAAGAGCTAAAATAAATGCCCATAATTTTTAATTTAATCTTTAGTGATGAACCCTTGCATCTTATTGATTTCATGTGGTTAGATTATGGAGGTCTCATTAAATTAAAAATGTGAAAAAGAAAAAATAAATTTGCATGACCACATAATCTAATATTCAGGGATGGGCCCTTGTATCTTATTGGTTGCATGGGTTAGATAATGGGGTTAGTGTAAAAAAATAAAAATAAAAAGTAAGAGAATGCAATCCCAAGAGACACATTTGAAATATATATCAAAGCAACTTGAAGGCCTTGTATAAATTAAAATTAAAATCACTCTACAAAGCTTGATATCTCACCACTTATCCCCTTTCTCATGTATTCCCTATCCCTATTCATTATCTAGTATGAATCATTTTATAATTAGCTAGGATTCCTCCTCTTCCCATTTATTCTAGTATCCATGACCTAAGAGTACACTTTTTTTTTAAGAATTTCAGCTTTTCACATCTATTTCCTAGTCCTCATACACTTGAATACTTCCCAATCTCTCACAAAGTTGAAATTCCATAATAATAAAACTTGGAATAATTCATGGAAAGTCATCATTTCACCCCATACATGCTTGTGGTACCTCCATGTTTTTATACCACTTCCACACCTACAAAACCTTCTTTACTTCTCTTATTCCATCCTACATTATGTTTTATAATGAATATGAAATTAAATAATATTCATGTTTGACATGGTGCATAAACTTAGGAATTCATTTTGAAATCTGTCAATCTATCACTGGCCTTGAATACATTAGAGAAACTATTTTACAATCTATCATGAATTTATATGTTTTTGAATGTGTAAGAGAGGGGGACCAACAACTGCAAGGCCCCAGGTCACGAAAGGTATGTTGGTGTTTCAATTAGCACCTCTGGAGTGCTTATTGGAAACAGACATCTATTGCAAGTGTGTTAGTACATGCTCTTCGGATTATAGAGAGGAAGATCTCTCTTTGCTGATTTTCTCCTATAAAAAAGGGGTGTACTAAGGTTCATATCTTTTTTACTCAGTGACAGGACACAAGGGTGCATAAACACAATGCACCGTAGCTAAGCTTTTTCTTTGGTTTCTGCAGATCTTAACTATGACTAACTAAGCTTCTAAACTATCCTACCTCCCCAAGATAAACAGAGCATGAGGGCATAGGAGCGAAATGGATTGGTTGGATCACTTGAATCCTCTGTCTCAATGTAATATGGTCGAGGCTCTGAACCTTTGGATATATACCAAGATAGGGCTCGATACAAGCAAACACTCTCTTATGGTAAACTGGATCTGAGACTTGCCAAGGAGGAGGAACCCCTGTCTGAGGTGTAGGCTTGGAAACAGCTCACTGGAAACAACAAGGAACGATGATCTTTCTAACAGGATTCCTGAGGAGGTGACGAAACTTGTCCAAAGTGTAGGCTGCAAGACAAATCATTAAACAACATCATACGATAATGATTGATAACAAAATATCCAAGGAGGTGACGACACCTGTCCAAGGAGGAGATTGAAACAATGCACTATTTAGAACAAGACTGTGAATACACTCAAGTATTTAGATCAAGCAAGCATGCACCATCAAATTTATTTCTTCAAGCTTCTCCAAAGAATTACAAAGGTCGGGACAGCAAAGGCACGAAATCATGCACAATTACGATCAACCAACGAACTCTCATCCAAGAGTGAATAGATATAAACAAGCTAACTCTGGCAACAATGTCGCAGTAATTTTGCTTAGCAAATAAAGGTTAAAAAATAAATAAAGAACTAAGGCTCTTATTTATAGAAACTCAAAGGAGTAGGCAACCCTAAAATCTCCTTGAGTTAACAATCAGTTCTTGCCAATCAGCAAGATTTATTCCTATGTCTAAAAGTAGGTGAACAATCAGTTAACTAGAAATCTACTTCAGTTAACTGAAACTAAACAAAAGTCAAACTGGGAGTCTACCTTAGTTGACTGACACCTAACTAAAAGTGAACTTAACTTACTAATGTGTCTCCAAATAGACATCCACCTTTAAAGGAGATCTGAGATCCACAAATCGTGGGAGTCAATTAGACATCCTAGATCAGTGGGATCTAACATGCATGATCTGTGGAGATCTGGAGTCAACTTGGAAAGGGGCATCAAGTTGACTTCAGTCATATTTATTGCTATTTTGGAGGGTAGGATGTCCTTCTTGAGGTGTTTGACACCTCATCATCATTGGTCAATGGTTCTTTTGTTCATTTGTTGACTTCTTCATACAGAGATCATTACATGCCTGTCAATCGTCAGCTCATCACTTGTCAGCAACTTGATGTATGTATCTCCTTCATTTTGCTTCCCTTAGGAGGGTTACTCCTTTTCTTTTTTGTTTGTGTTTCCACTTTGACGTGGAAGGTAGTGTAGTATTAACCAATGGCAGCTCTGTGTTGGGAATGACTACCTTCTGCATTCCTTTGTAGCTTTGACATTTTCCTTGATCTTTCTCAATGGAAGAGTGTTGTATGATGAAACCGCGAAGCTTGATGATGAAACCGCAAAGTTTGACCATGATCACTCCAACAGTGAGAAATGCACATGAACTTGTTACATGTGTAAAATTCCAACGGTTACAATCCTCTAAACTGGCCTTGGAAGGCGATCAGATATACGAAGTGAAACCATTATGGAACCTGTGGACTTGTGTCTATGCTTGTCAATCTAGCTAGATTGACCTCTGGGTGTGCCCGACATTGATCGATGCCAGTCATTTTTAGAAAATCATGGAGTAAGACCATTTTGGTCTTGTATTCACCTTGGGAGAACTGCGTTTTGAAAAGCTTGAAGATTGACTGTGCACACGATGCTGCTCGGACAACTTTATCTAGAACTGCTAAAAATAGCCTTGTCGGGGGTAATTTTTATGAATAAATTTGAGACATGGGTTCTGTGGAGAATAATTCTCTAAACAAACCCAAATCATCAGAAATTCAGAAAAATGAGTTTTTCTTTGACATGCAAGAGCCCTTTGGTGGCAGAGCCAGCCAGGTACCAAAAAGTGTTTTTTCTCGAAAAAATCTAACACATGGGTTTTGTTCGTGCTTCAAAGCTAAACAAACCCAGTTTGTCTGTTTTTCAATATTATGATTTTTTCTGGAAACCCTAAAAAATAGGGGCAGCAGGGCTACTTTTTCTAGAAAAATCCAACATGTGGGTTTTGTTGAAAAAGCTATGTTGATCATACCCAGTTGGCCAGATCTGTGATTATTTGTCGTTTCCTGTGACATGCAAAGAAATATAGACATAAATAGAGGAAGTAGACAGAAGATGGATTGGAAGTTATAAACTGCCACTTTGGAAGAATTATGCCTTTTGATGCAAACTCTGATAAATAGTCCCTTTGTGCAACAAATCTTCAAAAATATGAAGAACAATGAAAACCCCTCTGTCAGATCTTCAAAAATGTTGGGGAAGAAAAATATTCGTTCTTGAGCTCCTCAACCTACAAAGAAATAATGAATAATGGATGCCTAGATGCTTTGATATGTCAATTTAGAGTTGCAAGCATCAATTGGGCATCCAACTCATGATTGAGCCTGATTTGGAGTTCAAAAAGATGATTTCCACTGATTGTGGAGTGTTTGGCCTCTTTTTGCCTCCAAAATTTGTTAACTCAAGTCAACATTTGCTTTTGACTTTCTTAGGCTTCCTTTTTGGAGTTTTGATCATTTTTGCAAGCTGAAGTGCCTTTGTTTGATCTTCAATCCTGGTTGCTCAGTTGATCTTCGGAAGTTGCTGACAGATTCATTACTGAGATGGGATCAGCTTGACGAGATATACCTGGGAGAGATTAACTCAAAAAACTAAGTTTGAGCCTCTAGAATGAAGGGTGCCTTTCTTCAAGAGGGGCACTTTTGGCTATGCCTTAGTCAATTTTCATTGACTGTTCTTCGTTTTGGCCTTTTCAGACCCTCTATGCTTTGATCTGACCTTCCCGTTGATGGATGAGTCGGATGACTTTGCTTGACAATGCATCAGGTAGCCAACTCGGTCTTGCTCAGGATGACTAACTTCTCAGTTGGAAAAGACAAGTTCAGGTCCTTAAAGCTTAAGGGTGCCCCTAGTTAGCAAGGGTGCTTTTAGCTTTTGACTGGTTTTACTTATGTTGTGAACTGCTTGACTTTGACCTCCTTTATCAGATGACTGATTTGTCAGAAGTTCTTGCTGATGGTTTCACTGGCGACACTGGTCATGGCTGAGAAGATCATCCTGGGAGGCAATAAAGATTTTGATTGAATCTGGATGCCTTCAAGAAAGGGCGCCTTTCTTCAAGAGGGTCGCTTTTGATCATGCCTTAGCCAACTTCTGGCTTGTCTTTCCAGTTCTTCAATTCTGGCTTTTTCTGCTTGATCTTAACTCGTGATCGTTTGGCATGTCCTGTGAACCTATTGTTAGATTGATCACGTAGCTGGGAGGAAGCTGGAAAGATAACATGTATAGAGTTATAGTAGATGGATTCATCTGGTGCTTGTAACTGAGGGGCGCCCCTAGCTAGCGAGGGTGCTTTTACCATGAAGCTCTTTGTTTTGGCGTCTTCATTGTTGATGGTTCCTCCATACTTTGTTGATGGTTGGTCAATGATTCCTGAATCAGATGATTTTGCTGATTGTTTCGTTGTTGAGCCAGCATGAAAGTGAAGAGGATGACTGAGTCAAAGATGCCAGATGATTACATTTTCCCTCTGAGATCCAAGGGTGCCTTTCTTCAAGAGGGGCGCCTTTTTCACCTTTGGGTTGTGTTTTGCCTTGGTAGACAAAAAGTCTATCTTCCAGAGAGCCAAATTTTGGCCTTTTCCGTTTTGAGAATCTCCTTCATTGAACGGCATCATTTTCATCCTTTTCCGCCATGGCTTCTTCGTTGGAGTTCTTGAAGCTTAGCCTTCAGCACCTGGTATTGGCCAATTTGCCATTAATGGTTGCGGAGCTCCTAACTTTGTTCCTGAAAAATAGAAATAGACCCACCAAAGTAAAACATATCTTTTGATAATTTTGACTTGATCAGTGTGATTGTGAAGGCAATTAACCCTATCAGAATTATTTTCAATCATTTTCGGGAAGGTCTTATTTTTAAGGGTTTCCCTAAAAATAGGGGCATAAAACCCTAATTTTTAGATTTTCAGAATTTTAACCATAGGTTCCTTGATAGAAACCCACAAAGACTTCATGTTTTTTTGACCTAAAACATACTTTTGACGGCATTTTTATATTGTTTAGCTCAATTTAAGCAGAATGCCAAAAATTTCATTTTGGGTACAACAAGGTTGAGAGTAGTATGGCTGCCCTAACTTACCTCAGTTAAAGGGAATGTTAGGATAGGCAGGATGAGAATGATGAGGACTATGAAGTCCCTCAACCACTCTACAAACTCAAGAATTGATAGGAGACTAGGCGAGTCAGTTTTTAGGGTCAACTCTGTGTCTCAGATAGCTCTTTTTCAAAGGAAAAAAGTGCGGTTCCAGGACGACATTGCGGTGTGCTGGCGTCTCTTAGGTGTGTTGGCATCCGTACGGACAGAAAACCAAGGAGACAAGGTTAGACCTCTCTAAAATGAACTATCAGCATAGTTAAGAGTTTCTAAAGGTGAAAAATAACACTATGAAACACAAAACATAAAGGCAAGTGTGATAAAAGAAGTATATTACCGCAAGGGTGACAAAGATGATTTTGCACAATAACATTTTCGCCAACTTGCTCCAAGATCTCTCCACCTACACACAAAAAAAGAGGGAAAATTTTGGGGGGCTGTTTAGAGGTATGTCTCAATTGCACCCCCATTTTGGTGTTTCCACCTCCACGGACAACCAAGTTTGCAACGATATAGAAATAAAGTGATAAATAAGGAATACAAGCAAAGTAAACAAAACAATTCAAAACAGTAATGTGCTAACTCAACCAAGTAATAGAGAAGATGAGTGAGGAGCTTACCACCTCCTTCCAAAGTGCTCAAGGCTAGTGGAGGAGAAAGATGAGGAGCTCAAGCCTTGATTGCAATGGAGTCATCCTACTCTTGCTCTATTGAAGTGATGGAGTGATGGATTGTTGCTATGGAGTGAAAAAAATTGTTGTAATGCTTGAGGGTGAGTGAATGAAGTTGTGAAGAGATGTCTAGGGATCAACCAACCATCAAATCAAGGAATGGGAGGTGAATATGAAGAAGAGGGATGAAGAAACATCTATATTCAGGTTGGCCATCCGAAGGGAGGTGTTACAATTCAACTTCCAATAGGAACTATAACGTCTCTGCAGACTCCAGCCATAGGATTCTGCTAGGGATGTAAGCGCGTCGTGCGGATGTTTGCTCATTGCATGGACATTTGTGTGCCGTGTAGGCATCCCCAACAAAAATGCCTCCACCGCCACTCAAAACAGGCACCAACTGGAATGGGAACATTGGGCTTATTTGGAATTAATCCTCTGAGTTTGTTTTTTCTAAAATGGAGATGTGTAAAAGGGGAATTTGCGTAAGGGGTGAAAATTTGCTCCTATACATTTTTCCCCCACTTTAGCGAGCACGAATACTGATGAGTGCTTTGATAAAGTAGATCAAAGAAGTATTAAGGTTATAAATGTATACCTGAACCATTGAGGAAGCAGAGCACGGTCTAGAAAACTCAAAAGTGCAGGACAGGAAAGGACTTCATAGCTCCACAAACCTATAAAGAAAAAGAACGAAAGCACCTTACAGATTCACGAACCTACAAAGGGGGTATCCTCCAAGAACTCTCACATGAAGGAAACTGAGAAAATCACCTTATAGACCCGCAAACCTACAAGGAAGGTATCCCCCAAGAACTCTCACATGAGGAAGATCGAGCAAAGGGGACTCCACAAAGTCAGGAATGATGACATGTTTACCCACAAATAGAACATGTCAAAAAGCGGCCACTCAGGCCAGTGCACGGACAATCACGTAGACCATTTCCAAGTTGGAAGAATTTCAAAGGGATCCCTCAAGAACCCTTCAAAAGGAAGAGGGGTCCACTCAAGGGACGCATTTTTTGAAAAGTGAAGTCTAGTCAGGCTGCCCCCAAGCTAGACACAAGGATGTGAATAGGTCTGAGCTACCCCCGGGCTAGATGCAAACATAAGAATAGGTCTAGTCGGGCTGCCCTCGAGCTAGATGAAACCGGTCTAGTCACACTACCCCCAAACTAGATGCCAAGATGTAAGGGATTTTTGAGGGGGTTTCTTGGGAACCCGATGTGAAAAGAAAGGGTCCACTCAAGGGATGCACTATTCAAAATCTAATGCCTTATTTCTCGAATCGATTCATCATCAAGGAATCATTTTGAAAGATGTTCACTTCATCAAGGAATTTGAAAGGAAGGATATGCCCCCATGCGAGGGGAAGACCAAAGGTGTTCCCACTTTAGAGGAAGGTTTCTAAGTCATTTTTTCGTGAACCTATGATGAAGGAAACATGTTCCATTAGGGTTTCAAGTCG
Organism: Sequoiadendron giganteum; assembly: GCA_007115665.2. NCBI lineage: Eukaryota > Viridiplantae > Streptophyta > Pinopsida > Cupressales > Cupressaceae > Sequoiadendron > Sequoiadendron giganteum. Next base: position 173,945,872 of record CM021110.1, read on the forward strand.
AGAATGCAATTCTAGCAAAGAAGTGTGTGCAAGGTCTTTGGGAAAAGATTCATTGGTAATGAATGCATTTTCTAAAGATCACATAATGTAGAAGTGGCATTGTCACACATAAGAGGGACAACTCAAGCAAAGAAGAGAGAAAGATAAAGAGAAAGCAAAAGAAAAGAGAACATGAAAAAAGGGCATAGGGGGATCTGGTTTCGCGGGGTCAAATCTGCCTTTATTTATGAATAGTAGGTAACCACGGTGCAAGGTGAAAGATCATCAATCCCCAACTAGATCAGGAATAATGCACAAAAGACAAATTAAAAATAAAAAATTGGGTCAACATGGAAGGAAGCCTAAATGCCCCCAACGCTTTGTATTGTCCCAAATTTGTCGAAAGTCAATCACAAACATGGAAGAATGATGATACAAATAGAAGAAGGTTTACACAAATGCCATGCCTGTATCCAAGTGCCAACAAGGGTGACAAGGGTCATCTAGGCACACATAACATGCTCACGGGGGAAGCACATTGCAACACACACATATCTAATCTAAAGAGTAAGAAGGGGTTTCCCCCTAACACTGGTCAACCAAGAGGTCATTAGCTTCCCACTCTAGATCATTGTAGGGGGGAGGATGATGAGCCTGCAGTGGTGTAATTTTAAGGGGAGGAGCTTTTGACCCTCCCGTAACAAGGGCTAAGGAAGAAGGACCTAGGAGGTCTTCGCCACTCAACTCTTATGGGTCCAAGGTCAACGACTTAGTGAAGATCATTGAAAAGGTTGGAACTTCATCCACCAAGTTAAACATGCACTTAATAGGTGTGCCATGTTTTATCTCAACGGACAGAGGGGTTGCACCCGAGGTTTGCTGCTAGGCTCACCGAGAGATTCGGGAGCAGTGACAAACTCGAGAGGCTAGGACCATTTTCGTACACAGGACCGCCTTTCGGAGAAGGCGGGCTCCCCTTATGTCTTTCATTGTTGGAGGGACCACTCTTTACCTTTCTCTTCATTGGAGGAGATGAACTCCCCACAAACGAAGCAAGAAGGGTAGAGGGAGAGGAGGAATGAACCGCAATAGATACAACTGAAGTGTTAATCATATTTACGAGTTTCAAGAAAGGCGAGACATCCAGAACAGATGTTTTTCAGAGGTGACTCCACCGAAGGAGCAATGAACACCTACACCTTACCAGACAAATGTGTGCTCGTAGTGGAAGCCTTTTGTACCCCAAATTAAAAAAATTGTTACACTTAGGCATTTTGAAGAAATGAGTCAAAGTCTTGTCAAAATCTATCAAAAAGGTCAAAATTGGGGATTTTCATGTCATGCATGAGGGTCAAAAACTTGAAATTTTCAAAATCTAACAATATGGGTAGGTTCAGATTGACCAAATCAACAAAACCCAGATTTCAATTTTTTAACCCTAAATTTTAGGAAAATTTCTATTTTTAGAAGTTTTCTAAAAATAGAAACTCTGTCTGGGTTTCTTTTCAAATAGATACTAGAAATTTTTTTTAAAAATAGAAAGTTTTTCTTCTAAGGTTGAGACTGATTTTGATTGGCTCAAAATAATTCCTCATCAGGCTAGTGCAACCAGAATCACGAAAGGATCAGGTTTTCCCTAGTGGATCTATTCTACTTTTTCAGAAGCTTTTTCTAGAGATCCAAGGTCATCAATGGAGTTTAGTTAGCTACCAGGTGCCAGATTTTGACATGCAAACATTGAACATAAACTATCAATGATGAGCATGCATGAAGAACGAAGAATGGAGACAGGAAGCTGGAAAAAGTTTTAAAATGCAAAATTTTGGCTAACATTGGAGACTTCAGGTGCCCCTGTCAAGAATAGGCGCCCAAACCTTCATGCCTTAGAAAAATTTCACCTCCAGCAGCCAAGGCAAAGGCAAAGGCAATGCACGTCAAATGAAGGGAAAATTGAAAAGTTAAAAAAAAATTCTAACTTCGCCAGCCATGGGTACCCTTGGAAAGAATAGGCACCCAACTTTTTAGGGCATCAGATGATGAAATTAGGGTTGGAGCTCCCAGACAATGTCATTCAGATTCTTCTCAGCTCTACAGTGAGCCTGACAATGTAGTCATCAGATCACTCAGTCATCCAGAATTGAAGATCACTTAGTGGACGCCTTAGGTGGCCAAGGGCGCCCAGCATTTTGGAGGACCTAATCCAAAATTTAGGGTTTGCAGAGGTGTTCAATCTCTTGAGTTTTTTGCCAACTTCGCAGTGGATGTCTTCGTCATCTCATCGGATCACTTAGTCATCGAAAAAATCAGGTTGAACAAGGGCCATGACAAGAGGTTTTAAAACTTCAAGGAAAAAATAGATAAAAAATGGTTAAGTCCGGTGAACATGGGCACCCCTGGAGAAGATAGGCGCCTAGGGATTTGAGGCCTCATATGGCAGTTTCAGCAGTTGGAGTCTACAGGATTATCTTCTCAAAATCTGCCAAGTTATTCAATGAATTTGGCAGCGATTCGATTTGATCAGTTTAGCTCCCGAAATCATGAATTCATTTGAAGGTCAGAAGAAAAACAAGAACTTGAAGCTCATAAAAATGTAGAGATGGGCACCCCTAGAGGAGATAGGCACCCGATATTTTGAAGGATCGGATGAATTTTTTGTCAGAAGTTTCCTCCAAACAAACTTCATTAGATTTAATCAAGCTCTGCGATGAATCATTCAACTCATTTGTCAGATCAACCTCGAGGCCAGAAATCAGGATCAAACAGGGATTGAAAATTGAGTAAAAGTTGAAAATGGTGGAAAAATGGACGTATGAAAGAGAAAGGCACCTCTAGCCAAGAAGGGTGCCCAAACTCTCATGCCTTAGTCAAATTTTTTGAAAATTTCAAAAAAATTGAATGAAGGAGAAACGTCCACTTTCAATGCACAAACTCAGATTAGGGTTTTGAAGAGTTAGGGCAAAATAAAGTTGTTTTTCTCAAGGAAAAATTTATTTAAGGCGCCTTTGTGTTTCATTTTCCATATGTTCTTGCAGGTGGTGTCCAAGGAGAAATAGAGAAACAACTTAAAAACTTTTCTTTTCAAGATTCAAGAGCTCAAACTTGCTGGTTTTTCAAGGTTTTTCATGAATTTTCATATCAGCATACAAGGAGACTTGCTTTTTCATGATTTTTTCATCAAGAACATCAAATTTTTGAAGGAGGTCAAATTTTTCAAATTCTATTGATCTGGGCCATCTTAGTTTATGATTCTCAGTATTTTTTGAAGAAATTTCTCAAGTTGCAGCAGCTTTTTTTTTCGTATGTCAGAGAAAACTTCAAAATTTACAACTTCTAATCTTCTGGGTTCATCTTAAACATTCTTTTGGACAAAACCCACATCACAAATTTTTTAGAGAAATTTCAAGTTGCTTATTTTTCAGTCAGACTTCAAGGTTTTCAACATCTGATCAAATGGGTTCATCTAGAATGTGCCTCTGAACAATACCTAGGTGCCAAATTTTTCTGCTTTTTTAGAGGAAATTAGGGTTTGCTACTTTTTCAGCCTACACTCAAAATTTTCAAAAACAGACAATTTGGGTTTTCTTGTAACAAAATTCTTAAAAAAACCCATATCTCAGAGTAATTTTCAAAAAATTCATCTGTTTGACAAAGAAAATTAGCAAGCTAAAAATAGAAAGCGTGCAAAAAATTGTCAGAACATAGGCGAGTTTACAATCAATCTTCGAGTTTTGCAGAATGGAGTACATTCCCACTAATTTCAAGACCAAATCAACACTATATCATGATTTCGTCGATACAGTTGAGACTAACTTACACCACATCAAGCCAGTATTCAATTTGTGTGCTTTGAAAGATGCAGGCAATGTCACCATCAGGCATCTTGGCCATTCAGGTCTTCTTGCAGCAACATTCATTCCCTTTTCAGTACAGAGCTTACAATTCATAATTTCTTGCATCAAGCATTACAATCCTACATTGAGAGATGATCTTATGATCCCCATGGTGTCTATGCAACTAGACTTGGTCAGAACTATGCTCATGTGCCCGCACTCGAGGATTTTTGGGCCAACTGCAGAGATGATTTTGAGGTTCGAAGGCGTAGCAATAGTAGACTCACCCTTCATCAGATGAAATATTGTTTGTCTGAGGATATTGAGGGGTTTTTCAGATGATGATGGAGACGTGCTTCTCCTAGCTTAAACTCGGAATCAAATAGATAAACAACCTCTTCCACAAGTTAATTTGGCTAATAGAGAATGCATTTCAGTGGAAGAAAGGACTCGCCAAGTTGTTGAGTACAACAAGACTTTCTTGGTCCTCAAGAGGAAGGAATCCATTCCGGTAGCAGATTCACCAAGAATACAGTCATCACTTCCCTCTTCTTCCAAAGCTTAGCCAAAGATGAAAGGAAAAAGTCAGTCTCAAGAGGTTTAAAGGGTAGTAGATCAACAAAGAATGCAAAGAAGAGGTTGGACTTCTTAGGTATAGTCATACAAGAGCAGCCAACAGTCGAAATAGAAGCTCCTCCACATGAGCCCATACCTCAAGAGGAAATAGAAGATGTGCCCTTGACACATGATCCTTTGCCATCTCCAAGGTCTTCACCAATTCACATTGATTTGGAAGACGAGGAGGTAGAAGAAGAGATTGCAATTGAACCTCCCATGGATGTTAGTAGAGATACCAAATCTTGGCTTGAGAGCTCCTTGGGAAGGACAAGACAAAGACCTTCTTATCAGTTGAATTTTGATGATGTCTATCAGGAAACACCTAAAAACAAGGCAAATAAACAAATCCACTTTGAGAGAAATCTTGATAGTGAGATGGTTATGGAGACGAATACGCCTTCTAAAGGCAGAAATAGGGATGAAGTGGATGTTGATAATTTTTTAATGGTCAAATCCAATCTTGGCAAGAGCAATAGGTATGTTGATATGATTTTGTTCAAAATGGTATCGAAAAATCTTCAAGAAAGAGTGCTAAAAGATGGAGAAGACAAGGCACCCCTCAAGGCTGAAAATTGTCAACTCTGTTTGTACATCTCAAACCTCATTTATGACACTTCACTAAAAACACAGTTGTTGCCCCAATTTTTAGAGACACTATTTGATCAACAATAGTTGAGGCAGTTGGTAATTTGTGGGAAACAAACACAGGAGTGGATTGAGGAAATCATCACTAGGGGCGGAGAAATTCTAGCACATATATTTCAGCTGAGATATAATGCCCATGATTTACGTCAAGGTATCTAAGGATTTGAGCAATTGATAGAAGAGGTGAAGCTTATGCACGAAATCATTATTGCATATTTAGACAAGTCATATGGCTCAACCCTTGCAAGAGAACACAAAAGACAGATTCTTGCGTGGAACGAACATCACTTCTTCAAAGTGAAAAATTATGAGAGGATTTTCGAGGAGTTTTTTGTATACAATCAAAGGGTTGTCGACACTCTTAGATTCATAAGGGATTTTGTCACAGAGATCCCTTGTCGGTATTGTCTTGATGATGGTTCCTATGTTGGGCTTGATGAAGTCCAAGCAGAGTTTCATAATGTTGTTTGTAGCAACAATGGCAGTGTCAGAAGAATGAGTCATCTTTTGATGATGTCAACAAATTTTGAGAAAGTGACTAAGGAGAATGAAGATTTCCTAAGATCTATTACAAATGGCGAAGAAATCTTAGAAAATAAAAACTTTGCTATTGATAGTATTGATGCACCTGATCGAGATACAGTTTCCCGCTTTTTAGCAGATGTGCTTGAGATATAAAATCAGCTCTCATCTAGATGCTTTCTTCCTAACTTTCTTTCTATTCTCGTCCTAATTCCTATCCATTCTTTTCAGAAGAGAAAGAAAACAACTGTAATAGTTGGCATTTCCTTTTTTTTATGCTTTCTTAGTTGTAGATGCTTATCTTATTTATTTTTAGAAATAAAGCTTGTGAGTTGACAAGCCTTAGTTGTAAAAGCAAGGAGAATTTAGGGTTCCCTACTCCTCTGCTTAGTTATAAATAAGAGAAACCTTTTCTCATTTTTCTTTAACCATGCTAGTGATAACAAGACACAAGTGCCTCTTAGTGCCTTCTCAGTGTTATTCAGTGTTGTTCAGAACTTAGATTTTGATAGTGAATTTAATTGAGCTTATTTCGGTCTTCAAGATTGTTGTATGGTTTCTATTCGATCTTGTGCTAAGTGATAATCTAATTTAATCGTAGGTTGCATGCATTTTGCTACAGCTTGTTTTCTGAGAAGTGTAATCAATTGTGCTCGAAGTTTGATGAAATAAAGTCATGTGCTTGCTTTGTTGCTCTAATAGAAAGTCTTAGATTTCCATCTATTGCTTTATGCTTATATGATCTCCTTTTCAACTTGCATTGAAATTCAATAGATGTATGTTGGAAGAAATTTTATCTAAGTATCTGTGTTAGAGAATTAAACTTTGTTCATTTCTAACTCTCTTGCTTTGTGTTTACCTGAGAAGGTAGAAACATCATTAGTGTAGGTTAGTTGTAGTTGATAGTTTTTATTAAAGAGGAAAACCTCAGCTACAACGTCAAGAGTTCTATAACCTTTTGTTCTCGTAGGAAAATTAGCTTTAGTTTACTTTCTTTTAGAAAACTAAAAAAAAAAGGGAGCATCCCCTCTGAATTTGAAGAGTAGTTTAAAGCACATAGTTGTCTATTTCCAAACTGCATTCCAGAGGTGCGATTTGAAACACCAACAAAGTCAGAAGTGATATAGAGCTAGTTTGGATAGACATGGAAGGGAAGAGAGAGGAGGATGTAGGGGAGATCCTGATATAGGAGTGTATGTTTCCTCTTATTTATTTTGTAATGTAGCTTGCTCAGCCAGAAAATCCTTATGTCGATGTTTGCACTTGTGCACAAGGCGGTTTATGCGAATCTTCAAACCAGAAGCTGGAATTTGCGAAGGAATGAAGGGCTCTTGCTTGACCATGGGAGTTTCCTCGATAGTTGTTTCCAGCAAAGGGATAGACTCTTGGATGGGAGCAGGAGGAACAAGTTCAAAAATGGCAGGGTGAATTGACTCCAACGCCTCAGCAGCGGGCCTCTTCTGGTTCACAGGAACGGTAAGACATCGCGGGGAAAATTCTCTTCGCGAGCCTTTCCTTCTGCCATATAAATAGTACCAAGGTCCATGAGGCCCATTAGGGACATCCGATATATTAATCTTCGGTCTATGCCAAGCAGGCATCATCGGACTTAGCGGGTAAAGACCAGGCTTATTCATCTAATACTCCTCCCATGAAAGGGGATTAGATTTGGTAGCCCGAGAAGGAGCAAGCTTCTCCTTTCCCTTTCAGGAGGAGGAGACAGTTGGCTTCTCTACTATAGGATGGGTCAATTTTGGTCATCCCTTGCCTCTAGTCTTGTACTTCACATAGTTCTTTTAAATTAGGTCTATTCTTGGTGGAAGTGGACCCACTAGAGCGGGCCAAAAGTGATTCAACGAATATCCCCCGCGAGACACCACAAGCTGGTATCTAGTATCATGCACCACATGCATGACACCTTCATGGTAAAACTTAAGACACTTATGAATTACATAGGCAATCCTATTCATCGAAGCTAGCCAAGGTATACCTAGCTTCACCCTAAATAGGTCTAACTCAAGAATAACATCAAAAATTGTGTTGACATTCCTAGGTCCAACCAGGACGAACAACGTTATCAATCTGTAGGGTTTAAGGGCAAGACCATCATGTGTACGGATGATGGAATTTGTTTTTTCATATTCTTCCCTTTGTATGGGGTTCAAGAATAAATTCTCCTCCATGATGACATCACTCTACTCACAGGGTCAACTAAGACCGTTGTCATAATGTTGCCATTAAAGTGAGTGGGAATGTAGAGCAGAGAAGGCTTTTCATTTTCTAGTACATCTTACGAAGTGAATGTTGTATTCGATGAATTGATCGTAAGACAAGGAGAGGGAGTAATACCATGTTAACATAGGCTTCAAGCTGGGAAACAGAATCAGAGGGATCGATAATCATGTTAGTAGAATGTGACGAAAATGGGTCTATGTGTATTTGCAATTCACTATTAGCTTTTTCCATTGATCTATTCATATTTTTCTTACTTCCATCGAGATGGATAGTACCATCCTCGATGTGATCCTGTATCTCATGACACAGGTGCATGCAAAGTTTGGTATCATGTATGTTAATTCAATGGTATTTCCAATAGGTGTTTGCTTCATACTAGCTAGGATATGGTTCCCTAACTGGTTTTGGAGTTGGCAAGTTAATGATCTTATCCTTCAACAACTTTTGTAAGATGGAGGAATAAGACTTTGATAACTTCATGATTTTTGAGTCGCATTTGAGGCCGTTGTTATCCACAGTGGCTACTATATTCGCAACAACTTCTCCTTTCTCAGAGATTGATATAATAGACTTCCCTTCAAGATGGGAGCATGAGGAAGATCCTCCAAACTAAACTACCGTCTGTTGGTACTCTCGTAGGGCCACACACAGATGCACGAAAGAAGGGTATTTCATGAGGGAAAACTTCTCTTGCCAAGGCCTTTGTAAGTTCCCTATGAACACTTTCTGCACATCGGAGTCTGGCAACGGGTATTATACTTGTGAAAAGAGTGCTTGATATCGTGCTATAAAGTCGGTAATCTTCTCATTATCTCCTTGTTTACATCGAACAAGGTCAAAGAAGGTCATCTTAGGTCTGATGTCGGCTTGCAACTGTCTTAGGAACTGGTTCACAAGCTAATCAAATGTAAAGATGGAATTTCTAGGCAAGGAACAATACCATTCAAGGGTTATATCCTTGAGGGATCGAGGGAACAATTTTTCCATCAACGCATAATGATGGAAGAAGTTTGTACATAAGGTGTTAAAGGAAAACACATGTGTTTGTGGGTCCCCTTTGCCGCTATATTTCTTGAATTTAGGAATCTCCATCCCTTGTGGGAAAGTAGTATTTAGAATTGCTACCGACAACAGGCTATGTCAGAAGAAGGGTTGGAAGATAGGCTGGGAAAAATCTTGGGAAAGGTTCACCAGCTGGTTTTGAATCTTCCCCATATTCTAAAGAAGGGTATTTAGAATCGGGTCATTAGAAGATATAGGACCAGTGGGACCACTACCAGAGCCACCACCAGAACTGCTATCGTGACTACCACTAGAGCCACCACCAATGCGGCCTCCGTCAGAGCCACTGCCACTTCCAAAGCCACCACCGTGACATCTACCAAAACCATTTCTGCCAGTGCCACGTCTGCTACCAAATTTACCACCACTAAAGCCTCCACCAATCATCCCACAAAATCCCCCACAATGGGGGGACAACAAGAGGGGGGAGATGGAAACCCAGAGGGTTTCTGTTTACTCTGAAATTTTTTAGAACTCTCAAAAGTAGCAAGGATGTTGATGAAAGGGACTATGTCGGCCATGTACACGGATGTGGGAGGCATCGACACTCCTAACTGCCTCTCATGTTCTTCGAAGGGGCCACCTCATATCATGCTACCATGGTTTGAAGGGGTGCACGTTTCAGCCAGACTAGTGAGACTAGCCAGGAATTTTATGCATGTTCAATCTTTTCCGACCATATACTTTATTTCGCAAATAACTTTAGCAGCACTAGCCAGCTTCGGATTTTTCTCCAAGTGATTTTCCAAAGCACCCAACCGTTTTCTTAGACTAGCAACATATTCAGAGGAAATGTGGATGGATTCATTCTTATCAATGGAAGATGATGTAGGTGATGCAGGAGGGGTAGGGACGCGGTCAATTTCATCAAAGAATCTAGACTCACCCTATGACACATGCTCCTACGTAGAAACACAAACCGCAAAACCAGAGAAGAGACCAGTAGTGAAACTAGAATAGAACTTCATCTTCTCCATCAGAAGGTGTCACAAACTTGTTTTGACAATATACCCAGAGGTTTTGGATTGGATTGTGACGCTCATAAAATTTCACAACACATAGGAGTACAATGAGCAAGGGGTATAAGAGGAAAAGCTCAGAACACTGACAAATGAGTAGACGTTGGTTCACGTCAGGTTCACCAAAAATGTAAGAGAGGGGGACCAACCACTACAAGGCCCCAAGTTACGAAAGGTTGAGAGTAGTATGGCTTCCCTAACTTACCTCAGTTAAAGGGAATGTTAGGATAGGCAGGATAAGAATGACGAGGACCATAAAGTCCCTTGACTACTCTGCAAAACCGAGAGCTGATAGGAGACTAGGTGAGTCAATTTTTGGGTCAACTCTATGTCTCAGATAGCTCTTTGTTAGAGGACAGGAGCATGGTTCCGGGATGACAACGTAGTGCACTGGCATCTCTCAAGTGTGCTAGTGTTCATATGGCCAAAAAACTAGGGAGACAAGGTTGGACCTCTCAAAAAAAAACCATCAGCATAGTTAAGAGTTTCTAAAGGTGAAAAATAGCACTATGAAATACGAAACATAAATATGAACGTGATAAAATAAGTATATTATCACGAGGGTGACAAAGATGATCTCGCACAATAACTTTTTTGCCAGCTTTCTCCAAGATCTCTCCACCTACACACAGAAAAGAGGGAAAATGTTGGGGGGATGTTTAGGGGTCTGCCTCAGTTAGACCCTTGTTTTGGTGTTTCCACCTCCACGGATAGCCAAGTTTGCAACGATATAGAAATAAAGCGATAAAGAAGGAATACAATCAAAGTACACAAAACACTTCAAAATAGTAATGTGCTAACTCAACCAAGTAATAGAGAAGATGAGTGAGGAGCTTACCACCTCCATCCAAAGCACTCAAGGCTAGTTGAGGAGAAAGATGAGAGGATCTCAAGCCTCTGCTACAATGGAGTCATCCTACGCTTGCTCTATTGAAGTGAAGAATTGATAAATTGTTGCTACGGAGTGCAAAATGTTGTTAGAATGCTTGAGGGTGAGTGAATGAAGTTGTGAAGAGATGTCTAGAGATCAACCAACCATCAAATGAAGGAATGGGAGGTGAATATGAAGAAGAGGGATGAAGAAATGGCCATATTCAGGTCAATCAGTCAAAGGGAGGTGTTACAATTCGGCTTCCAATAGGAACTATAACGTCTCTGCAAACTCCAGCCACAGGAATCTGCCAGGGACGTAAACATGTCGCACAAACGTCTGTGAGCCACACAAGCGTCCCTAACAGAAATTCCTCCACCAACACTCAAAACAAGAGCCAAGTGGAATGGGAACAATGTGCTTATGTGGAATTAAGCCTCTAAGTTTGGTTTTCTAAAGTGGGGATGTGTAAAAGGGGAATTTTCATAAGGGGTCCAAATTCACTCCTATACAGAATGTTTCATTGTTGCATTCCTTTTCTTTATTATTTCAGTGTCTCCTTTAGTGTTGTCATTTTCTTCCAGACTAATCTTTTTCTTTGCTCATGTTTTTCCTACCTCTTACCATCATCTTGTTTCTTTCACCTTTTTGCAAGTTTGTATCTTATCTTTCTAATATTAATTGGATAATTGTGATCTACACTTAGTTACTACTATATAATATTTTTCTTAGAATTGAATCCAATCATTTAGTAATATGTGGTTTCAATCAAAAAATTGTATTTTTGAAAATGTAATTCTCTATTTTGAGAATTCTCCATTTTGTGTTCTTGTGTGTTCCTTGATCTTCTTTAGATATAATTTTCTATTTTCTAAGGGAATATCTTAGGATTTCTCTAATATTTCATTTATCTCTATATTATTTTGTGTTGGTCCCACTTGTGTTCTTCTTTCCTACCACCATCAGTCCTTGTATTGCCTATTTTTTATCATGGAATCTAGCAATGCTCAATCCATGGATAACCCCCCTACGAAACTTGTCCATTTCATAGGTTCATGATGTTCAAGCATGCAAAATGATTTGATTTTCAATCCACCTCAAAGTGCATTCCAAAGTCTCAAACTGTCTGTTTGAGCATTCCTCTGTGTCCATCTATCAAAGACCTTTGAAACGAGTACCTTCGCAAGGTCTAGATGTCAATACTTAGTTAAAATTGGGAAAAGTGTAGGAGTGCCAAAAAACAACGCTCCTACACTTTGATGCAAAATTGACTAAGTGTCAAGTGCACAAGCGCTAAAAATCGGCGCTTGTGCATTTTTTCCAAAAGTCAGTTTTTGGTGCACAAGCGTTGATTTTTAACGCTTTTGCACTTTTTCTCCAAACTTAGTCAAAAAGCCAAGGCGGTGATTTTTGACTTCAATGCATTTTTTCCAGTAAAATCCTCTTGAAGACTCCCTGAGAGCTATCATACACAACAATATACATCTAGTGTCCATATTCCCAACTTCTACACACAATACAAAGTTTTTCCTCCAAGTTGCATCCCATTACATCAGAGAAAGAAGAAGTGTGATAGACTCCTCTAGACAGGTGGTAATGAGACTTGATCCTGATTTCTTTGATATCATTTTCAGAGTTCCACACATGGAACAATACATAGAGATGTTTATTCAGCAAGCATAGGAATTCTATGACTTAGATCCCGATAAAGCGAAGAACTTGATAAACAGTCAGTGGTGGGTGATTCCACAATGTTGGTTTACAATTTCTCAAAGATACTAATTTTTTGCTGAAATCACATATTTTTAGAAATTATAATGATTGCTTTAAAAGTTCCATTTTAAGGATTCCAATTGAAGAGGGTTTGATCAAACCACCTTATATCAAACCCCCTTGGATAGAGCCCCACGAGTATTAAACCATACCTATAATAGAGTCTCCTTTACACCTATCAAAATGCTGCTAAAAAACCACTTTTGATTTACCTTTTCGGGGATCAAATGAATTCATTTAAAATTTATTTTTGTAAGTATGTAGTCCTTATTATAAACTTCCCAAAAATTATAATTTTAAATTTTAAAAAAAAATTGATTCGTAATGGCAGCAAAGTTGTGAAATTATATTGATTTGCATAAATATGTCATTACAATTCATACCCCATAGCGTTCTTTACAATCAAAATGGCATATAGCCAATGAATTTTTCTATTTACACAGAAAGCAAAAAATTGCGTACATTTTCATAGAGCCTAACAAAATCCTACCCCACTAGCGTCTGAAATTCATCATAGAAGCGCCCAGTTCCCACTAGGTTGGCGAAGGTGTGGTACCATTCCATCCCAACTACTGTATCCAATACCAACCTCCTGCTCTATTCTCTAGATGCATCTGAATGGCCTTGCTTCTCTCAGCATAGATTGGAAAACCCACTATCCATTTAATTTTATACGCCAAAATTGCCTCAATTTCCACTAGCCGCTCTGGGTGATGAGCCCGTCAAATCCGTTTGAGCTACCTTTGTCCAACCCATGGGAGTAATTAAGAGATTAATTTCTTATTTTCCAGGTGTGCAGGCCTATGAACCAAATTTTTCCATCCTAGCATAGACATAATACCCTCCTCGGTACATGGGCCACCCAATTACCCCTCATTCATGCTTGCATTAGCTAGGGCATCCGCTTCTCTTTTCCCTTTCGTATATGTGTGGTTAATCAAGAGGCCTTCAAAGGATTTCATCAACTCCATTTCCTTTGCTAAGAGTTCCCTGAGCTTCCAATTTGGGGTGTTCTCACATCTTAGAGTGTTGACGACCAAAGTTGAATCACCCTCAATTTAAATCTTTGTCAATCCTAGCTCTTTGCATAAGTCCAAACCATGAATCACTGGCAAAAATTTTGCTTCATTATTTGTGCCTTCAAGTAATCATTTTGACAAATATATCATTGTTTTTCCTTGGTCATCCCTAACAATGCATCTGGCCCCTGATGGGCCAGGCTTTCCTTTTGAAGCCCCGTCAAAGTTTAGCGTAAACCATCCTTGTGAAGGTGGCTTCCAAATTGTTGATGCCATATCCTTCTCTAACTCCTTACCACCTTTTCCAAGCCAAGGTGGAATATAGAGAGAGGGCCATGCTTCTCTGAGCCTCGCATCCCACTCTGAATACCATTTGTTTTTAGCCTCTCTTTGGGCTAATTTAGCATTCAGGGTCTCTACTAGACTGACCTCAATTTTTCTAATTAGAGAAGCCAATCCCAATTTCTTATCCTAGAATATTATTTTGTTCATTTCCTTCCAAAGCTCCCACACCATGATTGAGGGACCAAGAAACCAAATATCACCATACATCGAGTTCTTCTTTAGGGATAACCAGGAGTGGAACCAGCTAAGAAAATTTGTATGCAAAGCACTAGCCCATCTTAATCTTGCACAGAGCCATCTTCAGCATTCTTGGGAAAAATGACATCCTAACAAAATATGGCTTGAAGTCTCTTCTGCCTCTTCACAAAGTGTGCATCTGGAGGAACCCTAATATCCTAAATGGAAAAAAAAATTAGCCATGAGGATTTTATTTTGGGTAGCATCCTAAGAAAATGTTTCTAATTTGGGAAGGCACACACTGCTCCAACACAGATGTAGAGGCAAGCTACAGTTTTCTCACCCTCTCTCTTCATATAGCTTTTTTTATCCATCCTTCACATTATATCTTCCATTTTTTTCTCTTGCCCATATTAAGGTGTCACTACCTGAACGTAGTGACAAAATTATGTTCCTTAGGGCATCTAAAAGTGTCTGAACTTCCTTGGGAGGCAAATTAAGGTTTGTGAAATCTTTCCATTTCCAATCAAGGTCTGAGCTATTCAAGTCTTTGTGGATGTAATCCTTAAATTTTTCACCCCATAACTCCTTTAAAACATGTTTCAACTATCTGCCCTCAAATATACTATCCAAGATTGGATAGCAAGCCCAAGAGTCCTCCCAAAATAACGCCTTGCTTCCATCCAAGATACCCCAAGATAGATAATCATAGATAAGAGGCTGAATTTTTTTCATAAAGTTCTAGATTCGGGATCTCGCGAGAGGGTTCGTGGTTGTGAGGATGTCTCCACTATTTCCTTCCTCAATGTACTTATTATGCGTAATTCTTTCCCATTTTCTCTGATGCTCAATATGCATTTGCTAGACCAGTTTGGCTCCCAATGCCACATTTTTCATTTCTAGGTTCTTGAAACCCAACCCTCCATCTTCCTTGGTTCTAAAAAGTTTCTCCCATGATATTAGAGCCATTTTATTTTTTCCCTCATTTCTATGCCAAAAGAAATGTCTCAGAATTTTAGTGAGTTTGTCTGCACAACCACTCAAGATGCAAAGGATGGACATTAAATATATTAGGAGGGCAGAAAGAAATGATTTAATTGATGTTATCTGACCTACCCAAGAGAGCCATTTATCTTTCCAATAATGCACCTTAGAACTTGTTTTGAGGTTGAGAGGATCCTAGAATCCAATTGATCTTATCCCTTTGGCAAGAGGGATACCTAAATATGTAAATGGTAGTTCACCTTTTTTGAAACCCAAAACCCTCAATATCTCATGTTCCTTTCGGGGAGCAGTATTAAGAAAGAAGACTTCATATTTTATTTTGTTGACATCTTGGTTGGAGGCTTTGGCATATTGACTAAGAATTGAGTGGAAAATATGGCTTCCTTTCTCTTAGCTACCCCTAGAAGAGAGGTGTCATCAACAAACTGTTGATGAGACACGGCTTGGACTCCGCTTGTCACCTGAGCACCTTCTATCTGGGATGAGGAAATGCATTGGGAGATATATCTGTCTAGAGATTCTTCCATCAAAATATATATGAAGGGGGATATCGGATCCCCTTGCCTTAAGCCCCTGGAGACCTCAAAAAAACCTTCAGGCGATCCATTGACCAAAATTGAGAATCTGGGAGAGCAGATACAACTGTATAACCAATTAATCCATCTCTTAGAAAATCCAAAGGCTTCCAAAACTTTCATTAGGAATCTCCAGTCCACCGTGTCATAAGCCTTCCTAATGTCAAGTTTAATTATCATCACAGCCTATCTGTTATGTTGTAAAGAATGGATTGCTTCTTGGACAATTATTATGCCATCCATTATAGCCCTACCTGGGACAATTCCTAACTGCTCGTCAACGATTATTGATGGTAGAATTAATTTGAGTTTTTTAGCCATAGCCTTTGTCATAGTCTTATAGATTTTGTTGCAGAGGGAAATCGATTTGTAGTCCTCTAAAGAGTTCAAGACCTCTTTCTTAGGAATTAGAGATAAGAAAGTGTGATTGATTTCCTTGAGAAAATGACTCAAAGTCCAAGTAGCCTCAATCACTTCTGAAGAATAATCTCCAATCAAACCCAAAAACTTATAGAAAAATCTAGCTGGGAGGTCGTCTGAACCCAGAGCCTTATCTAGATGTAGCTGGAATAAAGCCAATATTATTTCTTCCTTTAAAAATTTCTCACAGAGAATTCTATTATGGTCCTCAAAAACTAATTAAGGAATATTTCTTAACAAAGCCTTTTGCTGCCCCAAATTAGATCCTTCGAAGTTGTTGAGAAGGTTATTGAAATATCTTATCGCCTCCTCTGTAATTACCCTGGGATCATCTAAGAGAGAACCATCTTGGCCTTTTAGACTCGTGATCCTATTTGCACATTTGCGTTGACTCCTGCTATTGTGGAAAAATTTGGTATTTTTGTCCCCTTCCTTAAGCAAAAACCTCCCTTGATTTCTACCTCCATAATATCTCTTCCTTGGCCAAAATATCCTCATACTTCCCAAGCAGGTCCTTTTCCTTATAAAAGCTTTGAACATTCAGACCATTTTTCATGATGTCTTCCTCTACTGATTGTAGCTTGCCCTCGATACTTTCTTTTGACTCAAAGATGTTTTTAAAGTAGTTCCAATTCCATTATTTTATCCTTTGTTTCAACCACTTGAGTTTAAAAACTAGGCAGTACATCTTCGAACCTTGCACCTAAATTTTTGACCACCACTATTTGATCAATTCTGGGAAGGTTGGATCCTTAAACCATATATTCTCAAATTTGAAGGGGGGACATTGCAAAATTCTATCTTCTTGTATAACCAGCTGAATAGGAAGATGGTCAGAGCATGCACTGGGAGAAATGGTGGCCTCAAGTGTGCATTGTCAGCTATCCAGACCACCCCAAAGAAGAAATCTATCTATTTTGTTTGACCAGGTGTATATTCCATTTCTAAATTCTATGTTTAATAGTTGGTTTCTGATAACCCAGTCCTGAAAGTCTTTCTGGGATTGGTTGCCTTTGGGAATACCTCCCTTTTTTTCCTTATCCTCAAGAATAGCTTTGAAATCACCTCCTAAAATAAAATTTTCACCTGATCTTTCTCTCAGGAATTCTTTGATTTCCTGCCACAAACTTTGTTTCCTTATACAAGAGTTGGGGTTGTATAGGTTAATTAGGCCATACTTAAGCCTTGAATGGATGCTATGGACTCTGTAGCATCTCCAATCAGGCCTTTCTATAATAATTTCTGCCTGAACCTGGCATGGATTCCAAAACAAACCCAGACCCCCTGAGGTGTCGCTAGCCTGAACTCCATTGCCATCCCAACCTGCATATTTTCTCTTGAATTTCTCCAGATCTTCCTTACTGAGTTTTTTTTCTTGTAGAAGCACAATGTCAGCCTTGGTCAGATCCACCCTTCTCTTGATCAGCCATTGTTTGTTAGGGGCATTAAGACCCCTAACATTCCATGATAGAATTTTCATGTCAAACCCGAGAGTGGGGTGCTCTTCCCCATATTCAACAACATTATGAGTTTCTACTGACCTTCTATGTCTCCTGCAAGCATGATTAATTCATGAGTTGATTTCCTCCCTCTTGATTTCCCTTTTGCATAATTAGGTTTTTATTTAGACGAAAATATTTATTTAATTCCCAGGCGACCAAGAGGAGAGATATCTTCCATTTCATTTTTCAAGGCACCTGCTGCCTCTAGCAACATTTGTTGTGCTAGAGAAAGAGAAACACCGTTATGAAACTCTTTAGGGTCTTCCTCCATGACTTCTTCCATCTGATTGGGCTTGAGATAATTCAAAGCTTTTTGTCCTATACCCAAAGCATTCTCCTTGCTCAAGCCCCTGACTTCGTTGACCAAGCCATCCCTCGACCATACTACCTCTTGTGTCTTTTGGTTGGCCAATTACTCAGATTGCATAATGTTCCCTACTACCTCATCTTCTTCTTGACCTAATATGGCTCTAATGTTTTCACAAATTTCTCACTCTAGTTCTTTCATGTCTTTCCTTAGGTTCTCCAATTGTTTCAGACAATCCTTCCCTGACACCGCATTGGAATCTCTACCCATCATGATGTCTCTATGCTCAAATGAAAGACTCGGGATTGGGGAATTGTGCGGGATTGGAGAATTGTGGGGGTTTTGTGATTCTACTTCTTCCTCATTTGAAGATTTTGAAATCTTTGTGCGGCGAGGGAAGATTTTCCCGAACCAACCTTTGTCCATTGCCAGGTCTGGTGCTTTTCCTAGGCTCTTCAAGCATCCTGCGATGTAGCTTTTGTTGAGAATGCAACTACCCCCTTTTGAGTCCACCAAAATAAACTGATGCCAGCTCCCTTTCCTGGTGAGGATTTCCAAGTTATCCAAAAATCTAAATTCCATGTTGATTTCCACCAGGATTTTGGCTTTCCTCGATTTCCCTTTCAAAAATTCGTCATCAATTCCAACGAAGGTGCCCAGAGCATTACCGATCTTCTTTATAGTTTCCTCACTCCAATATTCTGAGGAGAGTTTATCTAGGGTTACCCAATAATGGAAATATCTTGTTTTATGCAATCTTGGGTCAAAATTTGGCTCCCAGTCTGTTCTATAGAAACAAAAACCCCTAAAGAAAATAGGTTCTCCGAAAAGAATCTTTTTTTTAATCTCTTCATTTTCACATTTTATCAATATATAGTTAGCAGCTATGGTTTTGGTGCTTACCTAGTTTTTGAATCAATTTATTAACCATTCAGTGATCTCTTTGTCTAAGGCATCCTTGCCCAACCATTTAACAAATAGCCCATAGTGTGTCAGCTAATCCCAGTGAGGCTAAAGATAGCTAGCTGGGATCGACAAGATCTTGCATCTCTTTTCTATTGGGGTGAAGGGTTTTTCAAGCTATGTGTTTTCTTTTGGAACCCATGCCATGCGGTCACAACTCTGACCATCCTTCCTTGGTATTCTTTTGGCACCAGGGGACTGAGGATTTCTTTGAGTGTTCCAAGGGGGTCTGCCATCTCCCTTTTTTGTCGAAAGCAGAGGGTTTCTAGAATGCCATTTCCCTGACCACCCATACCTGTTGGACAGATGATGCCCATTTCATCGATTTTGGAAATTATTTCCTTGAATATTACCTCCTGGCCTCGGTTGTCTTCCGCTTCCACAACCTGGCCTCCTATTGAATTGGATTCTCCTCCATTCGCCATGATTATGTTGCTATTGTGGAAATATTCGCTCCTGAGTTCGTTCCTGCTACTGTGACATGTCACTCTAATGAACATAAGATTAGTTTATTTAAAATTTTAAATAAATTTAATTTTATTATTATATTTATTTTTTATTTCTTGTGAATGTAGGTTTTTCACCAAAAATCAAGCTCTTTGTTATGCACATGTGGAAAAATAGAATATTATCAAAAAATAAATAAATAAATATGAGTGCACCAGATATTAAAGTCCTTGATCCAACAAAAAAAAAATTGAATTTCAATACATACAAAAAATGTTGTGTTATACAGTCTGCCTATGTCTGAATTGTAATTGGTTTGACTTTGAAACTTGATTAAGTAAAAAATATTCAATAAAACACTATGAAACCAATTGGAAGCACTAGATATCGTAGTTACAAATCTAAATTCAAAAAAATAGAATTTTATCCTTCATGGAAAAAAAATAGTGTTATACGGTGAGCGTCACTCCTTAAAATGGTGTTTACTAAAAAAACTAGTTTTTGAAGGAGACGAAAAAAGAAGTGCAATCTGATTCCAAAAAAAATTAAAAAAAAATATTTAGAATCTACAGATAAAATTTCACAAATCACTAGTTTGCATCATCTTCAAATTCCTCATGGTTTAGCTGCTATAGGTGTCTGAAAGTGAAGATTTAGTTAGAAAAAATCAGTTCAGTGTCCAATTTGGCCAAAAATTGTAAACAAGTATTGTGGGATCACCCTAGTTGAAAGAACCCAGGCATACTATCTCAAGATGGTCAAAAGGACTTCCACAAAGTGAATTCAAGGAGGATGTTAGGGACATGATCACTCTCCTAAGCAGCATCAAATTCTCACCAAAATCATCTCATTTTTATGAATGGATGTATGAATACATTCAGATCATACAGAGAAAGAAGGCTCACATTGACTGGGGAACTCAAATCAGCGATGAGATCCATGAGCAGCTGATAAATGTACCAACCACTTTGAAGTTTTATATGACTTCTTATTTGGTTTATGCAGTAGTCGTGATGAGATAGTTTCCAAGACTTTCTACAAAATAGAACCAACACTCTGTATTAGTGTACAAGTATTTCTATCAATTGGAGCTAAAGGAGAGTCTTCACCATTTTAGAAGGGTCATTGATGCTTTCTTTGCACCTCTACTATTCAGCTTTGAACGAACTCTCAAAAAGAAGAGAGTGTCAAACAAGGCCTATAAAGTGGTAAGCAAGGTTGGGTGCATATTCTTATAATTTCCAACTTTAACTTACATGAGGGTAAGATGCTACATTGGGTGCCCCTACATGTTGCCCAGATATCCCTCAAACAAGTGGGTGCTCATGGAGTTATGCAGAAAACTAATTTCAATTCACAAAGAAAGGATGAGGATCCACAAACTGGGATTAAAGTTTCCACTAATGATTGGTAGATATACCATCAATAGTGTCAAAAAATCCAAATCAGTCTATGCAGAGATGCAGGTCATGACCATAAGGACTTATAAATCCATATTTGACTTTGATTTCCAGAATGTAAAAAAGAAGTTGAAAAAAGATCATAGGCACAAATACCACTTTGAAGAGATTTGGGTTGATTGCAGAGATGAAGAGGCTGTCTGCAAAATGGATTATTGCAAGTTGACCATGCAATAGATCAGGGGTCTTGGTGTTGTTGATCTACCAGAGGATTTCATAGATCCTAGTGACATTATGAATGTTTCCTATGATGAGGACGGGATTTCTAGGAAACCCTTGTCTGCAGTACAATGGTCTAACAACGAATGTGTCTCCATTAGGGAGAGGCTTGCTCCCATATTGGATAACATTGCAGAGTGGTTACACAAACATGGTTTCCAGATGAAAACCTTCAAGACAGAGTCAGAAGGAGAAATACCCAAAGCAGAAATCAACCCACAACAGGAACTCTGCACGAAATATAAGCAGGTGGCTATTCCCTCTTCTTCTCGAAGAGGCCTTAGAATAAAGTTAACTATTGGCAAGAAGGATATGCGGGTAGGTCAAGAAGGAGCCAGAGAATCTGAAACATCTCACCCAAAAGGAAAAGGGCTCATTTTAGAAGAGATTGATTCTGAAGAAGAATAAAATTCAAGCGAAGAATCTTCTGAAGAAGAAGATTCTCAAGAAGACAACTTTGATGAGGAAGAAGATTCCCCAGGAGAACAAGAGTTTGAAGGTCAAGAAGGTGAATCAGAGTCTGAAGAACAAGAAGATGATAAATAGGAACTTGGGCATGGTGAAGAACAAATACTTTCTCCACATGATAATGTTGTTGAGGATCTACCTCACACGTCATCACCCATAAATTCAAATGTTCCTCCACCACCTTTCCCTAATTCACCTCTTCCTACATCAACCATAGATGCTAAGAACATCCCCACTCCTCCTGCAACATCAATTGTACTTGATACTCCTCCGTCAATCTCAGATACACAAACGGTTGATATTTTGACAAGTCCTCCATCATCTATTCTAGGTTGGCATCTCCTTCCTATGACATCACTTTTGAGGCTGAATTCAACAGGTTCATGCATGAATCTTTACAAGGTCAACTTTTTGTGCAATCGACTAGTGCAGTCATGTCAAACACTACTCTGATTGTCACCATACCAATCATTTCTATAGAAGCAACCATGACAAAAGAGCTGGCAATCACCCAAGAAGCTCATACTTCCTCTCTTCCCCCTTGTTTGGTATCTCAAGTATCAAAGAGGAAAAAGAAAATAATCTCTCCAGAAGATCTTGATCTTGAAGAGATAGCCCCTCCAAAAGCCAAGGGGAATAAAAAGGCCAAGGTACATTCCAAACTCCATGTCGACAAATCAAGTCAAAATTTTGTAGAGATTGGAATATTGTCTCTAGAGCAAGGAGACGTAAACATGGAAGATTACACTATGACAAGATTCCGGCTTGGCAAGGTCACCAATGAAAGTGCAAAGTTAGATGCACAAGTAGTCCTGGATGTGTTGGCAGGAAGGCTTGATGAAATGGAGCAAGCTCGAGACAAGTACAAGCAAAAGGCTGAATGGTATGCAACTATTTTGAGGAGAGTTTCAAATTATTTAGGAAATATCCAACCCATGGTTATTGAAAACTTGGAAGAACTAGTAGTATAGAAGGCAGAAAATCTTGCCTCCAAAGGTAAAGCATTGTATGATTTCATTGATGAATTAATACAGGATGGTTCACAGGTAATAGTTGCTATTGATGAGAAGGCCACACAATTAGCTCAGCTCAAATTAGAGCTTGATAAGGAGGAAAGTGTTCTTATTCAAGAGAAAAAATAGATGGAAAAATTCCTATCATTTTGGTCAAAAATGAAATAAGAAAAGCTTAGATAATTAGTGCAAGTCGGGAAATTCTCGGCAAGTAAAAATATGTAGAGGTAAGAGAATCACTCAAGCACCATATCCATTTGATCAAATCTCTTATCGAAGATCTTCACCATGTACAAGAAGATATTGAAGGACATCGTGCTATCTTGGAGAAGGGAATCAAGGAGTTGCTAGGCAACCTTCTTAAAGAAAACCATATTTTCGTTCTCGCCAGTGAACCTTCCGGGATCTACAAAGAAGTCGTTATGCAACAAGTGGACGATGCAATTTTTTCCAAAGCCTCCATACATGTCATTTCGAATATATAGTTGACCATTGATAATATTAACATGCATCTTCATCAGTGCAAGAAAATCCATTCATCCACCAGAAAGTCAATCACAAGAATTCACACCCTTGTGGATTACACTGTCGGCCCAGATGATGTGTTTATACAAGAGACCAACAAGAAGTATGAAGACTTTCGTGCCCAAAGCAAGGAACCATGAAGACTCTTGATCTCCAATGTTGAACTTTTTGATGCTTCCCTTTATGCATCTTGTAAATAATTTTTGACATCTTAAATGCCTTTTTGTCAAATGTAATTACACTGAAAATATGAGATGTAATTTCACAGAGATGGATTACATGTTGACTTAGTCAGGGTTTCCTATTTTTTCTCACCTAACTTTCCTAAGTTTACTCAATTGATTTCCTAGATTATTTCTTGCCTCTCTTCTATAAATGAGAGGGATTTCTATTGTAATCTTTACCTTTAGTATTTTGCAACAAAGTGTTGCCCTTTTGTGAAAGAAATATTGAGACTTTGTGTTCAATTTTATGAATCTAAATATGATCAATAAAGAAGGAATTTTCATACCAGACTTTGTGTTGGAATCAATTCTCTTATTGTTTGAATAGGATTGTTGGTGATTAGTATATGAGATCTGAAAGGCTTCAAGTAAATTTATGTAAACTTTGTGTTACATTCTTTATTTGAATTTACATTTATGTTTGGTTAACTATTGTTGGATGATCTACAAGACTTTGTGCTTGTAATTGTTCATGTTGTTCACAGAATTTTTGTATCTAGAAGACTTTGTGCTTCTAATACAACAAACAGTATATCTATCATAGATCCATCGGTGAAAAATCTACGAAATGACTTTGTGCCTTCGTGAGCTTTCCTTTTCCTTTTTATTGTTATTATTATCATACCCGGTATCTCTACGCTTTTCTTTGACAAGATAGAGGTAATGTTATTACTGCTTGTTTTTAGTTTAAGGTTACTTTGAATTAGAATGATCAACTGTGAAGCATTGTAAAACATCTTCTCTAGAAAAGGAGAGAAGCACGAATGTAACACACACCCCTCATCTCATATTTGTAGTGTACATCTTGTGAATATTTAGTTAGTTTAATTCAACTTTTGTAAGCAGCAAGAAGGGTGCCTCCTCTTTCTGAGAGGAGAGATCATACTCACATAGTTTTGGTTAAAATCTAGTTTGTGTAATCTATTGAAAAGTTGATTACATAATTTTCACCCAAGAGTTTTTTGGCGACTCCGTTGTGGAATGAATCATGCAATCTAAGCCTCATTCTTTTGATTGAAGTGAATAAGCTTTCCAGTTTCTTATTGTATCTTGTATATTTTCATTTGTAAATCTTCATCCTATTCAGATCTACATTCTGGTGGACCAAAGTTATACACGAGGATTGAGGGCTCAAGGAGTAACAGATCCACTTTTTGAAGAGTTGTTGCAATGTAATTTTCCATTCACTCCTTCATGAGTAAGGTCACCGTTGTAACGTACTGCAAGCTACCCTCTGCAAAAGCAAAGATCTCCTCTTCCAAGTGTTTTGTATGTCTACCATAGGCGTCCAATTTGGGTACCTGTTGTGCAACTATTCATGGCCGCACCACCTGTAGGACTGTGGGGAAATGCCTTTGGTCCCCTCCGTTTGGCCGCACCTCTGCATGAGCTTTTGCGCATTTCAAGAAAGCATCTCTCAAAGTTTCAAGGTGGCAAAAAATAACATCTTGATGAACACATCTCCACCTTCTACATTGTTTGTGGTGTCCTCGGTATAGAGCGTGAAGATGTTTTTGTAAGATTGTTCATTGAATCCCTCCAAGTGGTTGTAGTTGAATGGTTTTATACTCTCACAACTGCTTCAATCACCAACTAGGCCACCCTTTGCACAAAGTTTGAAGAAAGATTCAAACCTTCTGAAGATTCACACACTTTATTGGTGCAACTCACAACCATGCGAAAAGAGGCTCACGATCCCATGCGTGAGTTCATAGCTAAATTCAACAAGCTGGTGGTGTGGATCCCAAATGATGCAAGACCCGCAGATCACAACTTTAAGTTCGTATTCATCAACACTCAACTCCCTAAAGTAAGTTTCTTCTTACATAAGGAAAATCTCGCCAATGTCAAAGCAGCTCAGCAATTGGCCTCCAGTCTTGAAGATGATATGATCCTTGTTGGAGAGATAAGGACCAACACCAACACCAACACCAACAAAAGGATGCAAGCATTAGGATCTTCGACATCTATTGCTAATACTCCTAATGCAAGTTCCAAATTTTCTAACCCCATGGTCCAAAGGCTAGCGAATGAGGTCTTAGCTTTGAAAAATAAATTTTCTAACAAAAACAACACCTACAAGAACATCCCAAGAAGGAATTTCCCCAACTATGCTAGAAACAGGAATCAAAACAACCTTCTAGCACCAACCACAGGGGTGACTTGCACTTGAAACTCCACCTAACAACATTGCCACAGGATACTATGAGGTTGAACAAGAAGAATAGCCAGATTATCCTGAAGAAGAAAATTCCAATCTCTTTCAAGATGAAGAATCAAAATCGGCTGGCGACTCCAAGATCGGCTACCTACAGATAGTAGGCGAAGATAATGAATGTGACTTAGTGATATACACGTATGCTATTTTTACATGGAACCAATAGAATCAGCTTCACAAAGCTTGAGATGTTGCCCCAGTAGCAAAGGAGAATCCACCCGTTACAATTGCCAAAAGAGGATCTCCTCTCCCTTGGCAACCCAAGAAAGAAGCAAGCCCAAAAGTAAGTGCACCTTATCCCCCTTCATCAACTCCTATTGTTCCTAAATCCAATCCTCCAGTTCCAAAGACCAGTGTGCCTTTTATCAAACCAATCAATGAAGTTACTACTTCTAGTTTGCAAAATTATTTCCAGGCTTTCAACATCATCGACCATGCGAAGAAAACCAAGGTCCAGATGTCCAAGGCTGAATACCTCAAGGCCAATCTCAACCAATTTGACCTGCTTATCAAGTTCATCCAAGACCAGGGAATTACTCCAAGTCAAGATTCACCCCCTAAGGTTCCTATTGCTCCTAATCCTAAAACACCACAGAGTAATCTTGTGTCCAATCCTCCAATAGCCTCTGGACACATTGATCCATTTTTCATCTCCTTACTTGTCAACAGTTTTAAACTAAGTAACTGTGTTATAGATTCTAGTGCATCTGATAATTTCATGCTCGCCAAGGTAGCTACTACCTTAGGTTTAGATATGACCAAAACTTTCAGTCATTGTTTCTCTATGGAAAACAAACAAGTTCCCTTGATCGGTCAAATCAAGGATGTGCAGTATGCATTTGTAGTGTACCCAGAGAAAAAGATAAAGATGATGGTTCTAGTAGCTGATGTACCAGCATCTTATGGAATCCTCCTCAGACACAATTTCTACAAGGATGTTGGGGGAGAATTAAGCATGGGAATTTCTGAAGCTAGAATACCGATGAAAGGCTTGCTACAAAAATTGATTCCTGAAAAGGAGGCTAAGTTTTGAGTAACCCAATCAGACGACCCAAGAGCTCAGATCTTGTTTGAGTCTTCAAGCGTGGGAACTTACTATCTGCAAATAGAAGAGGTTGATGAATCTTCAAAAAGACATGAGTTGGAGAGTTTTGAATCTCTTTCGATAACAAATGATTCATTGCTAGATGATTCATCGACATCAAATCTTGAAGCTTCAGAAAATGATGAGGCTATAGATTTTGACACTGTCAACCTCGATGATCAGAACGACGTTTGGTTTCTATATTTTAATGGTAGTTGTTCTTCAATAGGTTCTGGAGCGAGAATGGTTTTTATTTCCCCAAATAAAATAAAAATTCCTTTCTCTTTCAAGCTACAATTTGACAACACTAATAACACTATCGAGTACGAAGCCTTATTACTAGGAATGCAAATAGCACGCAAGAAGGGTATCAAAAATCTTCATGCACAAGGCAATGTCCAGATAATAATGTTTCAGGTAAGGAACTTGTATTAGACTAAAAATGATAGACTTAGACATTATCACAATCTCGTTTGGGATTGCATTGAAGAATTTGAGGCCTTTGATATATTTGTGGTTCCAAGGGAATATAATGATAGGGATAATTCCTTAGTAGTCTCAGCCATGCTCTTGATACCACATAAAGACTTTCAAGGTTCTACCTACACCATCGAGTTGGTTTTATGCCCAAGTGTTCCTGATAATTCAGAGAACTAACAAATCTTCAATAATGATCATCAAATTGTTGCCTTCTTAGAAAAAGTAGAAAATTTCAATGAACTGTACTTTGAAGGAAGTGATTCTCCACCTCGAGAATCTGTGTCTAATATGGATCTAGTTATTTTTGAATAATTATTGCAACTCAAAGGGAACAAAATTCCAAAAGGATTGGTATCTCTAGAGAAAAATTTTGACAAGCATGATCGCTACGTCAAGAAGCAACTCGCGGACTCTGATTCTTCCAATGAGGTTGAACAAATCAACTTGGGCACTGAAAGTGATCCTAAGATGGTAAACATTGGGAAATGTTGCACTATCAAAAAGAAGAAGTAGTTCACTAAGTTATTGCAAGAATATATAGATGTCTTATCATATTCATATGAAGATCTGAAATCCTTCTGGCCAAAAGAGGTGCAACACGGAAATCCCCTTAAGATTGGAACATTTCCTTTTAAGAAAAAAAAAAGGCAATACAACCCAAAGATTTCTAAGACAATCCTTGCGAAAGTTCAAAAAAATTGAACGTGCAAATAATATTTCCTATCCATCATTCAACATGGATAGCAAATATCGTTCTCATTCGTAAGAAAAATGGTGAGATCCGTATCTGTGTGGATTTTAGAAATCTTAATTAGTTATCACTCTCAAGGATAATTATCCTCTTCTAGTGGTGGACCAAGTTCTATAGAACGTGACCAGATTCAAAATGCTCTCCATGTTGGATGGTTTCTCTGGTTACAACTAGATTGAAGTTACTTCAAGTGATCAACACAAGCCAACCTTCACAATCCCATGGGGTACCTTTTTGTATCGTAGAATGCCCTTTGGCTTGATAAATGTCGGTGCCACGTTCCAATGAGCTATGGACTTGGATTTTTGTGATGTGATGGGTAAATTTATTGTGGTGTATCTTGATGATCTTACAGTTTTTTCCGAAAAGTGTCATGAACACTGCTACCACCTAAGGTAAATCTTGGAGAGATGTCAACAACATGGTATTTCCTTAAACCCCAAAAAGTCAATTTTTAGAGTCATGAAAGAAAAAATTCTTGGTCACATAGTGTCCATTGAGGGAATCAAGATTGACTCGAAAAGAGTCGATAGTATCAAATCACTTACCCTATCGTCAAGCAAGAAGGTTGTCCATTCCTTCTTTGGTAAAGTAAATTTTTTTGCAAAGGTTCCTTCTAGACTTTGCAGAGAAGACTCGTCATATTGTTAATATGATGAAAGGAAATATTATTTTTCACTAGATAGAAGAAGGGAAGGTTACATTTGATGACATCAAGGAGGCCATTTCTCATGCGCCAGTATTGGTATGTCCTAACTACACCAAATAATTCATCATTTACAGTTATGCTTTCGAGCATACACTTTCGACGATTCCAGTGCAAGAAAATAATGAGGGTTTTGAATCTCTGATTGCATTCATGATTTTCCCTCTAAAGAATTATGACCTGAAATAATCCCAGATGGAAAAAAAATGCTTTCATTGTGGTCAAATCTATTGAACATTTTCGGTTCTACATTCCGAATAGCCATGTCAAAGTTCTAGTCCTAGATTTAATTGTTAAGTCCATCTTAACACAGAAGGATTTTGGAACAAAAAGAGGCGATTGGAATGCCAAGATTCAAGAATATGACATGGAAATCAAACCCACCAAGTTGATACGGGGATGTGGACTGTGTCATCTTATCACTGAAAATAATCCTAATGAAGAAGTAGATTCAAGTGAACTTCCCATGGTGTTGTTCGTCAGCACCACCAACAAATGGTATTCCAACATCACCCATTTCCTCACTTATGGAGAATGTCCTGATCATCTAACTCTAAAGGAGAAAAGGACCATCAAGTTACAATCAGCAAACTTCATCTTATGGGATAACGGTTTGTACAAACGTGCCTTGGATGGGACCTTTTTGTGATGTGTTGATCAAGAACAACAAGAAAGATTGCTAAAGTCGTATCATGACTTAGCATGTGGAGGACATTTTTCAGCACCAGTGACTGCTCACAAAATTTTGAGAGCAAAGTATTACTGGCCCACACTTTTTCAAGATGCTTACTCTTGGGTGCGTAAGTGCGAGTTGTGTCAACAGTATGTGGGCAAGCCAAAGTTGGTGGCTTTACCCCTAAAACCAGTTGTTATTGAAGAGCCCTCCCAACAATTGGGAATTGACTTCATTGGTGTAGTAAATCCATCATCAAGTGATGGACACATCTATGTTCTAACTGCAATTCATTATTTCACCAAGTGTGTGGAAGCAATTTCGACTAAGTGTGCTACTTCTGAAGTAGTGTGTAATTTCTTAAAAGAGAACATCTCCAGGTTCAGCATGCCGAACAAAATTGTTGTTGACAACACTTCTTCCTTCTTGTCAAGCGAGATCACTGAGTTCTATTTTGAACATGGCTTAACTTTGTTACACTCTTCTGACTGTTACCCACAAGGTAATGGTCAAGTCGAGTCGAGCAACAAAAACTTGCTAACTATCATTCGCAAGTTGGTGGACGAGAATCAATGTCTATGGCACAAAGCTTTGTACGACGCATTGTGGGTAGACAAAAAACTCCAACACGGGCCATTGGTATGTCTCCCTTTCAGATTTTGTACAGTTTAAATGTTGAGATTCCCATAACCTTGGAACTTCTAGCCCTCAAATTGGCTAAGGTCGTTAAGGATGAGATTTTTGATAACTTTGTTGATAGGAAAATTATGTATCTCTCTGAATTGGAAGAAAGTTCAAGTGGCCAACCACATTGTGGAACATCAGGACCAAGTCAAAAATCTTTTCGACAAGAAGGCCAAGTCTCAAGATTTTCAAATTGGTGATATGGTTCTCCTATGGGACAAGCGAAGAGAACCAAAAGGTATGCATGGAAAATTTGATTCATTGTGGATGGGACCTTTTAAGGTTCATTAGCTACATGGTGAAAATAGTTTCCTATTGGCATACAAAGATGGAACGTTATTTTCGCTTCCTCATAGCAGGCAACATCTCAAGCATTTTACACAGTAAAGTGGCGGGCGTTCAAATGTAAATATTTTTTACTCTTAGTCTTTGTTCCTTTTTGTTTTAAGTCTTTTTTTCATCATCGCCTAACTCCAAGCCCAATGGATGGATAAAGGCAATTGAATTCTCGATTTTTTTTCCCTTCAATCGTTTCAAAGAACGATTGAAGGAAGATCCCCAGTAGGAACCATCTATTATCATGGAATCTAGCATCACTCAATCCATGAATATCCCCCTATGAAACTTGTTTGTTTCATAGGTTTGTGGTGTTCAAGCACATAAAACGAGACAATTTTCAATCCACCTTGAAGTGTGTTCCAAAGTCTCAAACTGTTCATTTGAGTGTTCCTCTGCGTCCATCTATCAAAGACCTTTGAAATGAGTACCTTCGCGAGGCCTAGATGTCAATACTTAGTTAAAATTGGGAAAAGTGCAGGAATGCCAAAAATAGCGCTCCTACACTTTGATGCAAAATTTGACTAAGTATCAAGTGCACAACCGCTAAAAATCAGTGCTTGTGCATCTTTTCCAAAAGTTAGTTTTTGGTGCACAAGGGTTGATTTTTAGCGCTTGTGCACTTTTTTTCCAAACTAAATAAAAAATTCAGGGCGGTGATTTTTGACTTCAGTGCATTTTTTCCAATTTTACCTTTTAATGCGCATAATTAATGTGCGACTTATGTTTCTCTTTGTTCACTTCAAATCACTTTTAAGTGATTTTAGGTTTCATTTAGACTCATTTTATTTCACCTTTCTCTCCTCATTGTGTTGGGTGATTGCTAACCTCCAAACTCACGTTATGAAGATATCCTCTCAAGATCGAGCTAGGGTTTTCGCTTGTTCTCCAGGTATGTCATTTTTCTTTTTTTATTTACATTTGTTTTTGCCAATGCTTTGTAACTCTCATTTCATTTTTTTTCTACGGGTTTGTGTCATTTTTCTTTATGCATTGTTTTCAAAGGACCAAGTCTCCATGTCGCGCCCTGGCTTCTCATTTAATCTTCTAATTTTCATATGACTCTATGTGTTTTCCCTTTGCCCTACACACACCTTTTAACTAGCTTCTTTAAAACGTGACTTGTCTTTTTCTCTCGGTGTTTCCTTTTATTTGTGTTTGTTCTTTGTTCTTCAAACATGTCATCCCACAAGCAATGTGTTTTTCTCATGTGTTTGATAAATGTTAAGTTTTCATCATATGCAAGATCCACTTGGAATGTCCAAGTGATGAAATCTTCGATCCTTGCATTCAAAACAATGGCTTCATCACATTTGATTTGTTCAAGATGCCCAAGAAAATAAACTCAGCGTCATCACACTTTGACATTTTTTACACTAACTCCCAATATATGAGTGGTGAAAATCATCGCTCCTACATGGAGCTCATTTTTTCCATATGCCAAAGCATTCAAAATACCCGCCTTTGCACTTCACGAGTTTTTCCAAGTAAGACAAAAGTGACAGGGCGTTGATCTTCAGCACCCTGACACATTTTGCTGAACTTACATGAAGACATTTAAGGGCGCTGATTTTTCAGTGCCCTTACACCTGAAAATCGCTTATCCAAGTGTAGGAGCGTTGATTTTCAACGCTCTACAATTTTGGTATTTTTTGCCTTAGACAATTTCAACTTGCTCCATTTTCGCTCCAAACCTTGTTTCTCCGCTCTCACATCATTTTTTGTGCTTAGTTTCTTTGTTCACGCTTGCTCAACATTGTTTATTTGCTTCACGCTTCCCAATGTTGCTTGTTCTACTAATGTCTTTTAATTCACCATCTTTGTAGCTTCTTCCCAAATATCATCAATTGATCCTCAAGGTGACATCTTCGATCCAGTTATTTCTAGATGACAGCAAAGACTCCTCCTTCGTCCTCTAAAAAAGAGAGTAAGATGAAATATAAGTATCAACGTGTTTTCCCACCTACAGTGGTGCTCTCCAAGGTAGATGAAATAAAGGACATTGAATTCAGTCCTCAGGACCTTGAAGACTTTATGAAAAGGACTGAACAAAAGCCTCTTGAAGACTCCCTGAGAGCTATCATACACAACAATCTACATCCGATGTCCACATTCCCAACTTCTTCACACAATACAGAGTTCATCCTCCAAGTTGCATCCCATTACATTAGAGAAAGCAGAAGTGTGATAGACTCCTCTAGATAGGTGGTAATGAGACTTGATCTTGATTTCTTTCATATTATTTTCAGAGTTCCACATATGGAACAATACATAGAGATGTTTATTCAGTAGGCATAGGAAGTCTATTACTCGGATCCCAATAAATCCAAGAACTTGATAAATAGTTAGTGGTTGAAAGAACCCAGGCATACTATCTCAAGATGGCTGAAAGGACTTCCATGAAGTGACTTCAAGGATGATGTTAGGGACATGATCACTCCCTTAAGCAGGGTCAAAGGCTTACCAATCATCTCATTTTCATGAATGGATGTATGAATGCATTCGGATCATATGGAGAAAGAAGGCTCGTATTGTCTGGGGAACTCAAATCAGTGATGAGATCCATGAGCAACCAATAAATTTACCAACCACATTGAAGTTTTATATCATTTCTTATTTGGTTTATGCAGCAATCATGATGAGACAGTTCCCAAGACTTTCTACAAAATGGAACAGACACTTTGTACCAGTGTGCAAGTATTTCTATCAATTGGAGCTAAGGAGAGTCTTCACCATTTCATAAGGGTCACAGATGCTTTCTTCACACCTCTTCTATACAACTTTGATCTAGCTCTCGAAAAGAAGAGAGTTTCGGACGAGGCCTATAAAGTGGTAAGCAAGGTTGGGTGCATATTCTTACAATTTCCAACTTTCACTTACATGAGGGTAGGATACTACACTAGGTGCCCCTACATGTTGCCTAGATATCCCTCAGACAATTGGATGTTCATGGAGTTATGTAGACAACTAATTTCAATTCACAAAGAACGAATGAGGATCCACAAACTAGGATTCAAGTTTCCACTAATGATTGGTAGATATACCATCAATAGTGTGCAAAAATCCAAATCAGTCTATGCAGAGATGTAGGTCATGACCATAAGGACTTATAAATCTAGATTTGACTATGATTTCTAGAATGTAAAAAAGAAGTCGAAAAAAGATCATAGGCACAAATACCGCTTTGAAGACATCTGGGTTGATTCCAGAGATGAAGAGGCTATCCACAAAATAGATTATTACAGTCTGACCATGTAGAAGATCAGGGATCTTTGTGTTGCTTATCTACTAAAGGACTTCATAGATCCTAGTGACATTATGAATGCTACTTATGATGAGGACGAGATTTTTAGGAAACCCTTGCCTGCAATACAGTGGTTTAAGAAGTAATGTGTCTTCATCAAGGAGAGGCTTGCTCCCATATTGGCTAACACTACAAAGTGGTTACATAAACATGGTTTCCAAATGAAAGCCTTCAAGACAACATCGGAAGGAGAAATGCCCAAAGCAAAAATCAACCCGCAACAGGAACTTCGCATGAAAGCTAAGCAGGCGGCTATTCTCTCTTCTTCTTGAAGAGGCCCTACAATAAATTTCACTATTGGAAAGAAGGATACACGAGTAGGTCAAGAAGAAGGATCCACGGAATCTGAAACATCTCACCCAAAAGGAAAAGGACCCATTTCATAAGAGATTGATTCTAAAAAAGAAGAAAATTCAAGCGAAGAATTTTCCAAAGAAGAAGATTCTCAAGAAGAAGACTCTGATGAGGAAGAAGATTCCCCAGGTGAACAAGAGTTTGAAGGTCAAGAATTTGATCAAGAAGGTGAACCAGAGTGTGAAGAACAAGAAGGTGATAAATAGGAACTCCGGCATGGCGAAGAACAAATCCTTTCTCTACATGATAATGTTGTTGAGGATCTACCTCACATGTCATCACCCATAACTTTAAATTTTCCTCCCACACCTCCTATTTCAAATACTCCACCACCTTTTCCTACTTCACCTCTTCCTACATCAACCATACATGCAGTGAATGTCCCCACTCCTCCTGCAACATCAACCGTACTTGATACTCCTCTGTCATTATCAGATACACAAATAGTTGATATTTTGACAAGTCCTACATCATCCATTCCTAGCTTGTTATCTCCCTCCTATGAATTCACTTTTGAGGCTGAATTCAATAGGTTCGTGCATGAATCATTGAAAGTTCAACTTGGTGTTCAATCTACTAGTGCAGTCATGGCAAACACTACTCTTATTTTCACCATACCATTCATTTCTACAGAAGAAACCATGACAAAAGAGTTCACAGTCAGCCAAGAAGCTCATACTTCCTCTCTTCTCCCTTGGTTGGTATCTCAAGTATCGAAGAGGAAAAATCAAATGATCTCTCCAAAATTACTTGATCTTGAAGAGATAGCCCCTCCAAAAGCCAAGGGGAAGAAGAAGGCCAACGTACATTCCAGACTCCATGTTGACAATCTGGTCAAAAGTTTGTAGAGATTGGAATACTGCCTCGAGAGGAAGGAGATGTAAACATGGAAGATTACACTGTGACAAGAATCCATCTTGGAAAGGTCATCAATGAAAGTGCAAAGGCAGATGCACAAGTAGTCCTGGATGTGTTGGAAGGAAGGCTTGACAAAATGGAGCAAGCTCGAGACATGTACAAGCAAAAGGTTGAATGGTATGCAACTGTTTTGAGGAGACTTGCAAATTCTTCAGGAAATATCCAACCCGTGGCTAT
Organism: Sequoiadendron giganteum; assembly: GCA_007115665.2. Taxonomy (NCBI): domain Eukaryota; kingdom Viridiplantae; phylum Streptophyta; class Pinopsida; order Cupressales; family Cupressaceae; genus Sequoiadendron; species Sequoiadendron giganteum. Next base: position 173,980,780 of record CM021110.1, read on the forward strand.
TGAAAACCTGGAAGAACCAGTAGTACAAAAGGCAGAAAAGCTTGCCTCCAAAGGTAAAGCATTGTATGATTTCATTGATGAATTAATACAGGATGGTTCATAGGTAATAGTTGCTACTGATGAGAAGGCCACACAAATAGCTCAGCGCAAATTAGAGCTTGATAAGGAGGAAAGTGTTCTTATTCAAGAGAAAAAAGAGATAGAAAAATGCCTATAATTTTGGTCACAAATGAAACAAGCAAAGCTCAGCAAATTGGTGCAAGTCGGGGTAATTCCCGACAAGGAACAATATGTAGAGGTAAGAGAATCACTCAAGCACCGTATCCATGTGATCAAATCTCTTATCTAAGATCTTCACCATGTACAAGAAGATGTTGAAGGACATCGTGCTATTTTGGAGAAGGGAAGCAAGGAGTTGCCAGGAAACCTTATTGAAGAAAACCAGATTTTCCTTCCGGCTAGTAAACTTTCCAGGATCTACAAAGAATTCGTTATACAACAAGTGGAGGATTCTAGTTTTTCCAAAGCCTCCATACATGTCATTTCGAATATATGGCTGACCATTGATAATCTTAACACGCATCTTCATCGGTGCAAGAAAATACTTTCATCCGCCAGAAATTCAATCACAAGAATTCACACCCTTGTGGATTACACAGTCGGCCCAGATGATGCGTTCATACAGGAGACCAAGAAGAAGGATGAAGACTTTCACACCCAAAGGAAGGAACCATGAAGACTCTTGATCTCCGGTGTTGAACTTTTTGATGCTTCCCTTTACTCATCTTGTAAATAGTTTTTGACATCTTAAATGTCTTTTTGTTAAATGTAATTACACTGAAAATATGAGATGTAATTTCATAGAGATGGAGTACATGTTGACTTAGTCAAAGTTAGGGTTTCCTATTTTTGCTCACCTAACTTTCCTAATTTTACTCAACTAATTTCCTAGATTAGCTCTTCCCTCTCTTCTATAAATAAGAGGGATTTCTATTGTAATCTTTACCTTTAGTGTTTTGCAACAAAGTGTTGCCAAACATTGAGACATTTTGTAAAAAATTTTGAATCTAAATCTAATCAATAAAGAAGGAAGTTGCATACCACACTTTGTGTTGGAATCAATTCTCTTATTGTTTGAATATGATTGGTGGTGATTAGTATGTGAGATCTAAAGGGCTTCAAGTAAATTTATGTAAACTTTGTGTTACATTCTTTATTTGAATTTACATTTATGTTTAGTTAACTATTGTTGGATGATCTACAAGACATTGTGCTTGTAATTATTCATGTTGTTCATGGAATTGTTGTATCTAGAAGACTTTGTGCTTCTAATATGACAAACGGTACATCTATCACAGATTGATCGGTGAAAAGCTACGAAATGACTTTGTGCCTTCGTGAGCTTTCCTTTTCCTTTTTATTCTTATTATTATCATACATGGTATCTCTACGCTTTTCTTTGACAAGATAGAGGTATTGGCATTACTGCTTGCTTTTAGTTTAAGGTTACTTTGAATCAGAATTATCAATTGTGAAGCATTGTAAAACATCTTCTCTGGAAAAAGAGAGAAGCATGAATGTAACACACACCCCTCATCTCGTAGTTGTAGTGTACATCTTGTGAATATTTAGTTAGTTTTATTCATCTTTGGTAAGTAGTAAGAATGGTGCCTCCCCTTTTCAAGAGGAGAGATCATATCTCACACAACTGTAGTTGAAATCTAGGTTTTGTAATCTATTGAAAAGTTGATTAAATAATTTTCACCCAACACTATTCCAAAGCATGTGTTTCATTTCCTACTCTTGAGGGAATGGCCTTGGTTTCCCCCTTTTATTACTTCATTATTATCATTTATTTTGATCTATTGTCCACTGTCCTAGTGATCTCTCACTTCAATGATCACATCTTTTGACCAACCTTGGAGGCATAACCTTGATCCTCCCCTTTCCCATGGCTATGTCACATTATTGCTCAAGTCATGTGATATTTTTCCCCTTTGTGATCATTTCAAGGGTATGATCTTGGATGTTCCGTTTTATAATTTTCAGCATCTTATCCCATCATTACCAAATCCTTAGAAACTTTCTCATTTTGTCCCTTAACCATTTTTCATATGTTTACTAGTGTAGACACCTAAAAATGTCTAATGCATTTTTCTAAATTCATCATTTATTGTCATCATCACTCATCATCCCTTCATCACTATTAATTAAATATTTTTTAATTATTTAATTAATTTATCATTTTCCCTCATCACCTTTGATTAAATAATTAATTAATCATTTTCCCTCGTCCACTTTAATTAAATAATTTTAATTATTTAATTAATTTCAAATTATTTCTCCATCTCCATAATTAAATAATTTTTAATTATTTAATTAAATCTTGCATTATCATTCTATCCACGTAATTAAATATGTTTTTAAATATTTAATAAAATTATGCATTCCTCTCATCTCACATAATTAAATAAATTTTAATTATTTAATTGACTAATTATTCCTCCAAAATTAAATAAATTATTTAATTTATTTAGTTTTCACATTGCTCTACAAATAAATAAAATCATTAATTTATTTATTTATTTATTTCCTAATAATAGAAAATCCTATCTTTATTCTTCAAATCTTAAATTTAGAGACCAAAGCTAAATTTAGTGAGTGGACTGAAAATCAACCTTAGATCACTCTCATACACTCCACTTCATCTATACATGTAGGTTCATGCACATTCCTAATGATCTCTAAACAATCCTCATCTATCAATCTCATTTCACATCCTACATTGCTGATTTGATATCCTTGAAAGCTATAAAACATCCATCATTTGATCATTCAATCTCTCCTCAAATTTGTAGCCAAACTATACTCATTTTTTATCACACTTTTTATTTGCAAGGTTATGCTAAGGTTTTATGAGCAATCTACATATCATCATAATAGCATAATTTTATACTTTACAATGAAGTAAGGCTAGGCAATTTTGGTGGAGGTAAAGTAGATTAGTTAGATTGATTTACTTTATTACGGATTTCATTTTGATGTGCACATGCATCATTGAGATTAGGTCTATTTGATCATTGAATTCAGATTATTGATTATTGTTATTGTTTCCTATTTTCTTGAATTTATTGAGCATCAAATATTAACCTTTTCACATTATAGCAGGCCTAGTGGGACCCATGTCCTTGATTTGAAATTTCAATTTAGTTTCTTGAAGTTTTCAAGTTGCAAGTACAGAACGATGCAGCTGAACCCAAAATGGTGCTTTTGATGATAGATCGACACATTTGATTCATAGAATGGCGATATTGATGTTATTTTGGTGCATTTGATATTACAATCCCACATTTGGTTCTTTGTGTTTTCTTTGTTAGCAAGTCCAATCTTCTGCAAAGTGGCACAATTGATAGTACTAACTCACAATTGACTATGAATCGTTACATTTGACACACAAAGTGTCACATTTTACAAGCACGGAGACACAGTTGAAGGTAAAATGACACTTTTGATAATTATAGTGACGCAATTAATAATTATAGTGTCACAATTGATAATTATAGCGACACTTTTGAAAATGACAATGATGCATCTAATTATATTATTTTAATTTGTCTAAGGTCTAATGTTTGATTGAGTTTTGGGAATTAATATATCTTTGCATCTTGGAAAAAGTTGGGAGAAGATTGGTAGAAAACAAACTACTAATGAATCTAATGCAATGCAAAGAAATATATCAATTGCTTTGATTTCTAGCATAGTTCACACTCTATTTGGGCTCTAATTAATAAATTTTACATCATTTTTGGTGAAATTTTAATTTGTATTCTCTCTCCTTATGCTTTATGCAAGATTGGGGATCAAGATAACTCTTGATTACACATGTCAAGTACACCCAAGGAGTAATAGTAAAGTTTGATATTCTCTTGCACTTAGTGCAAGCCTAAGAATCAGAAACGTTAGTATCTTATTTTATTTTACAATAGGAAGCTTTCTTTGGAATTTCATCACCCTAAAAGTGACTTCAACCGCATTTATCGATGGGTTATATTAAGGAGGGAGAACAAAATTTGTACCTCTACATGTGGCCAACATCGTTCAAGCCAAGTCACAAGACCCTCGATCATCAAGACTTGTTTGGTAAGGAGAAGAGGGGAGACCCCCTTGTCTCGGGTACTATCAAACATGCTCATTTTTCTTGAAACCACTATGAAAATTTTTATTAGAGACCTAAAACTAATGGATTTTAATCTAGTTGTGGTGCAAGGTATAGTATCATGCCTAAAGTTACTCAACATATGCTATCCTGAAGAGAGATAAAACATTTTTGGAGTTGTTAAAACTTACAAGGGAAGGAGGAAGGTGAGACCTTGTGCCATTGGATACCTATTTATTCCATCTTGAGATTGGATCATGCATCAATACAATCCTACAATATTTTATTTCTTGGGCCCACACTAGTGTGGCACACCCTTATTACTAGCTATTTTATACTTCTTGGTTTGTTTTTATTACATGAAGATCTATTAATACCAATCATACCATTACCTTGGATTCAATTGATATATTCTCTACTATTTTCATCTCTTTCCAATCAAAGTCGATCCAACTTGACAAAATTAGTCAACAACTTACAAAATTTCACTTACAGTCACAAAATTGTGCATTTGATAGCTATTGTGGTGTATTTGTTGCTATAGTGGTGCATTTGATTATTTTTTATCACACATGATTATATTTTATCACATATAACTATCTTGAGTCACATTTGAATGCATATTGGTGCATTTGATCTACAAATTTTCACATTTAACAATACTTTATTACATATGATCTAAGACCCACTAAACTTATTTTGTTAGTCTGAAATTTAAAAAAAAAATCAGATAGTGACACATTTGACATATTTTGTATCATATTCTATCTTATTTTTGTGCCTTTGATATCTCTTGTGGCACATCTGATACCCAAATTTGCACATTTGAAATTTATAGTGATGCATTTTGACTGTGCAAACATTTTCTAGAATACTCCATTTTTCAGTGTCTAAAATTATTGATCACATAGACCTAGGATTTGAGACCTATAGTGGATCTGACCTAAAACCAACATCCATCATTCAATAGCAAACTAAATTTTCATATCCATTTCACACCATTTTTTTTACTTTTATGGTTACCTATCTTATCTTTGGATGAACAACATTATCATCAATAGCAAACATCAACCAACCAGTAAATAATATTAGTCATAATCTCATCTTTATCTCCCATCTTATCCCTAGTTTAGCTTTTTTCTTGAAAAATCAAAATTTTCAAGTAGATAGTTGATTAGCATCAACATTTGTGAGTGAATTAGCTTGGGGATATTGACTAATTCTAAGCTTATAAGCTCGCCATCAACCTTTTTTCTTGGACTCATCAATCTAGTATAAGCAAAAACCATCACTACTGTTTATCCAAATGGATATCTAGGTTAACTTTAACTTATAGAGGTTTATCTCTCATCAATCAAACAACATCAACATATTGATTTTTGTCCAAATCTACCCAACGTATCTTCCATGGAGTCCAATTTGAAACTACATTTACATCTCATCACCAACCTTCACTTACATTTGAATTTTGCAAGGTCATCAAATTCGTATGCGTATTACAAGGTCACACCACAAGAAACTCATGGAGTCTAACCCAAGTGGATCAAACGTCACCACACCCATGAGGGTTATAGAACCATAGTTTGGAATGTCGCATCATTTATTCAATCCTAATTAGTACTAAACTCCACAACCCCAACCTCAATATCATCTAATTATCATAGAAGACATCACAAATAGATTTGAGGAATTTGAGGAATCGATTGAAGAGAAATTCTAGGAAATACAACAGGATCCTGCACTAGCTATATCATTAGATGCCCTCATTTCTATGGATCCCAACATAATATTTCTTAGACTTTCACAAATGGTGTTAAGCTACATTCATATTACAGCATTTCTACACTTAGGGAACAAGCCCTCACACATGTCATGTCATCTAATATTCCACCAAATAAGAGAATACATATTGATCAATCTATTAACAAAGCTATACAACATTATTCAATGCCAAATATATCTATTAAACCATATATATCATCTCATGACATAGATTTGATACCATTTTTCAAACAATACGTAAATTTTCTTTACCAAATCGCAAACATAACTAATCAAAATAATTGCACATATCCCAAATCCACCAAACACAAACATTCTTGATAAATCACCAAACATAACCAATCAAACAACCACACATATCCCAAATCCACCAATTTCTTCATTTATACCCATAACACAAAAATCCTCATGCATCACCACACATAACCAATCAAACAAACACACATATCTCGAATCAACTAATTTCTTCATTTATACCTCCTAGCACAAACATTCATCACACATCACAACCCAACACATCAAACTACAAAAACAATCCTTTCATTGCACAAGCCACCACATCTAATGTGCCTTCCAACATTCCATATGCTACAGAAGCGTCAAACATGATAATAAGTACATATAATCCCAATCATTCATATCAACCCACCATTTTACAAATTCCATCACTTAATATTTCAAAACAATCTTCCACATCCAACATTTCCAAAACTTCAAACGTCACACATTATTCACAAACATTCACATCTTAACATATCCACAAACACAAACATCCCCAATTCACAATACCAATTTCAATCCATTCCATTCACTATCCCCACACACACATGTCCCTCAAACTCAAAACTATTCATATAACATCCCCAACAACAATTCATTTCATAACAACAATCCATCCCTCAAAATCAAAACTTCTTATATATTTCAAACAACATTCCTCAAACACAAAACATACCTCAACAACAAAGCACTCCCCAACACCAAAGCATCTCATACAACTCATATAACATCCCTAAAAACATCTCCCAAAATCAAAATTCCTAAAATAATTCTCCATTCATTCCTTATCATTATTCTAGGTTAAATTAAGCTTTGTTGTACGAATTTCATTGGATTATCCTAAATAAGATCTACATAAACTTTTTTTTGGTGAACTTGATTGATCCTACACAACCTCATCTTGTCTTTTGGATTTCCATATTACATTTCATATTTGATATAATTTTGATTTTCATTTATTTTAAAATTTACCTAGGGTTTAATATTTATGTGTGCATATATTTTGAGTAGGGGTTTGGGTGAGTGCACCAAATTGGGGGACAAAAAAGTGGCCAAATCAATTATTTTGGCTATATTATGTGATCATAGTATTTATAAATAATTATAATGTGATAATGTTTATCTTCTACAAAATATGATTGTTTTTATAAGATATAAAGCAATAAAATAGCGAAGAGAGAGATGGAGAGGGGTGGAGGGAGAGAGGGGGGAAATCGAGAGATATAGATAGAGAGAGATATACATTGGAGAAAGATATGAGGAGATAGAGAGGGAGAAATAGAAATGTGGAGGGATATAGAGAGGGAAGGTGAGGAAGAGGGAGAGATAAAGAGATATTGAGAGAGAGAGATATAGAGATGGAGATAAAGAGAGAGAGAGAGATGGAGAGGTATGTAGAGGGATAGAGGAATATATAGATAGGGATAGGTAAAGAGAGGTAGGATTGATAGATAGAGAGGGGGAGAGAAGGGGAGACTTAAAGATAGATATCTTGAGGGAGAGAGGGAGAGGGGGGAGGAGATATAGAGGGACCGATAGAGAGAGTGAGATTGATCTAGAGGAAGGAGAGAGGTATATTGAGGGATATAGGGAGAGAGGTGTCAAGATAGAGATCTTGGAGAGATAGAGACTAAGAGATGGAGAGATGTGGAGAGAGAGAGAGAGGGAGGGGTATATTGAGAGACAAATGGGAATATAAATATGGAGAGATAGATAAAGATAGAGAGATGAGAGGAGAGTGATAGATAGAGATAGAGAGGAATGGAGGGAGAGATAAATAGAGAGGTAGATGTTGTGTCATGCACCCACACCCCATTTTGAGATGGAAAAATAGGGACTCCCTTTTTTATGACTTATTTTTCTTTTTCTTGAGTGATTTATCTTTGATTTTCCTTTTTTCTTTTGACCTACCAAAATTATTGTGTTTTGCATCCTAGCATGCTAGTAGAAGCGTCCCTAAAAACCTTAATGTTTTCCTTTTGGTCTCTCCTTTCATTCCTCAATGCTTACCCATTTTTCAAAATTTTTCATCCTAGAATGACTATAAAGAATCATCTCATATCTTAATTCCCCGTGGCTAGCATCGGGTGGATGTGTCACTTTGTCAAACTTTCAAAGTTCATTATGTTGGCATCTTGATAGGTTAACCTTTGACACCTTTATCTCCAACATGGAATGTCGTGTATCCTCTACCTACCCTCAAATTCAAATTTATTATAGTACTTCACATTTATGGCAATTTTGGCATGTGTGCATGAGAGAAAATTTATTGTTGTTTGCCTCAATTTTTGTTCAATTTTATTTGTTTCCTTGGCCTCCTTGGTGCTCTAGCTATTTCCCTCTATCTATGAAACCCTCTTCATAAATTTGGAGATTACTAGTACGCCCCTAGTCTATCGATCGCTTATGTTCTAGTGTTCAGTTCATGTGTCTTAGTTGATTATGTATTGTTCAATTTTCTCCCTTGTGTGTTTACGAGGTAGGTCTCCTAGGCCCTTCATACATTTATGGCATCTATATTTATTGTTTTCATGTGGGTTTCCTTTTTCATTAGTATGTGTTTCCTTATGTCTCATTTATGTGCACTATATGGATTCAACATGGTTTTTTTCTTTTACTTCCTCTTTTTTAGTTTCACTTTATTTATCATTTTTCAGTTTTGTTCTTTCTCCTCTTTTATTTTCTTTTTTTTCTTTGGTTGAATCCATTTTTACTTCGACACACTTTTTGAGGTTTTTTGTGATAATGTCACAACAACTTGTCAGGTCATCGAGCCTTTTAATATTTTCATGTCATTTTTGTATGATGTTTAGTGTTACCCCAATCCTTGATCTTTGACATCCTTCATTCATTAAACTCTTTCAAATTTATTTGATAAAAGCCTCCCTTGTCAAACTTTCCTTTGTGGGTATGCCTCAAGTAGTATGTCTGATGCCCAATCCCCGATTGATGATGCCTTACATTTTAAAGTCACTTGGATCAGTGTTCCTTCACCTTTCTTGTTAACTTGCATAGGGTAGGTGGGAAGTCTGACTCTTGATCCCCAATATATTTCCATGCCATATCTTTAAAATCTTTTGGGTTGTCTATATTTTCCTTGATGCTATGACCTTGTACGTATGTTTTATGTGATATGTTTGACCTCCAATCCTTGACATTTTACACACTGCACCTATGTTGGGATTGATGTGTTGGAGTTTCTTTGGAAGGCCTACCATTTTAGCATGAATTATAGGGTATGTCTAACATTCGATCCCTAATACTCTAGGTTTCATAAATTTATCAATCAGACTTTCAAGGTACTCCTTAGTGGTTTTATCTTGATGACATCATGATAGTGTCATCTTTATGTTGACTTTATGTTAATGTCACCCCCTAGAAAAAATTTAGAGTTCCCCTTATGTTATTTCAACATGAGTTATCAAGCATACTCAATGTTTGATCTTTTATGTATTACACTCTATACCTTATGTGTGTTTAGGGCATAAAAAGTTCTTTAGTATGACCTTTTTCCATGTGTTGTGGAGTACTCTCAATTCCTAGAACTCAACAGATTTATTATTGTTGATGGTTTTTTTATGCACTTCACAACACAGGTAATACGTAGGTGTATTACCTCTCTTGAAAGACAATCTTCCACAATCAAATTGCAGAACACTATCCCAAGGTCTCTCGGATGTCAGGTCTTGACAATGCTTGGAATATATCAGTTGTTTGATTTGATTTGCTGGAATCACAAGGTGGACTTACGGATGAGTTACAAAGCAAGGAAGTTGGATCTGTAAATGGAGTTCTTAAGATGAGAAAGTTGCTGAGTGTTTGCTGCAGGTTCAAACAGTAGTCTAGAACTCCATTTCAACATTGGATTTAGATTTATAATGTGTAATGAACCTTGCCTAAGGTTACTTATTAAAAAAAAAGGAAAAAAGGCAGGGAAGAGAGAAGGTTCTTGGATCTGAAACCACGAATGAACAGTGATCATGGAGGCTGCTACAGTAGACAAACTCCCTAAACTGGGTTTTGCTTGGCCAAGAGAAACCTACAGTTACACAAAACCAGTGCAATCTTCTAAGAACTGCAGATTTTTCAGTTTGCATACACGCATCATGAACATGCAAATGAACTAAGTTGCAGCAATCAAATAAAGAAGCCCAGGCTAACTTTGCACAGCAGCTTGTCATCAACAAGTGCCAAAAGTATGGGCTGGAAATTCATCAAATACTATAACAGCAATGTCCATCATCACATCCATTCAAGAAACTACAACTAAAACTAACTTGGAAGGTAGAACCATGCACACATAATGAGAAAACTCAAAAGTAACACCCATAGATCATGCAATGTTGCTTTCTATTGTTGCATAATGTTTTTACAACAGCTCTCCAACACTTACAAATGAGGGGGAGACCCCTATTTATAGTTTTCCAAATCCCAAATGAATGGCCAGGATTGAATTACATTGTGTGGCCCAGATTCAATTACATTAGGGCTTCACCTACCCCACAATATTTAGTAATTTAAAATACATCTTTGTCTTTTCCCTATTCTGTCTTGTAGTGGCCAGTCACTGTAGCAGTTTTGTCTTCTAGTTGATTTCCCTTTTACTGTAACTGAAATTGACTAAAAGCCACCTTCTCCTGATGGAATTTCAGCATTCCTCATTGGATCAAATGGTTCTATCGACGGACCCATGGTAGTTTTCTTGAAATCGAAAATGAGAGGCTGAAATGTTGTTTTAGGAATGTTGATTTGAAAACAACGAACAAAGCATGGAACTCCAGATGGTATCTCCCGGCTGCAAATTTGAAATTTGAAAGGTCAGGGGAGGATAAGATCTAATTTTACCATTTGGGTCGAAGTTCATTTTTGATTTGTAGGTGCGCTTGTACGTTCTGGAGACATGAGCCCGGAATGTTGTTCTGGAAATGCTGTTTGAAATGGCCGATAGAGCACGGAACTCCAGATGGTATTTCCTGACTGCAATTTTGGAATTTGAAAGTTCCATGGAGGATAAGACCCCATTTTAGCATCTGGGTCGAAGTCCGTTTTTGACTTGGAGGTGCGCTTGTATGTTTCGGAGACATGAGCCCGGAAAGTTGTTCTGGAAATGTTGTTTGAAACGACCGACGAAGCACGGAACTCCGGATGGTATTTCCTGACCGCAATTTTGGAATTTGAAAGTTCTAGGGAGGATAAGACCCCAGTTTAGCATCTGGGTCGAAGTCCGTTTTTGATTTGGAGGTGCGCTTGTACGTTCCGGAGACATGAGCCCGGAATGCTGTTCCGGAAATGCTGTTTGAAACGGCCGACGGAGCACGGAACTCCGGATGGTATTTCCTGGCTACAATTTTGGAATTTTAAAGTGCCAAGGAGGATAAGACCCCATTTTAGCATCTGGGTCGAAGTCTGTTTTTTATTTGGAGGTGTGCTTGTATGTTCCGGAGACATGAGCCCGAAATGTTATTCTGGAAATGTTGTTTGAAACGATCGACGAAGCACGGAACCCCGAATGGTATTTCTCGGCTGCAATTTTGGAATTTGAAAGTTCCAAGGAGGATAAGACCCCAGTTTAGCATCTGGGTCGAAGTCCGTTTTTGATTTGGAGGTGCGCTTGTACGTTCCGGAGACATGAGCCCAGAATGTTGTTCTAGAAATGTTGTTTGAAACAGCCGACAGAGCACGGAACTTCGGGTGGTATTTCCCTACTATAATTTTGGAATTTGAAAGTTCCAAAGAGGATAAGACCCCATTTTAGCATCTGGGTCGAAGTCCATTTTTTATTTGGAGGTGTGCTTGTACGTTCCAGAGACATGAGCCCAGAATGTTGTTCTGGAAATGTTGTTTGAAACGACGCAGGGAGGACAGCACTCCGGGAGTCAAGTTCCGGAGTTCGGGAAGATGGTCAGGCTTGGCCATTCGAAATAGCGAAACTGGAATGGAAACCCAAGAGGGGAATTCCGGAGGGTCGGGCCTAAAAGGCGCCACAGACATCAGAAAGGCTGACAGACAAGGGAAACCCGAAATGGCTAAGATTTAGCATTTTTCCAAGGGGAAAAATTTGGTCAACCTAAAATGTGACTTTTGAGAACGTGTTGACCAATTAGGACACCAAAATGAGGGGCACAAAAAATGAGGTGGGAGCAAAGCAGCCCATCGAGAGCAAAAGAAGAGGGTCCCTGCCTACGGCAGGGCGTGTGTGCAAAATATGCACAACAATTATGGATACTCTTATTTGGTATTGGACCTTATGGTTTCCCAATTCCTATGATGAATCATGGTTGGCCTCCTAAGCCTGACTGTGGGACTCTTATACACATTGAGATAATGTTAAATATTGGTTGTGTTGATTCTAATGGAATGGTTATATGCTACACTTATCCTTTACTTGTGTATTTGATACTCTTTAATATTTGGTTTAGGTGGATTATTTTAGTATAATGCAAAGAGAGAGAGAGAGAGATGAAGTACAAATTCAAGGGGTATCATCTCCCATCCAAGATGCTTTCACCATATGGTCATATAGGAAAAATAGATGAGTCATGCAAATATCAAATAATTCATTCAAGGGCCAATAATGAGGAAGAAAAAAATCATGGCCAAGTGCATGGCCAAGTCTAGGTTGTTGCAAGCTACTGCTTTCCCAATCTCAATGCAATATCTAGAGCTAATGTTTGCCTATACCCAAAGATACAACCAGAAGAATAGAAAATTATTTGGCCCCTCTAGGCAAGTAGTGTTGGATATCAATTTTAAAAAATGATTGAGAGGGTTTTTGGTCTCCCCATTTGTGCCCTATGAGATCCTTGATATGAAAAAGGCCTTAGGATTTTATGAGAAGAAGAAGAACAAATTATCAACTTCCTTCATTAATAACAATCTTCTTGCAGTCCCACAGAATTTTGCATAGAAAATGGTAAAGGTGCAACATATGAGTGAGTTCAATGAAGAAGGAAAGGATGCCATCACACTCCTCAACAAGGTATATGGGTAGCCTTATAGGAGGGAATTTCAACCATGGATGTGCTATATTACATTATAATAATTATGGAAGAAAATAAAATTGATTGGGAAACCACTATTAGTGATAGCATTCATGATCAATTGATTGATGTTTTGGGGTCTAGAAGATTCCATATAACATCATAAATTGTATACATGTTGGCCTACCAAGCTATTTTTCTAAGTTTGAGGAGATTTTCCTCTCTCCAATTGGGAAAAATCAAAGTCTATGATCATCTTTTCTAGCTAGAGCTTAAGGAGAGTCAAATACATTATTGCATTGTTAATGATGCTTTGATTTGTGAAATCATTGGGGTCTTAGAGAATGATTATGAAATAAGGTTATTCTTAGAGGCAACAAGTGAATTAAAAAAATTGGGGGGAATGGTATATCCATTTCAGGACATTCTCTTACATCAGAGTTGTTAGTTTTCATAAAACACCTTACAAGCTAACTTGATACCCAAGTGAAAAAATAATCCTATTAGAGCTTTGTAGGGACATATTAGAAATACAAAATTTGGTGGTCAACAAACATAAGGCTAGTTATGTGTTTCCCATCAAAGTATCAGTGTATTCTTGTGAAAATATGAAAAGAAATCAAAGAAAAAAAAAATTGAGATGGCCCTATTGATCATGGATTAGTACAATGATCTCAAGAGAAGATATGGTCCTAGATGGAATATCAAACCATTGATAGGGGCATAATACAAATAAGAGCATGTGTTGGAGGATCATTGAGCAATTTCTTGGATGAGCATGAAGTAAGAATAAAATATTTTTGTAGGCTAATTATTGATATGATCAAAGCTTGTAATGTGGCCAAGCCACCCAAGAACCTAATGGAGTATGTTAAGGTATTGCATCCCTCCCTTAGCGCAATCAAGATAATTAATTAACTAATTGTAAACAGGGATATGGAAATAGTAAACAGGTCTCTAGATTAGTTGGAGAATCCCTGTGCCATGTTGAGCCCATACCCCAAGACAAAGGAGAAGAAAAGTAAAGTGGATAATCATCTAGGGTAGCAACAAAAGAAGCAAATCCAAGAGAGAAGAGAGAAACAAGGGATTCTACCACTAAGAGGAAAGAGAAAGAGAAATAAGTATTTTTTTATATTAAGTCCAATAAGAGTGAGCAAGACCATATTCCTCTCATCAGGAGGAGGGAAAATATTAGGCCTCCTTATGTTGCCCAAGAACCATCTCTACCTACCTCTAAAGAAATCACTCTCTCATCTACTCATACATCCCCACCTCAAATACCAAATCCTCCACCTATCCAATCTCCATCCTAAGCTCTAATTCCTCCTCCAAATCAATCACCTTAACAAATCACAAGTCTACCTCCTAAGGCATTTGTTTCATCACCACCACCTTCTCCACCCCCCTCCCCCCACATAGAGGTACCATCAACCTCTTGAGCTATAGAACTAGAAAATAAACTGGAGGGTGATGATGGGTAGCAACGAGAGGGTTTGATTGAGAGTAACATTAAAAATATTTATGATTTAATGAAAAATGTAGCTTCAAAAAAGAAACAACAAGGTGAGAACTCCTAGGATACTATTGGGAAAAAAAATTTGACTCCTCCTCACTCTCCACAGCCAAATACATCATAACATCTAGTCTATCTCAATCATGTTGTGGAGAAAAGACAAAGAAAATACACCCAATAAGGGGAATATTTTTCTATGATGGTAGAGTTGTTTAGAGCCCAACCACAACAAAAGAGGTAAAGGACACTCTCCACCATAACAATAAACAAGCACGTTGATAAAGTTTCACAAGTAACTACTCCCATGGTAGATATAGAAAAATCACATATGACACATAGGGACTATTCGTTGTAGCAAGTCAATATGGGATTATAGACAAAAGAGGAAGAGAATAAATCACTAGAGGTGGTTGTCTCAATATTAAGAGAAATATAAAGTGAGGGTGGGAGTGATAAGGGGAGAGAGGGGAGGCTGAAAGATAATGGGGGTGGTGAGAGAAAGGGATAGAGATAGAGAGAGAGATAGAGATAGAGAAAATATTAATTTGGTGAAGATCTCTCCCTCTATCCCTCTCAATATCTCTCTATATTTATAGATCTCCATTTAGCTCCCTCTTTATCTCTATCTATCTATCTCTCCCTCTCTATCTTCCCACCTCTCTTTCTCTCCACTATCCATCTCTTTATCTCACCCTTTTGTGCTACATATTTATTCAAATTTTAAGACTACCTTTTTAATATTTGAATTGGCTTGGATAGTCTTTTGTATCATAGGAGAAAGGATAGCCTTAGTTCTTAAATATCACTATAAATAACAGTGGAATAACTTGAGGATTCAACACAATCACATCACTAAAATCAAGTTCTTTAGAATGTTATCAAGTCAATAAATCACAATAGTACCTATAGAAATTGTTTAAAATCATGTAGTCCACCATTTGATTATAGAATTATCTTGGCATGGGGTTCATGCTACATGTTACCCAAGATAAATCTAACTACTTTTACCAAGTAGTAAAGATGATATATGGGGGTTCCTCCATTTGATTTATTATGGTTACAAGCTTGGCTTTGGACTATAGATTAACCTCGATCCTCTTTGTTTGGATTTGAATACCACTTTGTTGGCTAATAAGTTAATTGATTTTTTTCCTAGATGCATTGGGATTTGAACAAGGATAGGAGGATGGAATAAAACTATAAACATATCTAGATGAGGTATCACTATAACAATATTGACCTTCATCCCCATCATAGCAACTAGATCAATCGATATAAGAGGAAGCACATGAATAAGTTGACCTAGAGTAACAATTATACCATATATCCATGTTTGCAATTTCATAACATGCTAAGACTCAACCTTTCATAATTTCACAAAATGTGATCATATTTTGAAAACTTGAGCATGCTATGTGCACATAATATTTAATTAATTTTTAATGTTTTTGATTAAAGTAAAAAAAAGTTTTGAAGGGACCTTGAAACCCTTTACAAACAAATTTTGAGTGGATGTGGAACCCTCAACCAAAAGGTTGTCAAAATTAAAAGACATGAAAGCACAGATAACCAAGGATAAAAAGGCAACCAAGGCCAAAGAACCACAACCGACTACAAAGCCGCAAAACAGCCAGTAACCGGCCAAAAACCAGCCCCCAAACAAGAACCATCAAGATTTACATTTAGAATTACTCTTGTGGGAGCGAAGAGTCATGTCAAAAGGAGGCTTAAAGGACTTATCTTTCTTGCCCTTTACAGCGATCCAGCCCTCTTCCACTTGCATTGCCTTATCAAGCCATGGTAGCACACCATTATCCTGAAGAGAAAATCCTGCAACCGTTGTCTTAGAGATTTGATTTGTATTCCTCCCTGCAAGCGTTTCCATATCAAGAGAGCCACTTGAAATGATAGTCGGAGCACTATCACCAGAAGTGGTAGCCATAGACCCACTCTCTTTTTCATTAGGGGTCTCAACATTGTAGTCTTGCAAAGCATCACCAACCCCACCATTAGAGATAGTCGGAGAGGAAGCCTCAAGGCCCTGTGATTCAATAGCAACCACCTCATAAAAACTCCTTGGTTGCTCAACTTTCTTCTCAACCGTATAGTGTTGCTGAGAAGCACCTTTCCACCATGTAGCCTTCATGAATTTTTTCTCAAAACCACATTGTGCAGCAGCATGACCTGCTTTAAAACATCTTCTACATCGAAAGGGAATCCGTTCATAGTCCAAAGCTTGGACCCAAGAACTCTTAGAATTTTTAAGTAAAATCTTAGCAGGCAACCCTTTTGAAATATCCATTTCAACCAATATGCGAGCAAAGGTAGGGTGAAACATATCAGAGGATGCATCATCCACCAACAAAAAATCTCCAAGAGCCTCACCCACTTCCTCTAAAAGGGAATCAGTCCATAAATGGAGAGGAATATTAGGAAGTCGAACCCAAATCAGGGTTTTATTGAAAGTTTCAGAAGAACGGTTGAAATCAACATGCCAAGGCTTAATCATCAGCAGAAATTTATCCTCCCAGCTAAAAAAGTGATCACATAAAATTTTGTTTCTATCCTAATCAATGTCAAATATGGCAACAAAAAACCCCTTAGCCATGGGTAAAATATGAACTTTAACAGTAATTAAAGGCTCCCATTCTTTTGAGATCCACGAGTGCAGTTGAGGGAGGGAAGGCCAAAAACCCTTAAACCAGTAGATCACCCCATGTGAGGAGAAGGCAAAAGCATTATAATCAATTTCCTCTTCCATCTCAGCTTTCAAATCAACGGAGATAGCATTAGCCACAAAAATAAACCCACCAATCGGTGGTCTCCCAGGCCGAGAGCTCTGTGCCTAATTTTTCTACATTCGGTTCACCCTGTCCTTGTCACCAGCTCTGCTAAACCCTCGTTCTCCTTGTCGTTGGCCATTTTGGCCCTTCTACCCAGCATTTCGGCCATCTATGGAGCCTAACGTGCTGGGGAAATCCCCGTTCAAAGGAGGACCCAAAAGCCCCTGCTCAGCCCCTACCACCAGTGCAACACCATCCAGACCAACCTTCCCAGCCAAGGAAACTGCCCATTGGGCCTCAGGCGCACACACCCACTCCCGTGAGAAACTGCATGTTGGGCATCGCCTGTAGTGCTCCCGCTCCCGCACATTTCAAAAAAAAAGTGAAATTTGAATGACCTCTCTCTATCTTTTCATCTCTCTCCCTCACTTTCTCTCTACCTCTCTTTATCTTCCTCCCAATCCCTCTATGTCTCTTCACCTCTCTCCCTCCCCATCTATCTCTCCCTCCCTCTCCCCATGTATATTTCTACCTTTCTCTCTCTCTCCCTCTCTCTCTATCTCTACCCCCCTCTCTCCATCTTTGCATCTCCCTCTCCCTCTCTATCTATATCTCCCTCTTAATCTGTATCTCTACCTCTCTATATCTCTCCATCCCTCTCTATATCTCTCCCTATCTATCTATCTCTCCATGTATCCCATCTCTCTCCCTCTTTCTCTCTATCCCTATCTCCCTCTTTCTCTCTATCCCTATCTACCTCTCTCTCCATATCTCTCACCCCCCCCTCTCTCTATCTCTACCTCTTTCTTGCCCCCTATCTCTCTATCTCTCCCTCATCACTCTAAAATTCTTTACCACAATCAAAGTCATCTTTTCCACTAAATTTCAATCTCTTTACCCTTAAAAGATATATGTAATTTCACTTCTTATTAACTTACATCAATCCATTTATTTAAACTCAACTCTATATATTAAAATATTTGTTTATAATTAAATTATCAACCCTAAATATTTATGGAATTAGCTATATAAGGATATATTTTTACAAAATGTGGTCACATTTTGAAAACATGAGAGTGATATGTAACACACTCACCTTAAATAATGTGGTTTCACTTTTTACTCAAAAATTATTGTCTTTTTTGCTTTGGAATAGGTTTGGATAATGAGCCTAAAGGGTTGGGCTTCTAATTCTTCCCCATTTGACATGTTTTTTAATCTTTAATAGCATTTTTCAACTTCTTTGTCATCAAATTTACTCATTTTATAATATTATTTGATAAATTTACCACCAAAATGTCACACATCTTCTTAGCTTTTTAAACATATAATTTTTTCTCTTTGGAATATAAAAACCTATTTATTTTTATTTTATTTTACGAATGTTTATGTATTCCTCATATACATATGTATTTAAAATTCTTTATTGATTTGCTTATCAAAATTTGAAACAAAAATATAATTCTCTACACATTAAAAATTTGCATTTTCAATTATTTATGTGCAAGTAATGTGATGTGCATGATCAATTATATGATTTTCAAGATTCATCCACTTTTAAAAAACAATAAAAAATACACAACTTCTAATTCTCACTCTTAATCATATTTTTACCAAAGTAGTTTTAAAAATATTGAATGCAACAAAAAAATGGGAGGTGCACACCAAACACTATGATAAATTTTTAGTAAGAAAAATGAGTACACTTTTGTGCATGCACAAATTTTGACCCACTTAATAATAACCATTTTTTTAAATATTAGTTCATAAACTAGATTCAAAGTACTACAATTATTGATCTTGTCATATCTTCAAATTTTGAGAATATGCATCTCAAATTACTAATCTAAGTCTAGGTTTAGATGATCTCAAAGAAAAAAGTGGCCACTTTTGACTCATTTTTTATCCCCCATTTCCAAACTTACCTATTTGGGTATACATAGTGAGTTATCTTTTATCCCACTATAGATTTTCCTATCATTATGGCACCTATTAGATTTTGTTTCATGGGTTATTTACATTTATTTATTTCATATTATGTCATGTTTCTATCTATGCTCGATATATTTATGGACTTCTATGTTATGACTATGCATATATTTTTTATAGAGGTGTTCTTTTATAATGGGCTAATTTTTTCGTCTTAGATTGAGTTGATTAGTGTTCCTCCTATTTTTGAAAAGATGTTTAGTTCTTTTTCCACACATTTCATGATGATCCTATGCCTTGTAACAATGATGATTATAACTAACCAAGGATCTATCATGCAAAGCACTTGTGCATGGCATTATTGTACTTAGTGATATATCTTACATGTCATGATAGTTTTTCCATAGATTCATGTAATTTACATGAATTATATTTATCTTCTCTCATACATGGTAATGAGTATATTAATGATCATTCTTTCACATTGCATACTGAATCGATGAATACTTGTCCTTCACATTACCTTTCTTCACATGATGATAGTATATGCCTTGATGACGCTTTATTAGCTTCTCATGTGGATTTAAATGATACTTCATTGTCCTACTCTACATTGCATTATGGCATTATGGCATTATGAGCCTTGACGATAAAATTTTACATGATGATTATGATGGCTCTAGTGATGCATCCATACATGTGAAGTAATTCTTGTTTTTTAATTATATGCATATAGATGATATTTTATTGCTTAATGAGTTTAGATTATACCTAAGTGGTATAGCCTTACAATGGTTTGATTCATCTCGATTTCTCTACACATCTTTTTTAGCTTGGTCAATGTGTTTATTGCATGTTTTTTGAACCTAATTCACATTAGAATAGTATGAAATTAGGGATGGCTCCTCCTAATTTATCTTTTGATCCTCATCCATCTATTGATATGCTTTATGTGTCTCCTATACCTACCTTTAATGTCGCCCCTAATTCACATGATTATAATCTTCCAAGGCATACTCATCAAAGGTTGGGAAGAGGACATAAGACATAAGACATCAATTTACCACCACCTATCCTACCTACTAATATACTTGATTTATCCCCTTGTACCTCAAGTTTCATCCAAAGCAGAGTATGGTATCCTTCAACAAATATAAAGAACTCGTGCTAAAATCTCTATGGGAATTAGTGTAAACATACATTTTTATAAGGATATTATGTAAAAGGCCTTAGAGAAGATATAAGTTAGATATGATACTAATCCATAATTGCATCATTAATAGATTCTATTGACCATACAAATAGTTCTGATATATCATTTGAGGATAGAGAAATTCCACTTGAAAAAATTCTTAAGGGAGCATGACCTTTGCATATCATGGTAGAATGTGTGGAAGAAACTATTAACCATTCTTTAGTTGACAATGGATCTAATCTAACATGTGTGTACTAAGGATTGTTTAATCAATTAGAGGCAGACTTATCAATTATATGACCATCTAATCTTACTGTTAAAGGATTTGATAATATGCCCATACCTTATTTGGGTACTATTATTCTTCTAATCCATGTTTGAACAAGAAATATTGTTCTATGTGATGCTTGATAAATTGAACTATAATATCCTTCTTGGGTGTCCATGGTTGCATGTTATGTAAGTAGTTCCTTCTACTTTGCATCAATATGTTAAATATTGGCATGAAGGAAAACTTTGCCACATACCTAAAGATCCTAAACAATATAAAAAGTGTGCACAAATACATATATTTAATTGCATTAGATAAAATTAACCCTTAGCAATTGATTTAGTTCTCTACATGATGATGATTGTGTTCATTAGATTTTACACCTTGTAGTATTTGGTGAATATTTTATGGATCCTAAATATTATAGTATTTAATATTTATATATGTATCCCTCTATCTATGGTAAAACACCTTAAGGCATGTAAGAATGCAAAGGAGACGTGCATGTGTGAGAGTGATCTCAAGAATGATAAATCTTCTACATCACTATTGAACCTTAATCCTAAGCCATCCTTAGACAAATGTATATTCCTAGATAATATGATCTTATGAAAAAGCTTAGATATAAAGGAACCAAACTTGGAAAGAAGGAACAAGGTTATAGACAATTTGTTGAGCCAAATAAAAATCAAAGACATTCTGGAATAGACTATCACCTTGAAGACATAACTAACTGATTAGAAGAGTGACAATGAAAAGAAAAGAACCTCACATTGGCATTGATCCTAATCTTAATAAGTCTTCGTACTCCTTTATTACATATGACATTGATTATGGGACCCCCTATGGACCCTTAATTAATCCATTAATTTAAATTTCCACATTATCATTAAGATTCATGGAGCACGTCAGATAACATATGTGACATTATCCATATCACATCTTACATACATATAAATCCTAGAAAACATTAACATAAATCATAACATGCACATATAAAGAAAAATGTAAACATGTAACATCTAAACTATAGCATCATGATAGTCAAACACAGAACTATAAAATAAGAGTGTCTCATGATATAAATGATCATATATTCACATACATCAACTGTTAAGATCCATATATGCGCTCAGACTATCTCTAGGGGGAGGTTCTCCTAATGATCCCTCTCCTGCATCACCCTAATCACTGCAACGTGTCCTTGTCGAAATCGTGATCAAGATCTAACCTGCAACACAATGTTCTTCCAGAGTAGCCAACTGACCTCCTTGTGTAGGGTGTTCAACTCTGCTTGCTACGCTCATATAGTCGTCTAAGCACACTCTAACTGACGTGTCAAAGTGTAATGAATGCATCATTTCATGGTGTGGGCATCAAACTCTATGACCTCTTCATCAAGATTGTCCTTTTTACACATATCGCATCGAGGTCTAGTTGGAGCCTATGGTGCTCCTGGATCACGACATCTCTCTCCACCAGCTCGTTCCCAAGACATTGTTGCAATCTCTACAGAGATGCCTCTATAGGCCATCATAGCCTAGCTCACAGAGTTAAAATGAGGAGCAAATTTCTAGCATGTACATGATCACGCCCTATCAACTTCGCTGATAGGATTGGTACGCCTCGGTTAAAATTCTCTGTGGTAAAAGATGAGTGCTAACCATTCGGCTACACTCCCTACATGATCACATCGCTTCTTAACCACATTTATCTAGATGATTATAAAACAGAGACGAATTTAAATGCAATATCATGACTAGTATACCTGGATCTCATGCCTACCCGTCGGCACCATCGGGGGTACCAATTATAGGGGATGATGTTTATTAATACACTTTGTGGATCAACTCCTCCTGCTGTATGTGCAACAGAAGGTTCACCTATAGAGGATAGAAGGGGATGGCCCCTCTCTCGCCCACCATGTATCGACCCCTGGAAATCCTGATTTGCGACCTACCTCAACATCATTTGTGTCCACGTGTTCTATAGAGAGGGGCCTCTGCCTCTCCCCTCAATGGAATGCTAATCTATGATGTCATCTATGTGGTATCAACTTGAGGAGCAACAAAGTCTAAAGAATAGAATAGAATAGAAGAATTTTAATGTTCACGAGGTCAAAGATAGTCTATGGGACTATAGACTTTGTCTTCTAGTTTTTCAGATTTGCATAATACATGCTAAGAAGTTTGATGATGAACTCCCCTATATTCTCAACCTTATTCTCTTTGAATACATCTTATAGAAAAGACAGCAAAGTAGCTGCTAAAGTGCTTGCATACTTGACTCAAATATCATAGTAAGCTTTGCACTCAAGAATGAAGTGCTTCTTAGATTCAACTGCCCCTGTTGTGCAGAGGAAATAAACTATTTCCTCCCATTCTTCTTTAGGCCTATTCCATCTACATGTTTCATATCAAAGATGGTGTGATTTAGATCTCAATTGAACTATAAGAATCTTCCCTCTCCACAATATATTTGTCCTTGTGTGAGCCTTTTGTTTTTTATTAAATGGGTAAAATGGGTTTTGAAGGTGTCCCAAAACCCTATACAATAAATGTCAGCTAGCAAGGGGCTAGACAACTACAAAACTGTAGCCAAGTTGTTTCACAACAAAAAAGAGAACATAAAGCCAAAAAAAATCATAGGCATACAGGTTTTAAAAGAACCTGAAACCTTTTAAACTTTTGCAACCAAGCTACCAACACAACAAACTAGGAAGGCCACCTACACAACCCCAAGCCCCTTCCTAGCACTCTAAGCACCCTTGTGTGAGCCTTTTGTTGACGAAGTGATGTTAAATTCATAAAGATATTTTTATTTTTCTTTAATGGTATTTCCCACCTAGACTTGTAAAATTTATCTATAACAAAGGCCTTTGATTCGTTGTTATTATTTCGACACATACTTAGGTGAATGCCCCATTTGCTTATCTATTTGATATTTTATTTCATCTAAGACTTCCTTCACTCCCAATTGATGTAGCACCAGCTCATAATGGATTAACTACATCACTCTACCACATCTACCATAGATCTATTTGGAGCACCTAATCCAATCTAGTTGATATCTATCATTGATGACCATGGACAATTGTTTGTGTCCTCCAAGTGATGACTATCAAAGTCAATTTATTGAAGTCGTGCCTCCATGCTCAGAGGGTCCTACCCTCTTTGTAGTGACTAACAATTGTGGTGTTCCATCAAGCCACCAATGCTACTTGTGGCCTTGTTGATATTAGTGGTAACCCTAGGGGCATGGCACATTTAGATGCTCATAGACCCAACATGAAAGTAATGATTCCCCTCGTAAAGACATAGCTCCCTCATGTACAAAATGTGGAGATCATTGTAGAGTTGTGATAGGAGATAATGGCCCCGTGTAAACACTATATGTTACTCCTTTGCCTTTCAACACAATTGTGTGAGAGCATGTGTTATGTGTGAGCCTTGTCCATCAAAAAGAATGAACAAATCATTACTAAATAATCACCACCTATAGCCCTTAAACATACCCATCACAATATAAATTAATTATACACCAAAGTATTGGTAGCCCACTCTCCCATGCATCAATAATACAACTTTCAATTTTGTTGCAATGTGGTGTTGTGGGTCTCCACTCTCCTACCCCTAATTGGAATGCACAAAATCCTCAATTGTCACTCGCATATCACCTATAGAGAGGTAAAATGTGGTGGTGTCTAAGCACCACCACTTAGTGTAGTGAACATGCTTAGGTCAATGTGTGTCAACAATGTAACCATGGAAATGAGACTGATGATCTTTAGGAGTGCCCAATCTACATCATCCATGATTAGTAGCACATTTAGATTGACCACCTATAGGTTTCATAGATGCTTGCAAATCTATAGCTCCAACTACATAAAAGCAAGAGTGGAAATATCATTAAAACACATTCAAATGCTAAAAATAAATTGAAAAATGGTAAGTCGCTTGCCAATACATTATAGTGATAGCCTAGGATGAATCCACAAGATAAATATTCAGCTCAAGGACTAGTATGGAAAAAGTCCATGTGTCCCCAAAATCAACAACAATTGAACATTGCAAAAATAATAATAAATTAGCAATATTAGGGTGTCTGAGTGACTTATAATGTCTACAACCAGCATGCTCAATTTGTACTCATACTCAATCACCTATAATAGGCATGTTACTTCATTAAACCACTATCATTAAAAGCAATATCACTCTAGAGCTCGAAATAACATCTATTATTTGTACACTAGTGCCATCATCACCATATTTGTACACATGGGGGCATCAAACATTCCCCTTTTACACATTTTTGCACCTTATCAAATTATCTTTCTCATGAGAATCCTCTTATTCAATACAACATTATCTTTCTCATAAGAAGCCTCTTATTCAATGCAACATTATCTTTCTCATGATAGGCCCCATATTCAATACAAGCTTCCATGTTTACATCTTAAATTGGTGCACTAGGGGCATCAAGCCTTCCCAATCAAAAGCATCATGCATCCCCCCTCATTGTATTGGCGAGGATCAAGCCTTCCCATTCAAAAGCATCATACTTCCTCTCTACATATTATGCCTCGATAAACATATCTTCCTATTCAAGAGAATCCAACTTCTGTTTTATCATGACTTCCTACCATTGTACTTACATGGGTGTTTCTAGCCTTTAAGGGTAGCACCACCATCTTTTGTCCATACTAAGAGCATTACTATTCATCAACATTCTCCAACCTATATACTTATCATGCTCATCTCTCAACAAATTTATATGATCCTTAACAATGCATTTTTTACAATCGTCTTACATGATTAGATTACATTTACTTCTCATGTTTTATTTTTCCCTCTTACTTGAATTACTTGTATCCTACCAATATAAACAATTTCTAGGGAAGAGAGCAAAGGGGTCAAGGGCATATCCTATCACTAACATTTTCATGTTTAGTTATGTAGGCAATTACAAGTACTTTTAGAGTTTCATCTTTGAAGTTCTTATAGAGAGTGCATACATAGAATGTGAGCAAACAAAATCTTATCCTTGCAAATCCATTGCCTTACATGTACTAAAATATTCTTTGATTTCTAATTATCTACTTGACATGCTTGTTTGTGAGTGTTACATGCTTTTAGATATATGATCATTCTAAAATTCACATGTACTTTAAGTGGGGACAAAATATATAGTGAAATTATACCCACGTCCTTTCCTATTAAGTTTTGTGTTTATTTTGAGAAGTGACTTGATATATAGATTGGCAAATGGCATAATTTTGTGTGAATTCAAGTCCCTTGTCCTATATCCACCTACCTATTACACATTCATATACACTTACCCCTCATCTCCATCCACATGTTTACACATTCCTATACATCCACCCTTTACACATATTACCATATACAAACTACCTACCAATATTTAATACCTTTCATGGCTAGAGACTACGTTACAATCACAAGGTGGTCTATGCAATAGCAAACTCATCCCTCCCAAATTTAGATATTTTGATTCTAATTAGACCGACTTCTTACCTTTACCCTTCTTCCCTAGGGCTAACTAAACACATTCATGTGATGGGTTGCTATGTCTTTGTATTTAAAGGCATTCATTTGTTCTCACACAAGAGATAATCAAGCAAGCATTTCACACTTACACACTTCAATTGATGCAATAAAAAGAATCTAGTTTGATACCATTATTCTCAGCACATGTCCCATTATGACATACTAACAACCCCCACAAAGGTATTTATAAATATTATCAACATACATAAGAAATAAAGATTCATCAAAAAAGTGAAGAAAAAAAAAATCAACAAATCATACAAAACAAGTTTGCAAGTACAAGACAAACATACAATCCCAAATTCATCCTTGATCCCTAGACTCGACCTTGCAAAGCAATAGCAAAATATTTTGGTTTTGAGGTGATTAATATTCATTATTCATTATTCGTGTCTTTGATAACATCAAATTCAAATCCATATTAGACTTATTGCATCCTTCAATTATCAAGTGAAGTACATTTATTTCTATTCACATTTTACATTTAAATATTAACACAATATTATAATTCCGATATTCAACATATTAAATTAATTAAATTAGATTATATATACTTATGTATATAAGTTTTATTAGATTAGTATAGACTAAGCTTGAGGAAATTAATCCAAGGAAAGTTTAGCTTTTCCTTAACAGAGGTTTAAACTATATTAAAAGTGTTTTTATAAACAACAGAAAGACTTTTTCTCAATCTACGCCACGAGTAGTCCTAGCTAATGCTGATTCTCGTTAGCAAATATATTGTACAAAAAACTAACTACGTAATTCGTTCTTACAGTTCTATGTCGTGAAGAAAATCTGTGACCTAGGAATTTATAATCCATTGACCATCTTAATGGAGGAGCACTCGTTAAGAACGACAACAATTTCCAATTATGTTCAAAGTCTAACTTGAACCAAAAATTAAAACTACTTTTCTCAAGGAGGGGCTATAAATTGCTGAGTTTACATCAAATAATAAATACAAACATTGCCATGAAATCTAATCATGTATAGTTTCATATATAATCTTGGAAAATGTAAAGATAAAAGGAACATGAAAAAATTATTAAAACTCTACTTTTCCAAGTACAAACGAGTACATGAAACCTTTTTAATATAACTCTCCAACTTCTTGAACTGAGTATCAACAGAAAAACAAAGTTGAATTAGATGCAATAAGTTCAACATTAGCAAAAGCAAATAACTGCCAGAAAAGAAAAGGCAAATTCTACTCGACTGACTTGGAACGAAGACATCTTTTTTCACGGTAACTATACAACCCCTTATCGCGATGAACTTAAAAGCTTAAGGGCTAAAGATTCTTGATCAGCTATAGACAAGGAGCCTGTCTTTGAATTAGCATAATTAACCATTTTCTTTTTTTCATTATCATTGCTCATATCATCATCTGAGCTATCACTGTGGAAGTACACCTTCTTTGATTTCTTGGTGTCATTGTATACAACACCATCTTCAGACTCAGAACCAGATGCTGAATCCCTATTTATTTTACGTCTCTCTCTTGTTCGCTTTTCACGCAATCGTTGTTTCAAGAGAAGCTTATCCCCCTTGTCCTGTTGTTTCATCTCTTCCTTAAGTTTATTATATCGCTCTTCAACTGCAATGATGAAGACAAACACCAATGAACAAATAATAAAACAACTCTTTAAGTGAAACTTGTACTATATATTTTCACATACTGAGACAAAACTACCAGATAGACCAACAAAAACAGTAACTTATGGTAAAGCAAGGTATAAAGATCGAATGACTCCAAGAGTCCAAAGGAAAACACAATATGCCATATTATAATAGCACAGTAAGCAGTAGTATATAGGTCACATATCTTTGTTGTGAGGTAAAATTCAGTTAACATATGTGATAGTTACAAAAAGGAAAGCCTTTTTAATCAACAAAAATCCAGTCACAAAAAGAAAGAAAAACCTTACCGGCATCCAAACTCTTGGCAAATGCAATGACTAACCAGATTTGAACCCATAAAAAGGTTCAGCACACTTTTCAACATAATATTTTAGAAATCCATTTTTCTTCCACGGATAATTAAATTCATCAGTATTAAAATAGGCACATTTCAGAGAGTTGTTAGAATTGAAAAGATGAAAGATTTTAGTATATATAAAGTCCAAATTCATGGCAATGATCATGGAAAGTTCCCAGAGGCATGAAATAAATCACAAACTGAAAACAAGAGGTGTGGCACTTCACAAGAGTAGGGTGCCAGCTCATAGTCCATGAAAAGAATCACCAACCCTCAAACACTAAATCCTACTAGTCCTGAACTGCTCTGCAAATCTCATTCAAAGTCTACAACCAATCCACTTCCCATCTCTCAAATCTTGATTCTTTTGTCCCAATAATCCATCATGATGTCGGGCCATCCTTGTCCAATTTAATGACCTTTGCATTGCTTCCTTTCTACTATTTATTCTTGAATATAAACTATAAAGATTATTTTGCATAAACACTGAATCATCCGTGTACTTTTGAGCTAACTTTGTACATCTCTTGGATTGTGCACTTAACATACTCCAATTCATTTTGTTGTGATTTAAAGTGATACCCTGAGACTTGTAACTGGGCGTGTTTTGTCTTTTTAAGTAGCTCTTCTAAACAATATCTATTATCCAAAGCCACAGAAAGCCTCCTCCATCTCTATTTATGCGGATTTAATATTTGTGTAGCAAATTGCCCTCCCAAGCAAATATGAGCTAAATGCGAAGAGAGTTCTTTAGTTATCTTTTACAAATGTGTGAATCATTTTTCATACCAGTGCTTTTACATGTTCTATAATCATAATTTGTAAATGCTTGTGGCAGACATAAATTGTTACTTGAATGAAGAGTAGAAAGATAAAAGGGAGAGCATTATTCCATTAATCTCGAGTAGTCTAGAGCTATGAGCTATCCTCATCTGACTAAATGAGCAGAATCAGAAACGTAAGTGCATCAAGAATTATTGTGAATCCTTACAAGAAAACATTCACTGTAATGTCCCCTTTTGGGATAACCCTAAATCTTGCCCTAGAATCACAAGCTTAATGAAGTTAGGGCTATAACTTACCACTTAAATGCTTCAAGCAAGATTGGTTTAGGTCTTGCAATCATGTTAGATAATATTGGAAATATAATTCATATGAGCAGAACATAACAAATGCCTTATCTATTAAGCTATACAAAATACATTATTATTTCAAGACTATCTAAACTACCAATATTCATAATGCATAGTGGAAGTTTTAATCGTAACAAGACCTGGATGAGAAGCACGATAAGTCCGCCCGAAGCTATCCATCTAAGCCCAAGAGCACGAGCATCTGACCAAGACAACCCACCCCTTGGCCCCAAACAGAAGGAACATTCGAACCAAGACAATTCCACCCTCAAAGTGGCATGCTTAGTGGATACACTTGTACCTATTTTTACTGTCCATGCTATCTTATCCATCCTCCTTATGATTGAGACTCCTTGAATCCATCCTAACAATCACTCATAGTTTGGCTTGATAGGAAAGTCTTGAAAGGGGTGCTTGTAAACTACTCAACCCATCTAAGCCCAAGAGCACGAGCATCTGACCAAGACAACCCACCCCTTGGCCCTAAGTGGCAGGAACGTCCGACCAAGACAATTCCACCCTCAAAGTGGCGTACTTAGCATGGGAGGCCCGTAAACAACATCCTCCTAACTTACTCCCTTCAACCTTGCATTTGATTGATTATAGGATAAAGACATTCATATATATATATATATACAGTCTATTCATGTTTATATTAAAGGGTCATAATTACCTATAAGGCTCAATAATTGTTGCAAGCATCATTATTGCATAATCATATCTATATATATATATATAATTGCATGCAATAGTTATGATAGACCACACTACAAACATAAAATATATTTGCATATGATAGTAAGATACAACATATTACAAGAATAACAACATAAAAATATATATATATATATATATCTGCATACAATAGATAAAACCTATTATAGGAATTACAAATATACATAACCAAACATATAATAATATAGAATAACTATGATAGACATACATTGTCATTTGTAGAAGCAGCTACATCACTAGAATAATTACCTATATGTATAAACTATTACCTTAATCCATATCTGATTTCATAATGCATTAAACAAATTATTATTTTAATTCATAAGATACTAAATGTTCTCAACTAAATCCTTAATGTATTTATTAACTGGTTATTTGATTATATGAAATACTTACTAAGAGTCCTTTTTTAGATCCTTACTACATTTTCCAAACTAATTATTCGAATACAGAAAATACTTACCTCTAATTCTTATTACCTGATCTGCAGCAAAAGCAGCAGATTGTTCTACTCCCGCCAGCTGCCTTTCTTCCTTATTATATTTCTATCTTTTCCCCTCTATATCTCTGACTTCTGCCTGTCAGACTGCCGACTGTGATTCTTTCTTCAGAATATATCCCTTTTCCTTCCTCACACCGATCCCCTGCAGTCTGTAGTTTATCTTTTTTTTTTTATTTCCTTATTATGTATCCTTTCACCAAAATATATTCTTCTTTTTATTCGATGCCCCTCCCTTTCTTATCCCCATTTGTCTTATATCTTTTCTCGTTGGAGAAGAGATGTGATTTATGGAGGAGAAGGGTCATGCCTTTTATCTTTGGAGGGACGTGACTTCCCTTTGCTGCCACTTCATCAGCGATATCTTTTTCTGATTAATCGTTGACTTCAGTTTGCTGCTAATAATGTTTTTAATATTGGCTTTCTTATATATTATTATTATTATTTATATTTTCTTATATATATTCTAATATATTTTTGGTTATTATTTATATTGATTTTACATGCTATTATATATATTTGCACTTACATTCTATTCAAATATATATATGTATATATATGTTTATAATTATAATATTATTTTGATGATTATAATTATAATGAATTTGCAAATATCTTCATATAATTTTCCCTATATTTTAGTAATCATAATTTGGGATTACAATTTCGGGGACATGACATTCACACGTATTGCAACTTGAGAATTGATCCTCGAATTAAAACATAGCTGATAGGCATCGTTACTGTTGAAGCAGCATCGTTCGATTCCTTCCAGCACGAATCTCTTGAAGACTATAATTAAATATAGCCATCAGCTATTTAATTATTGTATGCGATTTGGTGAAGAGACACTTCCTTTGATAAATGCGAATTAAATAAAGAGGCATGACTTTAAGGTGGCCGACTTATTTAATTAGTAAAAGAAATAAATCCTTATGAGGCCGACATGCTATGTTTGAAGAGTCACGTCCCTTCATGCTGTATATATATTCATTCAATTGTTCATTGTTCCAGCATCCATTTTAGCATTAAGTTCATTCGTGATAATTTGCATTCCTAGAAGAAGTTTATACTTGAGCAGCAGATCATCATCCTGTAGCAGCAGCGCATCATTCTGTTGCAGCAGACTGATTTCAAGGAGAAACATATTCATTGTATCCTTGCATCAAGGAGAGGTGCAATTATCTATTGTATCAAATTCGGCATTGTGTTATGCCTGAAGTTGTAAGCAGAATTCTGCTCTTATTACAGAATATATAAGAGATATATTTGCTGGGTTTTTATCCCTCAGGTTGGAGGGTTTTCCCAGGGTATCTGGTTGTGTTCATTGTCTCATATGTTGCATTTTATGATTGCTTTCCTTCTGTATATCTGTTCTTGAAAACAACAACATGGAATCAGAGCGGGCTTTGTGTGGAGATCCGGTCAGATTCAAGTTCAGATTAAAGCAGCTTGGCATGTGTTTGTTTTTCCCCAGGATCGGTCTTTACTATCTTCATTACATTCTGGAGAAAGTCGTCAAAACCTATGATGAATTTAATATTGTCGGCCTCGTCCCAGTGATTTCATTATTCGCACCTGCACCTGGGCATTTGTCGAATATTGAGCATCACTCCCTCTGTTCAATAGAAGTGTTGAGTAGAGTTCCATGCTTTGGCATCTAAACATTAGTTTTTGGATCGAAGTCTGAAGATCAGGCATTTCAAAGGCTACCAATATTTTTTGATTTGCAATTCCCTGTGTTAGTCATCATCACCTGAGTGTTCGCGGACCTGTGGCATCAATGCAACACTGGCATCTTGTGAGCCCTATCGTCTTCATGCTTTCCCAAGCTTTGATATTTCGCATGGAGTTGGGAAGGCCATCGGATTTCCTTGAATAGCATTCACGTGATCTTCCTCCAACGTCGGGCTTTAACTTCGCCGGGATCCCTGTCAGAGGCTTATCTTTTTGAAGTCGTGCGACCTCTTGTATGACGGACGGGATCCTTATATCGGGTGGGGCACTCTGGGTATCAATGTTTTGTGACGGGAAATATCTCATTGCAAAATCAATTTGTTAATAGTTGTGATGCATCTTCTAATCGAAGCAATCTATGGCTCTCACCTCAAATCTGGAGGCAGGGGAAGGTGGCGCCACTGTGAAGGGCGCCAAATATCACTTGTCAGCCAGGCGCATCTTCTCCTCATTACGCCTTCCATCACTCTCACGTCTAGGTATTACTGCCTGTCGTGAGCCTGTGAATATATATTTTGAGCTCCTCTATTGTTGGTCCTATAATTAACACGGAAGCAACATATTACATCTGGTGGGATTGGGTATAAAAGTCATTACATAAGAGGATGTAAAGGATTCATCTAAACTGACAAGAATTTGCAGACAAGCCCCTGACTGCATAGTTCAAAATAGAGAGATAAGTATTTATTGTTATTTATATTTTATTTTATCTCTGGGATAGAATTCTTTAGAATTAAGAAATATTCATTGCTAGTTGTTCATGCTAATTTCTGAGTGACTCTTATGACTGATTTTTTTTTATATATGCATGATCTGTGATAGAGCCTCGATTCTTTGAGAAATCTGGTTCCATATGCTAACTACGTAATGAAAAACTGTGTAGATTGTCTTTCGTTTTGCTGAGATTAGCTCTTCCGCGAAATTGAAAGAAAGACATGTCATGATTGATGAATTAATTATCTATTACTCAGGAGATTTTGAATTCTATGAGATAAGTTTTGCATGGTTGAATAATGTTCATGAATTGTTCTTTGTAGTTACTAATTCATGCTACAACATTGAGATAGTCAATCATGTATGCTCCTAGTTATGGTACGTCTATTTAAGATACTCGAGTTCCATGAACTATTTAGTAATCTCTACCTAAAATGCTTCCTGGACAGGTTTAGGGGCAAGAAGGTGATGAGAGATTACTTAGTGATGAAAAGATTGAGGCATCACTTAAATCAAAGAAATGATCAAGAGGGAGTGAACACTAGAGGGACTGAGTTGGTGGCTAGAGGAAGTACACCTCCAGAAGTCTTCTTTGCAATCTCTAAAGCCAAGATCAAGAGGGAGTTCTATGACTCTCTGAGAATAAGGGTTGCAGTGTTGCAAGGCCAGATACTAAATTATTGAAGTACCTCTTCAGCAGTTGGGTTCTGAATTGCTCAAGTCAGGTCAACCTGGATTGGTAGCTCCGCAAACCTATTCAAAATAAAGTGATCTAGGATCCGGTCGAAGAGGACAACCCCGAATCTCTACAGAGGTGTGTGTTGGAAACCATTTCTCTAAGGCAAGCATTGCAAGCAATGAGGTCAAATGGCTGATACAAGTGATTGAAGAGTCAGAGGGAGCCTACTGGCTTGTGTGGCAGCTCAAGAAGCAGTGTGGCTTCGAAAGCTCCTTGCAGGATTGGTTAAACAAGCATTGAAGCCAACTGTCATTCTTTGTGTGAAATCAAAGCTTTGAGAAGCTTTCTGTCTTTTCATGGGTTTCATGTTAAAACTAAGCATACCACTATATCAAAGATATGGTATTGAGGAAAGATATTCAGTTGAGGTATATATCAGCACTGATGAGCAGATGGTAGTCATTCTCATAAAGCAATTTTTAGGATAATGCTTGTGTATCTTCGAGATAAGCTTGATATGGTGGAGAATGAAGTCCTAGCTGAGAGGGAGTCTCAGCATCAGTGTTCCTTTGTTTAAATGAGTTCTTCTTTGAGAGAAGTTCGAGGTGAAATCCCTTGATAATGCATTTCTCTATTGAAAGAGATTTGAGGTGTAAGCCCTTGATAATGCATTTCTCTTTGAGATTTGAGGTGAAAGCCCTTGTTTCCACCCTCTGAGAGAGTCATGGTGGATGTCATGTGTGTGACTCCATGACAACATTTTTTACTTGTGTTTCACCCTCTGGGAGAGCCATGGTGAAAGTCATGTTGAGGTGACAACATCACGCAAGTGATGAACACTTGTACACACCATAGCATGGTTGTAGCCATTATGGTTGATATCGTGTTGAGGCGATATCTGATATCACGATGAGGTGATATTATTCTTTTCCACATTTGGTTGTAGCCATTGTGATAGACATCACGTTGAGGTGATACGTCTTATGCAGCTGGAAGTACTCTCCCTAGCTGAGAGGGAGTGTTGATGTTTAAAGCAGCATCGTTCGATTCCTTCCAGCACAAATCTCTTGAAGACTATAATTAAATATAGCCATCAGCTATTTAATTATTGTATGCGATTTGGTGAAGAGACACTTCCTTTGATAAATGCGAATTAAATAAAGAGGCATGACTTTAAGGTGGCCGACTTATTTAATTAGTAAAAGAAATAATTCCTTATGAGGCCGACATGCTATGTTTGAAGAGTCACGTCCCTTCATGCTGTATATATATTCATTCAATTGTTCATTGTTCCAGCATCCATTTTAGCATTAAGTTCATTCGTGATAATTTGCATTCCTAGAAGAAGTTTATACTTGAGCAGCAGATCATCATCCTGTAGCAGCAGCGCATCATTCTGTTGCAGCAGACTGATTTCAAGGAGAAACATATTCATTGTATCCTTGCATCAAGGAGAGGTGCAATTATCTATTGTATCAAATTCGGCATTGTGTTATGCCTGAAGTTGTAAGCAGAATTCTGCTCTTATTACAGAATATATAAGAGATATATTTGCTGGGTTTTTCTCCCTCAGGTTGGAGGGTTTTCCCAGGGTATCTGGTTGTGTTCATTGTCTCATATGTTGCATTTTATGATTGCTTTCCTTCTGTATATCTGTTCTTGAAAACAACAACAGTTGCATCTTAAAAAAGTCTTGACAAAATTGAGAGACAGAAAACACAAAGCTGTTTAGGTTTGTATGCCTCTCCAGCATTGTGGGTAAAGATTAGTATGGGTGTGATCCATGAGTTATTTGAGATCACTAGATATTTGATGTGTCTTGCATGTGATTGTGTACTCGGCTTAATTCTGTTTATGCTTCCACTATCTCTCTGCAATGAGATTTAATGTTTGCATTGAGTGCATAGAATACAGAAATAAGCAACCCGGAAGCACAGGAAAGTTATGCATGGATTATCCATTGTCTCACTCCACTTCATGGGGTAATGCGACTTTGACTGTGTTTATCCAATATTGCCACATCACTTTGCTCAAGTGTGGCCCAAGGACCCCTGTGTTAGCCTTATGATTATCTTCTAAGCCATTTAGTTTTAATGTTATTATGTTGTCCATGTATCTTGGAGTGAGTATTGATCTCGTTTGAGTGTTGAATTAATAAAATCAAAATATAAACTCGGATTTGCGTGAAATGGGATTTTTAGAGATGTCATAAAATATTATTTTCTCGATAGTAGAATGAAATTTGACCTTTTGGTCATAGTAGATATGTATGAAAATGTGTAGAGGCTTCTAATAAGCCTTAGCTGGCTTTCTAGACTCCTCTACATATCCACCATTTATGAGGATCTCTCCTCCTTCGGTGAATAATGAACCCATGTGGACTTCACATGGCCTTGTAAGAAAATATTAAATGTTTGTAAGAGGTTGATATGATTTTGTAAGTGTATTCAATTGTGTAAGAGCTTTCAATTTTAGGAGTTGCTTTGTCTGATTTTGGATTTGTGTTTGGGTGAGTATGGACAGGTGTCACTTTTCCATTGGAGGAGAAAAGATGACAAGTCCTTTCCTTACCTAAACCCTACTCCATGTTTTGGAAGTATTGCTTGTTTTTTGAAATTCATTATTCCACATGAGATTTTGAGTTTGGAGAGCAAGGTTGAAGAGGAAAGAAAAGTGAAAGGGAACTTGGATGTTTTTGAACTTGGAGATACAATTTAGAGTCAAAATCCTCCATTGTCGAAGAGAATGTTGATTTAAGCTAAGCTCATGTGCTTGTTTAGTATTCTGTCATATATATCTTATTTATGTATGAACATGGTGTTTTTCATAATGCTTATGTGTGTTATGAGTATGTTGAAATGACTCCTCTCTTTCGCTTCCCTATGCTTGAAAAGGAATGGAATATTGAAGTCTTCAATACTTGTTTGTGAAAGAACATATGAATATGCTTGGTTATAAGTATTGAAGAGTCTTACTTTCTGTGATTTATGTGTTTGTTTACCTTGTTGAGAGCTGTCCTTCAGATTGATGGCCTTGACATGTTTAGGGGTTAGATAGGGACGATAGAAGACAAGGGGCGTATGGTTCTGTGTAAGAACCCTTACAGGCTCTAACTGAACCTTTCTTCTTTGCTGGTCTGAAAATTTCTGACTTGCCTTCAACTTATTTTTCAACAAAAATTTATTAAAACATGCAGATTAAAGGATTCCAAGTATAAACAGAAAGAGATGCACTAGATCATAGTTTTTAGGAGTTCAACAAAGATGAACACAAACAAGATGAACATACCCAGCAAGATAGCTTATCCTCTTTATTTGATTTGAAGCTGGTTACAACAGAAAATACTGAATACTACAATCTGTTAGGTCTGATTTTGAGTTTCAGACCTTCAATGACACCCAGTTTGTGCCAAAGCACAAGATTAAACCCTAGCTGCTAGGAAGGAGAATAAAGCTAAGTGTGTGAAATGATAAACCTTGCTGGAGATGACTGAAAATACGCTGTTGCACCCTACTGGAGGTTTGTAGTTGCCAAAATCTCCACAGATATGGTGATGAGATCAGCTTGAAGACTTCTGTAATGAAATCTGGCTATGTTTGAAGATGGAAATCGCCCAAAATGCCCTTCTATGTCAAGCGAACCTCTTGAAATCTCTTCTTTCCATAAATCAAAGTCTCAATCTGTAACTGGAGCTGTGCTAAAGCAATCTGATTAAGCTCGCTGATGAATTTCTGATTGAAATCACCTCACAAGGTGGAATGGGGACATCACCAAACCACAGAATTCAAGGGAGCAGCACCTTGAATAGACTGAAAACTGGTTTCAGTCAAGAGATCTCTCTCAACAAACAAGACAATAATACCAATAACATGTCTTTCTCATCCCCCAAGCCTCCTATAAATAAGACCTTGAGACTATTGGCTCTCAGTTGTGATTATTGTTTGTCCTTGATGTAAAATTCACTTGTTATGAGTTTCATGGTATTCAGTTTCAGATTGGGTCTTTTACAGGATCTTTATGCTAATTCACATTCAGGTTGATCATGTTCATGATGCTTCAGTTTCAAGTTATGCATGATATTCATTTGCAGATGTTTATGATTATAATGGACTGACAGTGTTGATAAGGCATTTTATAGGTTATTTAGGTTGATCATGGTACAGATGATTTCATTTTGACAGGAAGGTCCTTCATTATTGCATGTCACAGGTATATAATTTCAGTTGCTCCTTATCAGTTTGATTTTGGCTTCACTGATATTTATCAGGTTGATCTTGGCATCTTTGTCATTGGCACTCAGTAAATGGGCTTTTGATATATCTTCATGGCATCTTTTCATTTCCTTGGTATCAATGGTTATGACACATTGATTGATATACATGGCATATGAAGTCTTTATCCAGTTTCATATAATTCACATTACTAAGGGTTGATGGCTTTGCTAAAAGAAAAGAGGTCACATTGAACATGTAATACCAGGTCTCTTTGCATTTTTATTGACCATGGAAGGTGACTTTATAAAATTTCATGAAATCTGGTTCATAGTTTATATATTGCTTTATAAAGGCTAACTTCATCATTGCAAGTGTTTTATATTTTCATCATAGGCTTCGGGCAGCTTGCACATGGTATTTTGTATTTGAGCACAATGCATGTGTGTTTGATCTCTTGATATCGGTATTGATTAAATATCAATGGAATAGACTTTTTAAAGTCCCGGCAATGATAATATGAAGGTGGAATGACTTTAAGGTATCGGGTTTTATTGAATCAAATTATGGTCATGATTTACTTGTGACACCGATAGCTATTATTTGTTGACTTGTCACTGATAGCCATCATCGGGTCTGTGATAGCTTATTTGGCATCCACAGATATCTTTGTTTCATGTGGCATCAACAGTTTGGAAGTAATAATTAAAGTGATTATGTTGTCGGCATTTGTAATGACTTTGGCAGCAGACTTAAAATGACTATTGTTAAGTCATTGAAACGAAAAAAAGGTTTGTTTAGGGCAAAAGACATTATGTTGGCTCTTTTTGCAAAGAATAGGGTTTTGTAACCCTAGCCGCCGTGTTTTTCTGAGGTCTGCAAATTCTTTGATTTCTTCAGCTGGCATACTGTGGATTTGAAAGCTAGGTTATTTTATGAGCTCGGTCAACATATGGAATATCTTTGAGCTTGAAAAGATTTGTCGATGGGCAGTTTGTCAAGGAAAGATTAAGGAAGTTTTGAATCTGGGCAGTTATGGTGGTTGCTAACGAATCTATCTAGTATTTGTTTGATTTCTTTGTTGCACGAAAAGGTATTATTTTTGTTGCTTGTGGAAAGTGTCAAATGGCAGTTAATGTTTCTTTTTGCTCGAATATGGAAGAAGGTTTGGTGGGTTGTTAGAATCTTTCTAACAGGATATCATGCTTTACATTCGGTTTTTTCCTTCTCCATTATCAGGTTTCTACAAATGTTGTTTGATTTATTCAGGCATGTGATCATTGTGTTATGAAAACGATTATGTTTCTTGGCAGTTTTTATTGTTATTGGTTTATGAATAACACCTTGCAGCTGAAGATGTTTTGTATGGAAAAGATTCCTTTATGTGTTGTCCGCCTGTCATTGCATTCAGGGTTCTTGAATCATAACAGTTATTGTATTCAGCTTGAGCCAAAAAAAAACCTTCGATGAAGGTACATGATAGAATATCTGCATATTTTGTAAACATATAAAAACAGTGATTAATCACTATTGTGGGTTGATACATTTTTCGAAAAAGTGTTAGTACAAAAAAGCTCTATAATAAAACCTAGCAAATATGATGCAGAGAACATAAAATCTAATGTGTCTGGTATTTTGGAGATTCAAGTATGAATCTTTAGGATATTAGACAGATTAGAATGAGAGGCATATGTGAGTTGAATTGAAACAGAGAAATCCTCTGATATATTATTGTTCTGAGATTTAACAAGGGGTTGGTGCTCTTTGAAATGGGCATTTCTAAATAAGGGGTTGAAGCTCCTTGAGTGGGTGCTCTGAAGTTTGCTTGTAAGGCATTGTAAGCAGTGGTTTTAAAGATAAGCTAGTAAGGCAGCATTTCTGGAGTGGTTTTTCTACTCCAAGAGGGTTTTTCACTCGTCATATTGTTTGTCTTGTGGTCTCATTTGTGATCTCATTACTTTATTGTGATATTGTGATCTTTGTGCTTTAATGTGATAATGTTGTAATGATCTTTGAGTTGCTTTGATATTTCTCATTTCAGTTCTTTAATGGTTGCATTCAACTCATGTATGTATTTATCATTGAAATATTGAGAGCATAAATTATCTAAGTTTTATTTTATGGCAAATGGTAAAATTGTTTAAGACACTGATTCACCACCAACCCCGCCCCCGCACCCCCCCTCTAAATGTCATTTTCACTCCAACAAAGACAAGGCCACCCTAGGGTTGAATCAGATTGGCTTTTATTAAAATATTTACTTTGCTTCAAGGCTAAGGCACTAACCCAAGTCATTCCAAAGAAGATCAGATTTGCTTTAAAATATTCAATTACTTTTAGGCTAAGTTCTCCCCAAGCCTTTCTAGAAGAATCTGATTGCCTTTTTGCCTTTTTGGAGATTATAAAATTCTATCTTGGAAGCTTCCTTCAGCTGCCCCAAGGAAGAGATCAAATTTAATCTTAAAATATTAATTTATGGTAACTTCTCCCTTAAGTCACCTAAACCGCCATAGGAAGCTTCTAGAAGCTGATCAGATTGGATGAGGTCGACTCACCTCCTTGCTTGCTTGTCCTCCTTGTGTGCTTGGTTGTGCAAATAGACCTCCTTGCCTGCATTGACCAGCAAGTAGACCTTCTTGCTTGCTTTGACTTTTCAAGTGGAAAATAAGATTAGCATTAAGCTTAAGCTTGGATTAAAGGTAACACTCTCTTAATTCTCTAAACACATTCTATAAAAATTTGATACTTAATGCCAAAATTCATTCCCTTTTCATGCCTTCTAACCCATGGGAATGCTGGATGGGCTAGAATCGAACCACCATAATGTCACTCCGAGAGTGGGGACATTACATTCTATTCCTTGTCTTGGAGAGATAAGTGTTTTGGGCTCAAGAGAGAGATAGATTTTTATTTGGAGGAATAGGTACTGGTGGATTTGGAGACTTCTCATCCTACAAAGGATATTCTTGATTTAAGTGCTTGAGAGGACATTCATATGGAAAATCCTTGAGGATGTATTATTGGGATTTTGTGTTCCTTGAGAGGATGTGTCATTGGTTTCTTGAGATCCTTCAGAGGATGTTCCTTACTCATGCTAGTGGTTTTGAAGTCCGTTAACAAATACACTTCTTGGTCTACTACAAACTTATTTGTAGAGTGCTAGCCTAGAACTGAATATATTTGCTCCTAGTTGTAACAATTAAATGATCCAGAAGATAGATGCGTAGACATGTGTTTCAACTAGAGAATATATGGACAAGCAATCCAATCAAGAATATGTTCCAGATAATCCAAAATAGAACAGTAGTTATATTTCCAATAACAATCTCAGTTCAGCAAATATCCACAATATCACTAAATCGGTGAGAACAATCACTATATGCGCCCAGTACACACCGATTATCCCAAACACAACTTGCAACACAGCAAGAGATAATAACAAGAACGGAAATATTAGTGAACGTAGATAAAGAATCATTCACACAATAATAACAACTCCGATCATAAGGATGAGACTGCTCCGATTTGAAGATGTGTCACTCGCTCCAATAAATTGCTCAGCAATGCTCGAACCAACGAAATATGAACTCCCGATGTCATGTTTGCCTTTGGTGACTGTACGCGTGCAAATAAACGGTGACTCCCTGTGAGGACAGCACAAAATGAAGCCATGCGGGTGCATAGTGGTGTCGCCTTCAATAGTTAGTGAGATCACAATGTGCAGGGTTGTCGTGCATGTCAGTGCGGGTCTGAGCAAGCGCTGGGGAATAATACCGATGGCAGCGATGAAGATTACCACTCCTGACTGCCTGGGTATCATGTGTGTTGCCACGGCTAAACAATGCCAAACTGCTCCAATGAACACCATTATCTAGGATTGCTTGGCCAGAGCTTGGGCTTGGCCAAAGCAGTGATCTCCTCCAGGAACCCAATGATACCATTTCCTTCTCTATAAAACCTGAGATTCCAATGAATGATGAGAAATGAAGTTGAACAAAAAGCTAAACACGAATTTCCCCAAAACTGAGACTATGTCTAGTACATAGGTGCCAACGCATGAGCGACTACGTCCTCACAAGTTGCTTGGCAAGATTTGCATCCAAAATTCGTGATATCTGATGCCTTCCATGAAGCCTCGAGCCTAAATAAATACTCGATCCAGATCGCCTTCCCGAGTGGGTCGGCCACACACATTGAATTTAAATATTATTTTTATAATTTAAATTTAATATTATTATTTATTATTTAATATTATTAATATATATTATTATTATTATAAAATATTATATTATTATTATTTAATATTATTTTGAATTAGCATTTAAAAATGCTTTTCTTGGTCAATTGGAACTAGGTCCTGTTGACGTGCTTTTTATGACAACGCCAGCACAGAATAAAGTTGTCCAACGGCCACTCTATTCTCTCTTGATCAAAGTGTCCCACATGCTAAGATTGCTTGAAAGTTCATGTGTTCGACTCCAAGGTTCCTTTTATCGCGAATAGACTCAGTTGGTTGATGTGTTTTGCTGGTTATTTCAAGGGGACTTACGTAGTTGTTCGTCCTGTGAAGCAATTAGGACATGAATGATTTGGCAATATTGTTCTGGTATCTAGACTGACTCGGAAAATGCAGAATTTAAAGGGGATAGGGATAGGGATTCTACAAATCTACTCTAAAGGGTGGAGGACGAGGATCGACTTAAACAATCTTCAAACCAAACTTTGCTTTGTCTCCTTTCGAACAACTTCCGACAAAGTTGGTGCAATCTTCAAAGGATGAGAAAAGTGTTCAAACTATGACGCAACATGTTCATACCGTCAATACGACGCATACAAACATATGAACCACAATCGAAGTTAAGTCGATACTCCAGTTGACGAAGCGCGAACTTACCATCAGTAAGCCCGCTAGTGGTATGGATGAAAGAAGATATGCTCAAATCACAACGCCACACTCCACAATTAACA
The DNA here is from genome assembly GCA_007115665.2 of Sequoiadendron giganteum. NCBI lineage: Eukaryota > Viridiplantae > Streptophyta > Pinopsida > Cupressales > Cupressaceae > Sequoiadendron > Sequoiadendron giganteum. The sequence goes on from CM021110.1 coordinate 174,023,895, forward strand.
ACTACTTGCATAAACAAAGTCTACTCTACTCTATCCACTTGAATTGGAAAGACGAACAAGCCTTGCTAGCTATTCACAATAGAAGATAGAACCACCAAACAATGATAAATCTTTATATTATGAGAGTGTTCACAACAACTTCTTACAAAGTCCTCAATGGGAAAACTTCCTTTCCTCCTCAATCTAAGCTAACTTCTAAGCTAAATGCTATATGCCTTCTACTCTCTAGCTCTGATCCAATTCCAATTCTAATCTCTATCTAATATCTTACAAATGAGGGGGGATGCCCCTTTTATAATAAGTCCAATTCAGTGGATGGTTTAGATCGAATTACAATGAAGGGCTCAGATCGAGCCACCTATGCCCTGATTAGGGTTTCTGCCCTAAAAACCGCCACAGAGAGGAGTGGGCAATGAATGCACAGAATATTCTCCACCCCTGCAGGAATCATAATGAGCAATTAATGCCCACTACCACCATCAAGAAGATCCTCATCTATGAGAGCGTTCCCACTGGCCTTCTCCCGGATAGCAAACTCGATCAACCGGGCCAATACTGCTTCAACCTCCTGTGCAGAGATCGGTGGAATATGGTTGAGCTGGAACTCCAAGACTGCTACCGTCTGTCCGTATCTGGTGTAAGATTTCCTCCATGTCACTAAGGCCCTGGGTATGTGAATTATACTAGAGAACGTGGAGACATTCTCAAAGTCATCCAGGACAAGTGACCTCGCAGCTGAGAAGAATGGAGGCAGTCTACTTTTCAAGCCATCAGCAGTTATCTCCTCTGGGACCAACTTTCTAGCAAATATGGCTTCTAATGTATCGAGGACTCCCCAAGATGTTGCCCATTGCTTTCCTCACTTTAGCTGAATCTGCCCTTGCCGCGTCGTGAAATCCACGGCCTGTGACCACCGAGGAGTACCAACTGGTGAAATCATACCTATCACCTCTCTGAATTACACCTCCATCCACCAAGGTTTCTAGAGGTATATGCATCAAAGCCCCCAAACGAAGTACAGTCTTCGTTTGATAGATGCGAGTATCACCCCAGGCCTGATCTACTATATCCATCCGTGCCAAAATACTTGAGGCCTGTCGATAAGCATCGGCGAGGTCCTCCATGAATTTCCCTGTCTCAGTATGAACACGGCTAACCCACTTGTCTGCCTCCGTTTCCATTTTCTTCAAATCCTCTAAGGCAACAACTGACTCCTTCGGAAGCTCTGATGGACGTTCTACTGCTGGGTTTGCCGGTTCATCTGGACGTGCTAGATTTTGCACATATCCTATCAAGGTTTTGTGCTCCTTCTTCAATTTCTTATACTTCCCCTCAGTGCGGAGCAACTGATCCTTCAATGCCTGATAGGAGTTATCGAACTCCTCGATAACTTGGGCTCCCGTAGGACGACCCAACTCTATTGTGGTGATCATGTAATTTTCAGGCCTCTCCTCGGTTCGATCACAATCTTCCCTCGGAATAGCCACCTGAAGTGTGCGAGAGCCTGACTCGTCAGTCGAGATCTTTGAAAACTTTCGGGCCCTTTTCTTCGCTGGTGGCGCACTGATCCTCCTGAGGAACTCCTCCATCTCAATGGCCGAATCCGTATCATCCTCGGGTTCTCTCCTCATTCTGTCGGAAAGCCAATCAGGCACTGTCTGCTGTGGATTACAAATGACAAGGGGCTGTTCTTCTGTTGCCTCCATCTCGTGCACTTCCTCCCTTCTTGCACTGGTTTGCTCGGGCTCATCCTCCTCTATAAGCTGGGTATCTCCCGACCCTTGGGTCCCCTGTTCTGTGTTTTCTTCTTCTTCCAAAGCCGTGTCCAACATCTGCTGAAAATGGGTGTCGGCCATTGTTTCCTCTTCCTCCTCCTGTTGGCCGCCCCTGGATAGACTGACACTAGCTGATTCCCGGGCGTTGGGCTGATCTACCTCCTCAAGTCCCCGCTCTTCCTCCAATCCTGCCCTCTGATCGGCAAATAATGAAACCACTCTCAAACTCGAAGACTGAGTTTGTGAGTGCACGGGTGATGCTTGTTCTATCCTCAACGGTATCGGTTGGGTTGGCACTTCTACTTGTGCCCTCGATGTCTGAGCAATTTGTTTCCCCTTTTTTACCGATAACGGCCTTGGGTCACCCATCAAGCTATAAGTAAGGGCGATCGACTTGCTCTTGAGTCTGCATACATGTCTGTCGACCCAAGTCTTGGTAAAAGTCATCACCGGGATAGAAAGCGTGTCCAAGTCCATGATCTCTGGCTCGGACCAATCGTGGTGGGACAGGAGTATCCCTAACTGAACCATAGTCGGGTTGCATAACGTTGACATCCTCCTCCACCTGGTCGAACTGGAATAATCTCACATTCTCTAATCAACTTGAGAGGAAGTCTGGAAAACATCCTTCTTCTTATCTCAGCCTCATCCACTGCATTTGCCCAAAAGTCCTCCAGATGAGCTCTGTGCCGGTATTCAACGTTCTGTATCATCCGGATGTTCCTGTAAGGATCGAAATCCTGCCTGCCTGTGTGATATGACAAATGATAAGATTGCAGCTCGTCCTCTGCCTCTCGGGCTGCCTGCAAAGAGGGACACACCTCAATGGAATTCCCCATGGTGATAGGGAAATCAAGTCCACCCTTCTTTTTCCTTTTCTGAATCTTATCGTAGGCAATCAATTGCCTAGATACCTCAAGCATTACTATGTGATCAGTGGGGTATCGTGGTAACCGATACGGATACGAAGTGAACCCCTGCAGCCTAATATATGTGAATTTCGGGAATTGGATGAGCCAATACCCATATTCCCCAATCAATGTCTGTGCTTCTTTAGATATTCTCTGTTGCGTCCTCTGCTGAAGTGTCCTCGCAATGTGCATTGTGAATGCATCATTTGCCCGTTTATAGTTGGCAGTGTTAGCTAAATGTAGCTGTGTGCAGGCTTCATGGATTTTGAATTGACCAGGGGCACAGCCGATTGGCTCCTTGTACGAAATCCCTCTATACTTAGTCATTCTGGCCAACATGTAAATTACATATGAGCTCATGTAGAAAGTCTTCGTCACCCTCAGGCTCCTGAATTGCTCATCGATGTGGTTGCTAATCATCCTAGCCCAATCGACACACTCCTTTCCTTCCAAGATGATCTCGATGAAGTAGAACATCCAAGGCTCGAAAATGTAAGCCTGTGCACTCCCATTCACCCGGCTCAGCATCATTATCAAATCACAGTATTCTTGTTTCACGTCCTCGGCAATTATCTGCTTTGGGAGCTTAGTGCGGGGTGGCCTCGGCTTCTGCATCCAAACTCTGTTGATGACTGCAGTGACTCTTTCGAAAGAGGAAGAGTACATCTTATCTGCCCTCTTATTTGTCCTGTATAACATCTCCTCAGCAGTCGGAATCCCAAATGCCTCTCCGATGGCATCCGGTGTGAAGTTGGCGAGCAGTTTACCATCCGGAGAGACAATCGTCCTACGTTCTGGCTTGTAGTGATTGGCGCACTCCATAATTAGCTCCGGACACTGAATTGCTGGCGGAAAACTAGCAGCTGCGTAGATTCCACTCTTCATTATATTATGTGCCGTGACTGATGGTTGATGGCCCCCTAGCCCGAACATCCTCGATTTGAGTGCATTTAGATTAAATGAACCAAGGTTGGTGTCATTCAATCCTGCCAACTTTGAAACTATTGCTGACTTTGGGAGAAATGGCTTAGCGAGCCTTTTAATCATTGCCTGCCGGGATGAGCCAGCCTTGCCTGCTTCAGTGTTTGCAGCTCTGCCTGCGGCTCTGCTTGTTCCTGCAACATCCTTTGCTCCGGCCATCTGCAAAATAAAATAGAATAGCAATAAGCTAGGCTGCAGATTTTTAAATAAAATGAAGTAACCTCCGAGACGGCTGCGAACGTGGAGTTAGCTTTTTGAAAATAAAAACTCTCAGCATAAATTACTAACTCCAAACCTCGTACTGTATAAAAAACTTCAAGCTTATAAAGAAGCTTTCAACGACTGCACTTCCGACTGGCGAAGAAAATTGCAGCCAACTACCAACTTTCAGCAATGTGGATACTTTCTCAGCACAAAATGAATTAAATCCTTTGTCTCGACTTCGTCAACCTCAGCAACTTTCAACTTCTAGCAGCTCGAATAAGTAAAATCTGCAGCAAGCTTCAACTTTCGTGCAACTTCAATACTCAGCAATTTCGAAATAAATCCCCAACACAATATAAATTTCTGCAACTCAACACTTTGCAACAATTCAACACTCCGAAACTCTCAAAGAAATTCTCTCCTCAACAACTTCGAAAATATTTCAAGAACTTCTTCAGCAACTTCAACTTCAAAAAAAAGTGAGGAGAAATGAGAGAAGAGATTGTTTAAATAATTCTTCTCGGAGAATCCTGCTAAGTAGTGCTGGGGCTATTTTTAGCACCTTCATCAATTTTCCACTCTCTTCGTTCGGAATCTTCTAATTCAAGCGCAGTAGTGGGCTAGTCGTCAGCCGGTCATTATGGCAGTTGCCATTAATAATGATTCCTTCCTTGTAAAAATTCGAATTCTTCCTCTTAGTCTGCCAGTTAACTCTTGGCGATTTAAACAACTCGCGAGAAAAAAAATCACTTGACTTGATTTAAAATTCCATTTTAAAATCTCGCAGTGTTTAAATAAATTCAACTCGAAAAATTTCGTGGGAGTTGTAAATTTATTTCCAACTTTTAAAATGTCTGTCATTTAAATCCTCGATTTCATAAAATTTGCCTTAGACATTTTAAATTCTCTCTTTAAAATGTTCAACTCCGGGTGATTAAAAATTATTTGCCTGCTCGAAATAATTCATCCTCTGAGATTTAATTTCCGTTAGGAAAATAATCTAGGCAAAACGAAATTCCTCTGAAAATATTAAAATTTCCCTTAGGAAATTAATTTTAAAATTCTGTCAATTCACGGGTGCCGTTTAAAGAGGTTCATTTAATTTTCCATTTGACCCATGGAAAATATTCATCAATATTAAATCTTCCCCTTGAAAAATATTCGTCATCCTTCAACTGCCTTTGGAAAATTTTAAAACTCATCAAATCATCCTTCCATGCCAAGAGCGTATTTTTCCCTAGTGAAATGTTATCTCACTTAGAAAAATTTCCTAACATTTTATCTGTTGGCGTACTTGACCCTTGGTATATTTTTTATCTGATTAAAAAATCTCCATGCCTTGTGAAAATTTTTAAAAAAATCTCATCCTCCCTTAGGCGTATATTTTTGTGTGTGGAGTCCACATTTAAATTCCCACGCCTTAGTTTATTTTTCACCTTTTATCCTTCTTGAGGGCGCATTTGTATGTGCTAGCTTTTGTTTTCAAACACTTAGGCGTTCTCAAGACCTTGCTGGAGATGGGCGCATTTAGCATGGTGGGCTTTTGTTTTCCAGACTTAGAAAATTTTTTATAAATTCATCCTGGCTTGCCTTGAGGGCGCATTTAACATAGTCCACTTTTATTTTTTTACACTTGGAAACTTTTAAGCCTTCCCATTTACCCTGAGGGCACATTTTGCCATGGTTACTTTCGTTTTGTGACTTAGACAATTCCAAGTTTCTCATCCCTCATTGATTTAGCTTGGGCGCATTTGCTAGGGTGAGCTTTTGCTTTCTCACACTTAAGCGTTTTTACCTTCATTACCTCCATGGGCGCAAATGGGGGGTGGTACTTTTATTTTTGCCTTAGACAATTTTCAAAAGCCTTCCTTCTCCCTGGGCGCAAATGAGGGGGTGAGCTTCCATTTGAGGGCGCATCTTAGCCTTCTAGCTTTTGTTTTTGCCTTAGGCGTTTTTACCTTCACATCCTCCTTGGGCGCAAATACATAGGCAAGCTTTCATTTCCATGCCTTAGCTGCTTTCTCACACACTTGAGGGCGCATTTTGATAGGCAAGCTTCCATTTCCTCACACTTAGGCGTTTTTTTAGGCTCCAAGAACCTTGGGCGCATATGAGGGAGGAGCTTGGGCGCATTTCCTTAGTTGAACTTTCGTTTTTGCCTTAGTAGAATTTTCACCCTCTTGACCCCTTGGGCGCATTTTGACCCATGAGCTTTTGTTTTAACACTTAGAAACTTTTGAACTCTTCTCAACTTGAGGGTGAGGGCGCATTTGAGGGGTGCCACTTCCGTTTCATACTTAGAAAATTTTAAAGTTATCAACCTTGAAGGTGGGCGCATTTTCTCTGCTCAACTTTGAATTTTGTACTTAGAAAATTTCCAGATTTCATTCTTGAGGTGGGCGCCTTTTAGAGCTCTTGCTTTCATTTTCCCATACTTAGAAAATTTTCATGTCTCTGCTTGCTATTGCTTTTGCATTCTATTTTTAGCAAGTTGTGCTATTTTTAGCAAGTCCCTTGATTTTCAACCTCTAAGGCTCCGTTTTGCCTGAAAATTTCATCATATGATCTTCTTCACCTTGTGAACCTGTTTTGCCAGTCCTCTGCCCTGACCTGCTATTTATAGCCACCTGCTATTTATAGTAAGTTTTGACTTTCTGACTTCAGTAGCTCCGTTTTGCCTGAAAGTTGCAACGCTTGATCTTGATAGCTTGAGTGTCACTCTGATGCCAACCTCGGGTGCAGACCTGCTATTTATAGCCGTGCCCTGACTTACTAAAAATAGTAAGTTCTCCGATTTCGCTCAAATTTTGCCAGCAGGTACCTTGAAGTGTGCTGACATTGGTGGGGTGCTTCGTTTCGGCTATTTTTGGATTTTACCCCCTATAAAAGTGGAAACCCTAATTTGACTTGTATGTATCCCGAACGGTCTCCATTTGACTTCGTTCCTTCTGCATGTCGTTCTGTTTGCTGAACTGGAGTGTTGGGGGCGGCTGCCAGAGTGTACCTGCTAAAAATAGAAACTGCCTGAAAAAGTGACTCATCCACTACCGGATGGTTTTGCATGTCATATTGCCCGTGGGATCTCAAAAAACCCAGAAAAACCCAGAAAACTGGTCTGCATGCATGCACTGGCTAAAAATAGTAAGTCCTCAAAACTCGATCTTCTCCGCTTGCATGTCACATTGTTGCAAAGCTCTTGAAAAACCCAGAAGGAAAAACCCGACATGCGTTGAAAAACACTGCATGCGAACCCTAAAAATAGCCTCTGAAGGGAACTCTGAACTCGGTTTGCATGTTACATCACTGCGAAGGTTTTGGAAAACCCAGAAGGATTCTCCAGACATGCATCTGAAAAGCTCATGTGGAAACCCTGAAAATGGCTCTTGAAGCCTGAACTGCCAAAAATAGCAAGTCGTCTGATCTGGCTCAAAATTTACGTGTAGGCAGCTTGATGTTACCCGGATGCAGTGGAACTGACAGAATTCCAAAATCTCAATAAAATAGTCCCAAATTGAATACTTACTAAAAATAGTAAGTTGCCGGAATACAGTGAAAATTTAGGGGGACTCTGCTGGAAGTCTTCTGACTGCTGTACTAAGCTTAGATTTCAATTTCGTGACTCGGTTTGACCCTTAAAAGCCTGGATGGCGGGAAACCCTAATTTCACAGATTTGAACAATACTTTAACCTGGGTCAAACAACAGGACATCCCCGGAAGGACCAGAGACCAGAGCGAGAGCGAACCAAAGCCAAAAGACCAGAATGGAGCAAAATTTAGGGGGTCCCCATCTTGATGGGGTGATGTGTGAAAAAGGTCACAACAGGTCCCAAATTTGGGACATGACAATCCTTTTGTCCCGAAAATTGCTTGTCCTCAAGCAATTCGCACTTGTATACCAGGATCCCATATCAATCTAAAGGTCACTGCTCCGCCATTCTGTTGGGCATCATTGCCTTTCTGCAACATCTCATGAGGCATCTCATCAATCATACCAATTCTTGTGTCATCATTTTCCTCCAGTGTGCTTCGTTGAAGTATACCGCTATGCAACCTCAAGACGAGATAAACATCTCTCATCCAAACTCCATCAATGAACTGAGCATCCTTGGAACAAAGGAGTGTAAAGGTTTCTTGGCCCTCCATGCAACCTGAGTACATAATCACAAGGTTTCCTAGATAGACTTGCAATTCTTAGGTTTGGGTTGATGCAACTTGGACAATACAATCCTTTGTCATCGAAGTATCCTCCTATTGGTAAGTTTGAATCTCAAATCCTTCTTCCTGATCTATTATCATCATGTCTTTTGTGACCTCCTCATGCATAGCTGAGATCTTCTCTACTTCAAGCTCCACTTCAGCGTCTTCAAGGGACTCAATCACTTCTATGGCTTCCTCCTTTTGTGTGTTTGGCTCACGTTCCATCACCCGGGGCTCTTCTTGTTTCAAGACTGGTTCTTTTGGCTCCAACCCTTTAATCTTTTCTTTGGCAATTTTTTAATCTTCCTTTGCTTTCTTCTTTCGCCTTATGTAGTCATAAAGTCCTGTTTTGTGAGGGTAGTACGACTCATGCGCTCTCAAGTACTCATCAAGAGGAATACAAGCCTTTGCATCATCTGACAAGCTTTGGTATTCATTCAAAATTTTGGGGGCTTCAGACTTGAACTCTTCTATCTTTTTTTGTGCCTTCAACAACAACTCTTTGACAAGGTCTATGCCCTCCACCATGGGTAAGAATTTAGGTAATGTACGTCTCCAATCCATGTTATTTCTCCTACCCAATGTAGATTTGCATGTGTCCAAGAAAGATAGACCCACAGGCTGGCAGGATTCAAGCTTTGATACTATCGTAGTGTGCTAGCCCAAAACTGAATATATTTGCTCCTAGCTGTAACAATTAAATGATCCAGAAGACAGATGCATAGACATGTGTTTCAACTAGAGAATATATGGACAAGAGATCCGATCAAGAATATGTTCCAAATAATCCAAAATAGAACAATAGTTATATTTCCAATAACAATCTCAGTTCAGTAAATATCCACAATATCACTAAATCAATAAGAACAATCACTATATGCGCCCAGTACACACCAATTATCCTGAACATAGCTTACAACACAGCAAGAGATAATAACAAGGACGGAAATATTACTGAACACATATGAAGAATCATTCACACAATAACAGCAACTCTGATCATAAGGATGAGACTGCTCCGATTTGAAGATGTGTCGCATGCAGATAAATGATGACTCTTTGTGAGAAAGGCACAAAATGAAGCCGTGCAGGTGCACAATGGTGTCACCTTCAATAGTTAGTGAGCTCGCAGTGTGTGGGATTGTCGTCAATGCCGGTGCGGGTCTGAGCAAGCACTAGGGAATAATACCAATGGCAGCAATGAAGATTACCACTCCCGACTACCTGGGCGTCATGTGTGTTGCCACGGCTGAACAATGTCGTTTTGCTCCAATGAACACCGTTCTTTAGGATTGCTTGACTAGAGCCTAGGCTCGGCCAAAGCAGTGATCTCCTCCGGGAACCCAATGATATTGTTTCCTTCTCTATAAAACCCGAGATGCCAATGAATGATCAAAAATGAAGTTGAACGGAAAGCTAAACATGAATTTCCCCAGAACTGAGACTACGTCCAATACCTAGGTGCCAACGCATGAGCGACCACGTCCTCTCACTAGTTGCTTGGCAAGATTTGCATCCAAAATTTGTGATATCTGATGCCTTCCATGAAGCCTCAAGCCTAAATAAATACTCGATCCAGATCGCCTTCTCAAATGGGTCGACCACACACATTAAATTTAAATATTATTTTTAATAATTTAAATTTAATATTATTATTTATTATTTAATATTATTAATAAATATTATTATTTATTATTATTATTATTTTTAATATTATATTATTATTTAATATTATTTTGAATTAGCATTTAAAAATGCTTTTCCCGTCAATTGGAACTAGGTCCCAAATTGGGAACATGACATTATTTCCCCTCATGATGAATCAAGAGTGATTCAATATGATATTCTCTATCAATGTTTATCTTGAGTCTTTACATGTTGCCAAAATTATGTCTTTATGTACTTGTGTGTGAATCCATGTATTACTCTCATTAGCAATGGTGTTTGACAACAACGTATGGTTGGACGGTAGTTATTTCTCCTATTGAATTAAAGATGGATATTGGAGCTTGGATCTCAACTTGGGACTTTGAAGAACTCTCTTATGATCAAAAATAATTGCTCGAGGAGTATTCTATTGTCCTTCAATTTTGAGAAAATTTGTAACTAGGACTATTTTGGGTCGTTTATCGAGATTCTTGCTATTCATGTTCAAATGATTATCATGTGAGTTGGTACTGTTCTAAAATGTTTTTGGCTGGTTTTGCAATGAAAAGAGACTTATGGCATGTTCCAATATGTTGTGGTTCAAAAGGTATGCTTAAATTTCAATTTGGGAAGACAATGGGTGAAATTTTCCATTTAAAATTTTTCAAATTGTAATAAGAAGCTTATCTCTTTGTGTTTCCAATGTTTCTATAGCAAAGTACATTTGTAATGTTCAGGAAAACCACTAGTATCAGATTTGGAGTAACGTCAAAAACTTGTGTATGTTTTAGTCTCTAAAATTGTGTTTTTCTTTGTGTCTTGGACAAACCAAGTTAGCAACATGGGTTGTGTTGTGTCGTCCCATGAGTAAAACTCCACCAACCTGGGTTTTGTGGTGGCATCCAATGACCAAAACCATAGTTCACCAACTTGCAGAGTACTAGAGCAATTTTTCTGCCGGCAAGTTTTCACAAGTTTATCTCACCAAGTCTAGGTGCCATTTTTTTTTAAAACTCACCAAAAACTTGGCATGTCTGACCGTTTTGCTCGCCACTCCAAAAACCGTGCTAAAGAGACACAAATTTCAGAAAAAAAACTGTAAAGATGCAATTTTTTGCCTTTGAACTCATCTGATACATTTTGTAGTGTATTTTTGCTTTTTTTTTTAAATCAAAAATTTAAGTCTTTTTTAAGTTGCTGAGTTTCTTCCAAGTCGGAAATTTTTGGCTTACTGATTACTCTCCAAGTCCGAGTCTGTGAACTATGACCAAAACTATGTATCTGATGTTTTTGTGGTTGAAAATTTAATGAATTGTGTTAAACAGTCCACAAGACCACAGAAGCAACCATATCAATGTAGTCAGATCCTTGAACTCCAAGAACCAATTTTAGTGTTTGACTGTGAACTCTATCTCTATTTCAAATACCAGATGAAGTCCATCTGAAATTTCTTATAGCAGAAAAATATTGATATTTCAATGATCTTTTCATTTTTTAGACTTTTGTGTTTTCCTCAGCTTAATTGAGAATGAAAGTGCATATACTTAAAAGAAGTGATTTTTTTTTTAATTATCAGTCAATGATTGCAATTGAACATTAAACATAACTTATGCACGAAACAAGAAATTTCAAGAGAGAAGCAGCTACCTTAACTTTCTACGGTTTGATATCTTAGTTACCAAGTTAAATTTTTTGAGGAAAAGAATTATTTTTTCATTTCACACATTAGCACATAGTGTAGAGCAGCAAAAACATAAAAAGAAATTTATTTACATTGTAAACAAAGTTAAAGAGAAATTTCAATATTATCATTCGTTACATTACATCCAATACATTGGCTTTATAAAGCCATTACTTTCCCGTTACAAGAATAACTTCCCACCCAAATAACTAACCTAATAACAGTATTCCACGAGGACACGTCCCCCCCAAAAAACCTCACGTTTCCTAGAGGGGGATGTCTCGGAGACTTGGGGACTTGGGGGAGACGTCCCCCCACCAGGCCACCACCAACGCCACCATCCCACCACTAGTGTCGATGTCTCCAAGACGCTGATAGGACTTTGAGGACATTAGGGTGTCCTCAAGACGTCTAGGGGACTCCTAGTTGTCTCCAAGATGTATAATTTGTATACTTATACATCATTTTATAAAAAACAATTCAAGTACTATATGTATTTCAACACCCTACTGCCCCCTGGCTGTTGTCCCCCCGCCGTCCCCTTGCCGTTCCCAAACTTAGGCCCCCCGTCCCCACGTCTCGGAAATACGTCCGATGTCATCCCCCCGTCCCCGTCCCCAAAACCCCGTGGAACACTACCTAATAGCTAAATTATTATAATCAATATAATCTTTATAGGCTTTATGCCTTTTATCAAAAAATAATAATAATAAAAATAACTAAATTATTATATGTAAACCTTAATCCTAAAAACCCCCCCTTAAGGTTTGCATTACAAAAAACAAAAACAAAAATACTATATCAGCATCAACCTTGCATCAACATCAACCCAAACTCCTTTGTCCTATGTTAACACATGATAGGCAAAAGCAAACTCATTTATTATTTTGTGAATGAAAAACAAAAGTTTTTCCTTCCCTTCCATTGCTGAACTTATCTTCTTGCTTACCATACCACAGATAGAGTTGAAGTTTTTTGATCATTGAACGTTCAAAGTTGGTTGTTGTGCTATTCCTAAGCATTTGCAAGTGTTTGTTTGTTGCCAAGAAGATCGTAGAGGAAGATTTTTTCAAAAGAGTTAGGTTTTCTGAAGTTTTTTGGTTTTATTTTCTACATTTTTTTTAACAAATGAACTCTCTTGTTTTGTTTTCAGATTTTTGGTTTGTTTTCATTCTTCTAAGTATCTATAACACATGCTTCATTTTTTAAAATGAATTAAGTTATGAAGTTTCAATTCTTTGAATAAATTGAATGTGTTGTTTATTGAACTTGTTGCCTTAGATATTACAATGGCAACTGTTTCTATCTCCACAAGCCAATCTCGTTTCAAAACAGACCCAAACTCTCCCCTTTGGAAATATGTTAAATGGTACAACAAATTCTAGGTGGTGGAGGTTATGTTTGGATTTGCGGTCATTGTAAAGTTAGATATTTGAGCTCATACAATCAAATGAAAGGCCATTTTTGCAAGATCCCTGGACTAGGCATCAAATTTTGTCCAAGTGAAGATAATAAAGGCATTCCAAATATGCAAGTATTGGTATATATGAAGAGCAAGAAAAAGCAAACCAAGTAGTAGGTCGTAGATCAAATCATCCTTTGTTAAAGAAAGGACCTCAAGGGATGGATCCCCCTATGTTGCCTTCTCATTTTCAACCTACAGAGAGCCATCAGTTATGTCCATACCTGAAGACCAACCTATGGCCTCTACACATAAGAGATCAAAGGGACCATTGGGATTTTCATTTCAGAATGAGGCTAGAGAGATTGTCGATCAAGACATAGCGAGATGTGTCTATGCGAATGGATTAGCATTCAATGTTGTTCACTCACCATATTGGCAAAAAATAGTGAAATCTATTAATTATGCTCCAAAAGGGTATAAGGGCCTAGGTTTTGAGAAGGTGTGTAGCACCTTATTAGATAAAGAGGTGAAACTTGTAGAGAACTCCTTGAAGCCCATAAGGGATTCGTGGATCAAAACAATGGTGACCATCATTTCTGATGGATGGAAAGATAAAAAAAATCGTCCATTGATCAATGTTATTACAGTGTCCTCTACAGGGGCAATGTTTTTGAGAGCAGCGGATTGTGAAGGAGAGGTGAAGGATGGTGCTTTTATTGCTAACATTCTTTGTCAAGCTATTGCTGAAGTGGGCCTCGAAATGTTGTGCAAGTTATAATGAACAATGCAAAAAATTGTAGAGCTGTTGGGTTATTGGTTGAGGAGTGGTATTCACACATTTTTTGGACACCTTATGCTATCCACTCCCTCAACATAATGCTACAAAAAATTGGCAACAAAATTGATTGGATCAAATAGGTGTATGTTGAGGTTGAAGACATCCAAATGTTCATCACCAACCACCATATGTCATAAGGTATATTTAGAACATTCTCGAAATTGGAGCTATTGAAGGTAAGTTAAACAATAAACAAGTTTCACTTTAGTAATATTTTTAATTTTATTTTAATTTTTGTAAATTTAAATTTATCTTATTTTGATTTTCAAACGGGTTGCTGAGACCCGTTTTGCCTATTGTGTTGAGACAACTTGTGAAGGTTCCTAAGGCACTCTCTAACATGGTCATCAGCCCTAATTGGTCTGTATGGAGGCAATCTAGCACTGCAAGGGCAACCAAGGTTAAGCAAATAATCCTAGATGACATTTGGTGGGATCGTGTTGAGTATCTCCTTAGTTTCATTGAGCCCATATTGAACATGATTTGTTATACTAACATGGATACACCTTGTTTGGATGAAGCATATGATGACATCGACTAAATGATTGAGAAGATGAAAGCCATCATCAATGCAAAAGAGCAAGATCCCAACGAAAAGTTCTTCAAAGAACTACACAAAATCATTGTAGAGAGATGGAACAAAATGACCACTCTATTGCATCTTTTTTCTTTTGCATCGAGTCCCAAATACTATAGCGCTCAGCTCCTTTTTGTGACAAAAAGAGTTGCCCCATATAGAGATGTTGAAGTGGCTCAAGGGTACAAGGCAGCATTTCACAAACTCTTCACTAATCATGACCAAAATGATGCAGTGAGGGTTGAGTTCACGCTCTAGTGATTGTGGTCTTGATGCTCTTCGAGACAAGTACATGGTCGACACTCATAGTTGGTGGTACTTCCATGGCCAAGCATACACATACCTACAACCTCTTACATCAAAAGTTTATCCCACGTAAGTTTTATAGTCAAAATCGTTTATCTTTTAAGTTTTATAATTCTAGTTCTATTTTAATTTTTAAATTTAATTAGTTAAGTTTTGTAACTCTTAACTATCTAATTTGATCTTAATAGGTTGCTAGTTCATCTTCATCTAAGAGGAATTGGAGCACATATACCTTCACCCACTCAATAAAGCGCAATAGACTACATTCAAAAAAGGCAAAGGATGTGCATTCAAACATGTGGCTCCTTACACACAAAGAAAGTGCCTATATAGAAGGGGACACAAGGAAGTGGGATATCAAGCCAAAGCGTCTTGACTTGGATGCTTTCACTAACCACTTTGTTGCACTTGATGTTGACGATAACTATGAGCTAGCTACTGAGCATGAGAGTGCCAATGCCAATGCCAATGCCACTATTTGTGGTTCTAATTTACCACAACATACATCATCTAATATGTATGGTGATGATGATATTTTTGATGACCTGTATATTTGCTCAATGATCAATGATGGTTGATTATCGACACTTCATATTATTATTTTTTAACTTTAATCTATATCATGACATTCGAGTTTCACTAATATTTGACTATGAAATTGGTGGTGTATTTTGCTATGTTATTTGACTATTAATATGGTGGTGTATTATGAACTTAATTACTGCTGCAAATATGTATATATTTCTAATTTTTATATGTTTTTGTATTAACGAACCCAAACCCAAACCCAAAAAAAATTTGCCCGAACCCGTGAATTAAACCCTCAAACCCGAACCGGTAACTTAGCCTTTGTCTAGGCAGATGTCTTGATTATCCAACTTTGAATCAGCATCAACCCAAACTCCTAATGTCTGGGTAAATGTTTTGATTATCCAACATTTATCTATGAACCGAGACACACTTCACTATTCACAAGAAAATCACCAACCAACTGTGAATTGAGACTCACTCCATTATCCTCAATAACACTCCTCGATTTGTGGATCGAGACTTACTCAATTATCCACAAATACACATCTACAAAACTATGGATTGAGACAAACTCAACTATCCACAAACCAACAACTCACCAAATTTGTGGATTCGGCTATCCACAAAACACCAACAACTCACTAAATTTGTAAATTCAACTATCCACAAACCAACAAATCACTACATCCCCCCTCTTGCTCCTAAAGGGACTAGAAATGAGACATGCTTCTCATGCAAGACATCATCTCTAAGCAAGAAGCTAGCTCGAGATGATAGATGTCCTCCTGCCTCCATTTCCTCCAACATCTAATGCCACCTATTTAATTCTTATAAAAGATATACTTCTTCAATGTCATTGTGAGAAGATTCTTGATTACACACTACAATATTACATCTTTCTCCCTCAAATTCATTAGCAACTAAAGCATTATCTTTTTTTTGTTTAACTATAGGGGTATCCTCGTGACCCAACCCAACACCCAACCTGCCTGACCTTGGGCTTACTTTTTGCCATCTTGAGGACGAGAAGGGGCGAACTAGGGCGAGACTAATCCCCTACGAATGCACACAACTGCCTGCAAGCCACATGCATCGGCAAATTAGGGCCTCGAAGTCAAACCCAAGACCTTGAGGAGCATACCCAAGACTCAAGCCAACTACACTAATTAAAGCATTATCTATTTTTAACTTGTCATCAATTAGATCTCGAGCACGTTGAATGCAATTCACTAGAATGTGTCCTCTTTGATTACAATAGAAGCATTTGAAATTATTCTTACCTGTTGAAACATTAGTCTTTTTTTTGACAAACAAAGCAGCTTCCTCATTGAGTGAGTTTTAGTGACTCTTTTCTCTTCATCAATTAAGATATCACATTTTCTAAGCTCAGGCTTAGATTCAGTTTGTTTAAAGTAAACACAATATTGTCAAACTTGAAGGCATACTATTTAATAAAATAGCTTTGGCATCATCATCATCAATTGTACATTTTATTCTAGCAAGTTGATTAAGAAGAGAACGAAATGTACTAATATGTTGAACAATACTATCACCCTCTTTCATTTTCAAACCAAAAGTTTTTGCTTCATTCCCATTTTAGCACTTGAGGCCTATGAACCAAATAAAGAATTAAGGCTTTCCCATATTTGCTTTGAGGTTTTTGTCAAATCAATATGATGTAAATATGTATCAGATAACCCAAGAACAATCACTGTTGTAGCTTTACAATCTTTTGCTATCCATTTTAATGCTTCATATGCATCTTGTGGTTTTTTAATAGTTCCATTAACAATATCCCAAAGATCCATTTCTATTAAAACTAGTTGCACTTTGACTTGCCATGTATGAAACTCATGACCCTCAAACTTCAAAATTATAAAACTTCAAAATTAAAAATGGTTTCTCTATTGTAATTTCTAGAATGCACAAAATAAAGCAGCCAACTTCTTACCAAAACCCTTACTATTCCATTACAAAATCCTTATGCCACTTCAAATAGAAAGCAAGACAATCATTTTTACTTAAATCTTCACACACACATTCATTCTAGAAATGAGATTAAAAAATCTTCAATATAAAACCAAAATAAACTGCCCACCTCCAATTTTCTTTGCTAAAAAATTCCGGCAAGGATTTCTTCGATGTGCTTTGTTCTGAATACTCTCTGCTCCAGCAGAAATATTTTTGCTTAACCTCAATGTTTACCCATCCTTTACACCAAAATGAGAGTTTCTAAAAAGAAACCCCAAAACTCAACCAAATTCAAAGCCAAAATGCTCAGCTCAAAATAAAGTTTCCAAATATTCTACCTGATTCACAACCTGAGCTCAAAAGATTCAACCTTCATCACATGCTGCAAATTTTGGATGCCTCCATATTTCTCACACTTAAGTGTCTATTTCCAGCGCAGCAGGTTGTCTGTTTGGCCTCATGCCTCTATTATCACTTTCTGTATGCTTGCCATCATGGCTCCATTGATGCAACTTTTGTTTCAGCGGAAACCTCTCTAGAGAAGTGCCAATCTACAGCATCTTCATCCAGCACATAGGCACAGGAACTTGCAGCGCTCTGATACCAATGTAGAGCAGCAAAAACATAAAAGAAATTTATTTACATTGAAAACAAAGTTAAAGAGAAATTTCAATAATATCATTCGTCACATTACATCCAATACATTGGCTTTATAAAACCATTATTTTCTCATTACGAGAATAACTTACCACCCAACTAACTAACCTAATAACTAAATTATTATATGTAAACCTTAATCCTAACACATAGAAAATCAAACTTTGTAGCCATAATTCTAATATTGTTGATCTGAGTCATGTCAGCTCTGTTCTTCCTTCTATAACCTGGTAACACAATTCTGCTCTTCGATTATGGCTAAAATATTGTACTAACCATCAAATGATTGTCTTTTGAACAGTGTGGCCTCTGTTTTCCTCTTCTTACAAACCAAAGGCAACTTCCATTACATTTTTATAGTTTTATAATTATTTGATGTATTATCATATTTCATGTCAATTTTCTTTACAAGTTTAAGGATCCCCATACCTTTATCTTTTATTTTTTAAGATAACTATGACTCCATTTACAGGAAAGAGACACTGGAAAATGAATTATAAGCCAAAAGGTAATGGAGTCCACCACCGTAACTAGAGTTCATAAAAATGAGTTTCTGTGAGAGCTGCAGAATTCTTTTCAAAAAGATAGAAGGTATTTTATCTCAGAAGCTGCAATAACATACATGCATTGCCACTAAAGTAATAAATTAATAATATTTGAACACATGTTAAAAATGGTAGCATAAATGCTAATAAGAACCTTCATACTGCCTGCATCTCTAGAAGATTTCACAGAAATAATCGAATAAATGGACAGGAATAAGGAAGCACATACCATTAAAACAAAAATCTAGAAACCACAAAACAAAAAGACAATAATATTTTAGAAGCATGAACCATATAGTAATTGTCAAAATAATCAAAAATTTATACAAGTGGTGTTTCCGCAGTGCATTAAATCATGTGATATGATTTCTCCATATTCAGCTGTGCACTTTAGAGGCCATCTATATTAGCCATATTTATTTGATCCTATGAAATATGGGGCAATGTAGATTAACTAACAACTAAGCAGCTGACTACTAAAAAATCATATCACATTAAAAAATAAACAATCCAATTGGATTGATGCCCTCTGCAACTTGACAAATTTCACTTATCCGAAAAAAGATCTGTATTACGATAAATGAAATACTAGTAATATAAATTTGAAACTCATACCTGTGATCTGGTTTTCCTGAACACTACCAGCTTGCCTGTTTGCAAATGCTGCCAATGGGGCCATTGCTTTTCCTTCCTCGTCAAAGACAACACGCTGGCCAACTGGCTTATTGACATTGATCTTGAGTTTCTTTTTCTTCAAGACCCTTGTTGCCAGACTGTAAAATATTTAAGTGCTCTCGTAAGTGCCAAAGTCCAAACAAAATTTGCAATTCATATTTTCCTTGACTTATACACAAACTATATCTATTTTACATACCTCATAGCCTCAGTGTCTTCATCCTCAACTTTTCTCTTTTGGGTCAAAAATAGATTATCCCCTTCATCCTCATTTGTGGATATCAACTTATCATGCACCAGAGATGCAATATCAGCATCCTTATCATTAACACACTCATCTATCTTTGAGTGATATTTTTGAGTTTTTGAGTTTCCACTTGCTACCTTTTGTAAGAGCTCTTCATCTCCATCATCTGCACTGCCATCCTCATCAACAATTCCCTCTCTCTCTTCAATCTCATTTTCAGGTTCACTCCCCATATTTTTTGGCTTCTTTCCACCTCTTTTTAAGAAACGGATTCGAGGAGCGGTTGGGAGACCTAAAGAAGCGGAGAAGTCTTCTATTGGTAATTTAGAGACATCAAAAAGTTCCTTATCAGAACGCAAATGGATTGACCGTAAATATGTCACAAATGCCCGCTGTGCCATGTATTTCAGATCTGGATCTTTTGATAGAAGCCCTGCTAGTGGACCTGATATAGACAGTAGCTTGCTTTCATTTGCCTACATGGTCACCCAAGATAGATAAAAAAACAATTTTCCTTCAATATGACATAGAACATTGAATGCATAAGATAGAAATATGAAACATGCAGGATCATGAGTTCTATGAGAAAGTGCTTTCAGCTTTCCACCATAAACAATGCACCTTAATCACTTTAATTGGTATTTTAGCTGCTTGGAGCTGGGTCAGCATTTTCATTTCCGAAGGCATCAGGAATGCAACAGAACGACCTCCAGCTGTGAAACGAGCTGTACGACCAACGCGGTGAATATAAGATGGTACATCTTCTGGACAATCCACCTTAGATTTAAGAATAAAAAACAGGTTTTAGTGCCATAAACTACAGCATACAAGAATAGCTTGTTTGCTAATGTAGGATAATAATATCATTTGAACATTTCATTTCAGCACAGCTAAATGACAGAAAGGACAACTCTACAACAACACTTACCTGAACAACCCAATCAATAGACGGAAAGTCCAAACCTCTTGAAGCAATATCAGTTGCAAAAAGAACAGAATGTTGTTCCTCCGTATACTTGTAGAGTACCAATAATCTTTGAGTCTGTTTCATGCGCCCATTAAGGCATCTTAGTGGAACACCAGGATGTAACTTCTTAAAAGCTTCGTAAACAAACTTCACCTGTACCAAATATCAAAATATTTGAAACATAGATAAATTATTAAAATAGGCATAGAGTTGCATGATTTATTGTTATCCATGTTAAGCTCTTATAATCTATCCAAGATAAGCATTTCGATAACCAAATATCAAGAAGGGAGTGCTAGAAAGAGTTTATCCAATCCCACCTGCTTACAACTTGAAAGGAATACAAGTATCTTTGAATTGAGATGGTTCTTAATAAAACTCCATAGCATATCAAGTTTTTGTTTAAGAGGAACAATAATTGCAGTTTGTTGCAAACGTGCTGGGGTAGCTACTGCAGACTCAGCATGTACAGCTATATACTCCGGATCTTTTAAGCTAAGCCTTGCTAAATCCTGCACTGATTGTGTCTGAGTTGCAGAAAACAGCAAAGTTTGACGTTTTCTTGGAAGTTGTGATAGGATTGCATCCAATGATTTTGAGAATCCCATATCCAAAATGCGATCTGCCTCGTCAAGCACCAACACCTGTTGTTAACCACAAACAGTATAGGGTATATCAAAACAGGCTTATCACAAAGATTAAGAGATCTTAGAGAAGTGTTTCAAATAACCACAGCCACTTGTATGCCTTTCCTAAAGTCAAGTAATTATCATACAAGTTGCGTAATTCCTAAATTCAAGAAATTATCATGCAAGTTGTTCATTACACACATAAAGTGAAACTTAGAATCTTCTCTGCAGAAGTACAGATTTGCCTAGAATTACATATACAATATTTTTAATTCTTTAAAATTCATCCCCATCCCAGTAATATAACATCTTGCAAATCAAATGTTTTGGTTATCCTTTATCATTTGCAAAGTTGTCTCACGTGTTATAAAGAGAACTTTGAAATAGTACCTGGAGCTGTGAACAGTCAAAGAGGGGAGTCTCATCCATGTGCTGAAGTAGCCGCCCTGGCGTGCAGACCAAGATGTTGAGGGCATTCACCCTTTCCTTTTCCATGTCAACATCTTTCCGCCCACCTATTAAAAGGCCTCCACTTATAGTATGGTGCTTTCCCACTTTCCGTAGCACCTCAAAGATCTGAAGTGCTAGCTCTCTTGTTGGTGAGATAATAATAGCACCAACACCATCAACAGAAGACCACCTTAATCTGTAAAGTTTTTCAATCACCTGAAAAAAAGGTGAGCATCATAATTATGGCAAAGTATCCAATCTATCTAATAAAACAGAAAATTAAACCATGAAATGCAGTGAGACATTGTCACATTTAGGGCTCTAAAGCTTCTGACTGGGATGATATCCAAGTATCACTCACAGTGTGTCGTTGTGTGTAAAAGTATCTGACTAGCTAGAAAGTAAAAATAGAATAAATCTGTACCAACTCAGAGGAACCAAATCTACAAGTAATCCTAATTTTTTTAACATATAAATTGTTTAATACATAGAAGCAATAATCTGCAAAAAATCCTGATTAATCGCAATTTTTAAAAAATCTGCCAGCTGGACAATTTTTTCCCCAATTTTTTAAAAAACTCTTTGACCTTTTGGTCAATGATTTTATCTTGTTTCAAACTGCAAAATCGTCAAAAAAACACGTTTAAAACCTGCAAAAAAACACAAATAAAATCGCACTGATTTTCTCATGAAAAAAAACCATGAGACCATAGCTTGTTGCTTACTATTATGCTTTGATAGATTTTTTTCCAAGCATATATAGCTTGTTCAAAAGTACCCGTTTTAGGCTTTTAGCCATAGCAGCAAGGCAGTGAACTGTTTGATAAAATGCTTTGGTAGACATGTATGAAAAATGTGGTAGCATAGACAAGGCAGTGAACTGTTTGGAAAAAATGCCTAAAATAAATGTCGTCTCCCGGTGATGGAATAGCGATTGTCATGGCATTCCATCACCATGAGACAACATTTATTTGAGAAATTTTTTTCAAACAGTTCAATGCCTTGTCTATGCTATTGCTTACTATTATGCTTTGATTTTTTTTTTCCAAGCATCCATAGCTTGTTCAAAAGCACCTGTTTTAGGCTTTTAGCCATAGCAGCAAGGCAGTGAACTGTTCGAAAAAATGCCTCAAAGAAATGCAGTCTCATAGCGATAGAGTGCAATGACAATCCACGACAATTTGCTTGTCATGGCATTCCATCACCATGAGACCCCATTTCTTTGAGGCATTTTTTCAAGCAGTTCACTGCCTTGTCTATGCTATTGCTTACTATTGTGCTTTGATAGATTTTTTCCAAGCATCCATAACTTGTTCGAAAGCACCTGTTTTAGGTTTTTTGACATAGCAAGGCAGCGAACTATTTGATAAAAATGCTTTGGTAGACATGTATAAAAAATGTGGTAGCATAGACAAGGCAGTGAACTGTTTGAAAAAAATGCCTCAAAGAAATGTGGTCGCATGGTGACAGAATGCCATGATGAATGCCATGACAAGCAAATTGCTATGGATTGTCACGGGCCACGGCATTCCATCACCATGAGACCACATTTATTTGAGGCATTTTTTCAAACAGTTCACTGCCTTGTTATGCTGTTGCTTACTATTATGCTTTGATAGATTTTTCCAAGCATCCATAGCTTGTTCAAAAGCACCTATTTTAGGCACTTAGCCATAGCATCAAGGCAATGAACTGTTTGATAAAATGCTTCGGTAGACATGTATGAAAAATGTGGTACCATAGACAAGGCAGTTAACTGTTTGAAAAAATGCCTCAAAGAAATGCGGTCTCATGGTGATGGAATGCCATGACAGTCCATCACCATGAGACCACATCCACATTTGTATGGATTGCCATGGCATTCCATCACCATGAGACCACATCCACATTTCTTTGAGCTATGGATTGTCATGGCTCCATCACCATGAGATCACATTTCTTTCGAGGCATTTTTTCAAACAATTCACTGCCTTGTCTACAGCTTGTCATGGCATTCCATCAACATGAGACTACATTTCTTTGAGGCATTTTATCAAACAGTTCACTGCCTCGTCTATGATATTGCTTACTATTATGCTTTGATAGATTTTTTCCAAGAATCCATAGCTTGTTCAAATGCACCTATTTTAGGCTTTTAGCCATAGCAGCAAAGCAATGAACTGTTTGATAAAATGCATTGGTAGACATGTATGAAAAATGTGGTACCATAGACAAGGCAGTGAACTGGTTGAAAAAATGCCTCAAAGAAATGTGGTCTCATGGAATGCCATGACAAACAAATGCAATCAGCAGTTGCTCCTAGTTATTAGTTACTCGATGCAAAGTAATTGCATAACTGCTTGGGTTGACTTTGTTAAAAACTATATCATAATTGAAATTTTGTCATCTATCAGCATCTAGTTATTAGTTATGCAATGTGAAGAAATGCTTTGAGTTTGAAAGATGTGCAATGCAATGTAATCAGTGATATGAATATAAACTACAAAAATCTATTTTCTACAATCCATTAGTTAAATTTTTTATTTTATTTTCTCTATATATCTCTATGCTATGGAAATGCCATTCAATTAAAATAAAAATAGTTTTTATCTATTGTTCTACAATTTTTTACGTTTTTTTTTCCCAAAAGATTTTTGCTGCTATAGAACTTTAATATATGCTTGATAATTCTTTAAGCAACAAAAAATAATTTTTAACACTTTAGTCATTTTCATTATCAAATACAGCTGTGAAGCATGGGTTTGCAGCATCTTTCGTGAGACTCGGAACAAAATTGAGCCAATCCAAAAGCATACTACAACCTCCAACTCCAAAATAAAATGCAATTTTTCACAAGTGGGTTAAGTGGGTTGTACTTTAGTGGAGTCTAAACCAGTGATTAGACACCTAGACTATAAGCATTGTTAACATTCTTGTACCCATATGAAAAAATTTGTACTAAATAATGTTTTTGTTGGTGTAATTAATTATTTAATAAATTAATTACACTTACATAAGTTTACTTAGGCATTTAATTATGTTCCTAGTGTTGATGTTATGGCAGTGGGAGATATCTTTCTCTCAAATTCAAAAATGATGGATAAATAATACCAAGGCAAGTCGGACTTGCTATATATAATAATTTTATGAAGAGTCACCTTGTTTCTTAAAAGAGGCCAACCCAAATGAAGAGTCACCTAGTTTTGTATAAATACAAGGTGATGATCATTCATTTGATCATCAAGTTCATTCATCATAATTTGCATTCCTAGAAGAAGTTCATACTTGAGTAGCAGATCATCATCTTGTAGCAGCAGATCATCATTTTGTAGCAGCAGACCGATTTCAAGGAGAAACATATTCATTTGTATCTTTGCATCTAAGAGAGGTGCTATTATTCATTGTATCAAATTCAGCATTGTGTTGGGCCTGAGTTGTAAGCAGATTTCTGCTCTTATTCCTTCAATATATAAGAGATATATTTGCTGGGTTTTTCTCCCTCGAGTAGGAGGGTTTTCCCAAGGTATCTTGTTGTGTTCATTGTCTTATGTGTTGCATTTTCTGATTGCTTTCACTTCTGATTCTAAATCTAACATGGTATCAGAGCAGGTCTAAGAAAAGATCTGATCAGTTTTGTTTAAGCAGTCAAGTCAACTTTTCATCTAGGGCAGATCTTGAAGTATCACAAATCTAAGGTTCAAATTATTTCTAACCTAAGGGCAGATCTTTGAAGGTGAATTTGTGCGGAAAAAGAAGATGGTGAGCGGTGTCAAGGTAGAAAATAGGCTTGATGGAGCTTCAAACTTCAACTCTTGGAAACCCAGGGTACTCATTGCATTGGAGGAGAATGATCTTCTTGATTTTGTGGAAAGTGATATGCCCGAGCCTTCCAATGACATTGAGAAAATCCAATGGAAGAACAATGGCACGAAGGCTAGAAAGATCATGATAGACTCTATGATGAATCACCTAGTACCAATCATCTCCAAGTTGAAGACAGCTAAAGAAATGTTTGATACTCTAAAAGGATTGTATGAGATCAACAACACCAGTAGAGCCCTTGCTTTGAGACAACAACTTCACCATGTAAAAATGGCTAAAGATGATTCAATCATCTCATTCTTTATGAAGATTGCTGATTTGAGAGATCAGTTGAACGCTATTGGGGATATAATTGCAGACAAAGATCTTGTTATGTTGGCACTAAATAGTCTTCTTCAATCTTGGGAACCCTTTATTCAGAGCATCAATGGGAGATCCAAGTTGCCCAAGTTTGATTGTCTTCGAGTTGATTGTATTCAAGAAGAGTCCAGGTTGGCAGCAAGAGGAATTGGGTGAAACCATCATGATGTAGAAGATCAAGTTCTTGCTACACATACTTCTAGAGAAAGAGGCAACGGAAGAAAGAGGAATAGAGACAAAGAATCAGATTTTGCCCCAGAACCAAAGAAGAAGAAAGATCTCTCTCACATTCAATGTTTCAGGTGTGACAAGTACGATCATTTTGCTCAAGATTGCAAATTAAGGTCTACACAACATGTTTCTACAATGGAAATTGACATAGGGACATCTCAAAAGGAGCCTAGCTCTAAAGTTGATTCAGAAGGTTTCTTATTCTAAAGTTGATCAATTTCTTCGAAGAGGAGGAAATGACATTCAGAGGGAGTCAAATTCAGAGAATTCAAGGCACAAGTTGAGAGCTTGTCCAAGAAAAGGATTAAGGTTTTGAGATAGGTCGATGGAGGGGAGTTCACATCCAGAGGATTTCTTTGAAATCTTTGAGGCAAGGATCAAGAGGGAGTTATGTGACTCACTAAGAAGAAGTGAAGGTTGCAATGTTGCAAGGCCAAGTGCAAAATCCTTGGAAGACTTCTTCAACAACTGAGAACAAAATTGCACAAAACAGTTAATCCAAATTTGACATTGGTAGCTCTACAAACCGATTTATAATAGGGTGATCTAGGATGAGGTCGAAGAGGACAATCCTAGACTCAAGCAAGTCAATAGTGTTAGAAGTGTGCATTGGAAACCGCTCCTCTAAGGCAAGCATTGCAGAGTGACGGATGCAAACAATCTTGGACGAGGAGGTCAAGAGGTTCATACAAGTACTTGGAGCTCCAGAGCGAGTCACATCATCATGAAGATTTGTAGTAATGTATATTTCTCTGAGACGGAGAAATATGAGGTGAAAGCCCTTATAGTGTATATTTCTCTGAGACGGAGAAATATGAGGTGAAAGCCCTTGTAGTGTATATTTCTCTGAGACGTAAAAATATGAGGTGAAAGCCCTTGTAGTGTATATTTTTCTGAGACTAAGAAATATGAGGTGAAAGCCCTTGTAGTGTATATTTTTCTAAGATAGAGAAATATGAGGTGCGAGCCCTTGTTCATCTCTATGATTGAGATGAGACGTCATGTTGAGAGACTCCATGACGACATCACGTTGAGAGACTTCATGATGAACCCTTGTACTTGTGTTTCTTTCCACACATGGGAGTAGCCATGGTGGACATCATGTTGAGAGACTCCATGACGACATCACGTTGAGAGACTCCGTGATGAACCTTTGAGTTTTCCACAAATGGGTGTAGCCATTGTGGGCGTCATGTTGAGAGACTCCATGACGTGGATATCTGGAAAGATACCACCCTAGCTAAGAGGGGTGTTGATGTTATAGCAATGGGAGATATCTTTCTCTCAAATTTAAAAATGATGAATAAATAATACCAAGGCAAGTCGGACTTGCTGTATATAATAATTTTATGAAGAGTCACCTTGTTTCTTAAAAGAGGCCAACCCAAATGAAGAGTCACCTAGTTTTGTATAAATACAAGGTGATAATCATTCATTTGATCATCAAGTTCATTCATCATAATTCGCATTCCTAGAAGAAGTTCATACTTGAGCAGCAGTTCATCATCTTGTAGCAGCAGATCATCATTTTGTAGCAGCAGACCGATTTCAAGGAGAAACATATTCATTTGTATCTTTGCATCTAGGAGAGGTGCTATTATTCATTGTATCAAATTCAGCATTGTGTTGGGCCTGAGTTATAAGCAGATTTCTGCTCTTATTCCTTCAATATATAAGAGATATATTTGTTGGGTTTTTCTCCCTCGAGTAGATGGGTTTTCCCAGGGTATCTTGTGTTCATTGTCTTATGTGTTGCATTTTCTGATTGCTTTCATTTCTGATCCTAAATCTAACACCTAGGTATCATTTTCTAGGTGATAGGTTCACATGCTTAGGATATAAGATTCTTTCTAGAAGTCTTAGTTGTCTTTTCTAGAACTTATCTTATCTAGCTATTTTGCATGATTCCTAGGTAGTTAGTTTGTTAGTTGTCTCATGTCATAGGATTATGACATTTGTCAACATCATGTTCATTACTACATTTCAACCTTGCCTATATAAGGAAGGTCTTTGTACTCATATGTAATATACTTCATACCTCATCATTTGATAGGTCTTAATATCAAGCAAGCTCATTTTCTTGCATACTCTCTTGTAGAAGGTTTTCATTGTTTTTGCAAGTGATCTTGGGTGTTGAGCTAATATCTTCAGCTCTTACATGGTATCAGAGCCACATCTTGCGAAACCCTTCTCAAATTTGAGGGTGGAGCTATTGCTAGTGAGAGATCTAGGTTGTTTTTAGTAATGTTGAGTATGCTCTTCTCTTGTATCATATGATGACCTGGAGAATCAGAAAAACTTGAAAAAAACACCAAATTGGAGGTTGTCTCTACATGTGGGCTTTCATGGCAAGTCATTTTTGGTTTGTGTTGGAGGAAATTTGAGCTCATATTTGAGTTCAGGGCAGCTAAGAAAGTCAAAATTGACTTTTGTTTTGCCCAGTGTTCCACGGGGTTTTGGGGACGGGGACGAGGGGACGACAGGGGTTTTGTTTCCGAGACGTGGGGACGGAGGCCTAAGTTTGGGAATGGCAGGGGACGGCGACGAGGGGGAAGTAGGGTGTTGAAATACATATAGTACTTAACAAAAAAAGTTATAAAAAGATGTATAAGTATAAGAATTATACATCTTAGATACAACTAGGAGTCCCCTAGACGTCTTGAGGACACCCCAACGTCCTCAAAGTCCTATCAGCGTCTTGGAGACAACGACACTAGTGGTGGGATGGTGGCGCTGGTGGTGGCGCTGGTGGTGGCCTGGTGGGGGGACGTCTCCCCCAAGTCCCCAAGTCTCTGAGACGTCCCCCTCTAGGAAACACGGGGTTTTTCGGGGGGGGCGCGTCCCCATGGAGCACTGGTTTTGCCTAAATCTAACATTTCTAGACAAAGTTGTGAGGGTTTGAAGATTTGCAAAATCTGGTAGTAGAGCTTTTGGTGCATTTTCAGGTAGATCTGACCTCACCATCATCTTTAGGAGGCTTGAGAGACGAAAATCGATATATAATTTGCCATATTTTTGCTTCAGCTATCTGTGAGGGAAAAAAAATTCCCTGGGCAGGTCGTACGGCCCACCCAGGGCAGGTACAATTTTGTAGAATAAAAAAATATTTATTTTTATATGCTATGCAATTTATTTGTATCGACATTTTATAAAAACTTTATTGGGCAAGATTTAATTATTCTCGGGCTATACAAAAAGAAATTTGTAGGGCACTTTATATTGGATCAAGCAAAATATTTCGCTGGTAGAGATATTAATTCTTGCAGGGTACCACAGTCAGTGTACTTTGGGTCCCATCATTCGGCGTACAAACTAGATAACGGCATTTATTGTTGAGTAAACACCCTGAACTCCAACAGCAAGCCTATTGAAAGTTCATGCCCGGTGTACCTATTGTTGGCTTCTGTAAATTTTGCGGGTGACCATCCGTGGTGTATTATGTCCTGCCGGCCGAGCATACTTCTAGCCACCTCACACTTTGTCCCTTTCGCCGACTAGTTAAGATCATTGTGGGAGGTTTAGAGCTCGTGGTTTGTTCTTCAATCGCCTGAGCATTTTCAACTGTTGTATTCTCTTCTCACCACCGGCCAATCAAAACACCAACCGTCAGTCTGGCCACTTTTATTAGCACCTATGATTTGTACCTACATTGAAGACTTCAAAATGACTGTCAAAAGTCCGTCACTCGTGCTTTCTCCTGAGATTTGATCAATGGGTATAGGTGAATGTACAAGAATTTGGTCAGTTATTAATCTTTCAATCAGCTTTTATATGTGTTATATAAACCTTGATTTGACATTATAAGGCTGACCATATTGTATTCGGGCCGAGTTTTTTATTTTGTTCTATCTGCCGACAAAGTCACATGAAGAACCTGATCTCAGCCCCCAAGAGCCCGAAAATTGATCATATTTAGCCTTCACAAGTTGTGTTTTTGCCCCCAAAGTGCCTAAAATAGGTCTTTTTTCGTTTTTACGTAACTTTTCCAACGATCTCCAAATTCTGCAAACGAGATATCAACAAAAAGCTCTCTTCGAGTACTTCACAGTGGTGTAGGTCTTTTTGACAAATTTTGCTACAAGTACAAATTATTCACAACTGAATTCAAATCACCCCTTTGGACCTCCGAGCTCATAACTTTTTGCTAGTTTCTCCGGTTTTGGTGATTCAAATTGCATTTGGAAGGTATTGAGGAGCTCTTTGATTTGGTTCATGTACTTTTTTCAGTTTTAGCCCCAAGTGTTACATATTCAGATTTTTGCATATTTGTTTTTTGGTTCATAACTTGGACATCCTGACTCTTGGAGAAGTTCTATTTGTGGGGGGGGAGTTTATTTTCAGTTGTATTATCAAATTTGGGAGGTTTCATATCAATTTGATTCAGATGTTTGCCATATTGCACTCTTTGTACTTGTTGAACTCATGGCTGAACCAGGATTTGAAGTGTTGACTCCTCATAACTATCATACATGGAAGGTAAAAATGCAGAGATTGCTTTGGTCAAAGGGTTTGTGGTCAACTTTGAGTGATCACCAACCTGATTTTACTAGAGAATATGAACGATTTGCTCATAGGAATAAATGTGATGAAGCTATGGGTTTAATTGCAATGCATGTTTCAGATAGTTTTTTTTTTTCATAGTGAGGAATGTACAACTCCTAAGCAGGTTTGGGATAAATACAAGACTATCTTTGGTGCAGTTAGTGAGGTACGTGCCATGCAATTGGAGGCCGAATTGGCTTCACTTTCTACAGATGCATTTTCCACCACCATTGAAGACTACTTGGTAAAATTCAAATCACTAAGATCTCAATTGGCAGGATGTGGCAAGGATAAAACTGAATAAAGAGTGCATCTCTTTTATTTTGTCTAGGTTGAAAGGTTCCTTTGCATACTTTTCTACTTCCTTCTATGCAACAATGGATGGCTTAGGTGATTCTTGTTAGTTTTAGGATCAGAAAAATGCAACACATAAGACAATGAACATCACAAGATACCCTGGGAAAACCCTCCTACTCGAGGGAGAAAAAACCCAGCAAATATATCACTTATATATTCAAGAATAAGAGCAGAAATCTACTTACAACTCAGGCCCAATACAAGGCCGAATTTGATACAATGAATATAGCACCTCTCCTAGATGCGAAGATACAAAATGAATATATTTCTCCTTGAAATATATTCGCTGCAACAATGTGAAGATCTGCTGCTCAAGATGATGATCTGCTGCTCAAAATAATGATTTATTGCTCAAGTGCAAACTTCTTCAAGGAGTGCGAATGAATGAATGAACTTGATGATAAAATGAGCAAACTCCACCTTGTATAAATACAAAATGATGTGACTCTTCAAGTAGGTCAGCCTCATAAAGGATTGACAAATAATAAATAATAAATATTATTTCTTTAAGTCGGCCCCATTTAAATGTTATATTATGTTGCCAAATGAAATGCCTCTTCACTTTAATAAATAAATGAATAGCTGCTAGGCTATATGAATTTATTGTCCAATAATCAAGGCGGAAGTATTTAGCCCGAAGCTACAACATCAACAATTCTTTTGTAATGCCCTCTTTTGAGACATTTTGTGATAGGTTGACTACAGAACAAGCAAAACTTAGTCAACTTCATACACATGATCATCTAAGGATAAAGGAAAGAAAAAGTTCAAACCTAAGGTAGAATCTAAAGAACCTCCCACCTCTTCAAAAGAGGAAAAACCTGAGAAGGAGAAGACTAAATGTGGTTATTGTAAAAAACCAGGGCATGGTGAACACACTTGTTACAAAAAAGAGTTAGATGAAATGAGGCAACTCTTAAAGGAACACAACATTTCTTTGTCTTCGAAGTCTAAAAGTTCATCATCTTCTTCTTCTCAATCAACATCTACTACACACATTGGGCATGCAGGCATTGCAAATGGGAGTGATATGATGGATGATTATAAAAAGAAAGGTCATGCCCTTGTTGTAACACAAGTTGAGAGGTCTAAAAATTGGATTCTTGACTCTGGAGCCTCCTATCATATATCAGGGCAACCTGATAGTTTTTCATCTTTGAAGCATACTTCACTTATGAGAATCTTGATGGCTAATGATGTGTATCTTGATGTATTTGGTAAAGGGGTTATTGTTGTGCCACATGGCAGCTATAATAATGTGCTTTTATATTCCTGATATTAAGCACAATCTTCTTTCAATATATCAAATAGCACAGATTGGTAAATCGATTGAGTTTACTCCAAATTCAGTCTTCATTCGAGGTTTGGAT
The DNA here is from genome assembly GCA_007115665.2 of Sequoiadendron giganteum. Taxonomy (NCBI): domain Eukaryota; kingdom Viridiplantae; phylum Streptophyta; class Pinopsida; order Cupressales; family Cupressaceae; genus Sequoiadendron; species Sequoiadendron giganteum. The sequence goes on from CM021110.1 coordinate 174,055,751, forward strand.
ACCAAGCAGCTTGTTGCAGTGGGTAGGGCCAATCGTCAAGAAAAGATCTATTACTTTTCTCATTTTGTTCCTGATGATGAATGTTCCAGAAATGACTCTCCTAGATCCAGTGTGGACAGTTGTTTAGGTCGTGGATGTCATGGATGGTTGAACCTCACCATTCATCAACCAAGTAATGAGGTTGCATCTCCTCCTGCTCCTTCATATTTGAGCAAGACTTCAAATGAGCATGATACTTGTGGTTTTCCAGATTTGCACTTGCAAGATGGTTTCATGACAGGGATATCAGATTTGGTGTGTCATACTTCTTCAGCAAATTCGGAGGACTTCTTTGAAGGGGTTTCTCTCCTTTTTGATCATTCATCTTTGGAGGTTTCTCTTGAGCCTTCACATTCTTTGTCTCCTTCTTGATTGGGGTAACACCTGATTTTGTTGAGGGATCTTCGGAGATTTCATGCTTCAAACTGTTTCCCTCTTGCTTCTTCTTGAAGATGAGATTTCTTCAGCATCGGCCATTGGATCTTTTTCTTCCTAAGGGGAGATACATTGTTTGTAGGCATTTGATTCTCTTTTGTCTTCAAACATTCTTTAGTGGTTTTGGACTTAATTATTTATGGGGGGTTATGTAGTCTCTTTCTTTTCCTCCTATGGGGGGGCTTTTGTAATATATATATGTGTGTGTGTGTGTGTGACGGATGGCATACTTCGAGAGTATCATGAAGTCCTCCATCCTTCCTCACATGATTTGTTTCCTTTGTTTCTTTTCTCTCTTTTGGAGAGGAGTTTTGCCCCATTGGGTTTTCTCCTTTTCTCCATTTGTGAGAGATTTATTTTTGCATTTGTACATGGGTACCTAACATGCCCTAGTAGTTGGAAACCATCCTTGCATCATTTGCATAATAATCTTCTCCCTAAGTTGCACTTATGGGGGGGTGTTGGTGTAATTAATTATTTAATAAATTAATTACACTTACATAAGTTTACTTAGGCATTTAATTATGTTCCTAGGTATCATTTTCTAGGTGATAGGTTCACATGCTTAGGATATAAGATTCTTTCTAGAAGTCTTAGTTGGCTTTTCTAGAACTTATCTTACTTATCTTATCTAGCTATTTTGCATGATTCCTAGGTAGTTAGTTTGTTAGTTGTCTCATGTCATAGAATTATGACATTTGTCAACATCATGTTCATTACTACATTTCAACCTTGCCTATATAAGGAAGGTCTTTGTACTCATATGTAATATACTCCATACCTCATCATCTGATAGGTCTTAATATCAAGCAAGCTCATTTTCTTGCATACTCTCTTGTAGAAGGTTTTCATTGTTTTTGCAAGTGGTCTTGGGTGTTGAGCTAATATCTTCAACTCTTACAGTTTCAAGCTTAAGTACTGTCATTTTCCAACCAAGTGAGTCAATGATAAATCCTTGTCTCCTTGGGTCATGAATGTTGCAGTTTGTAATAACTACCCTAGATTTATTTATTTCTTTGAAAATATTATCAACTGAAATAGAGATGCAAAATAACTTCCTTTCCACTTTTTGATCACCCAAATCCCCCAGTATGGGCAAGGTGAGAGCATTCAATGTTCCAAATTACAATTAAATTATTAAACCAAGTCAGCAATTGAAAGTATGGCACTAGATAGCAAGCCAGCCAATACCACCTACCCAGTGGAGTGCACAAACAGTACTGAAAGAAATAACCATCCACTTATTCAGTAGGAATTACAAGAGCACGTCCACTTATTCAGTGGGAAAGCTTATACAATACTTGAAGATTGAAAAACAGCTTCTTCCACTTATCCAATGGTGAGCTATTACTATATTACCACTTGTTCAATGGAGTAAATAAATAGGCAATAACAAATTTCAACCCACTGGCAGTACTACCATCCAATGCTTACAAAATAAAGTGCATAGAAATTGAAGCTTTTGGCAATATAACCATCCAAAGCATTACAAGGTTAGCACATATGCATTGTCAACACCAAAATAAGAGGATAAGCTGCTAATATAAAGTACTGATGTAAAGAACTACTGAAAAACCCCACAATAGTGCCAAATAACATGTACCCAATAACCCAGCTATAAAATAACAATATGATACCTTGAATGGATGAATTAAAAGTCTGGTATAGGTCTGAAAACACCCTTTTTGCTGCTGTACTTTGGACAAATCAGAACTGATACATTGCTATTGATGCTCTAGAAACTCAGAAAAGAGCATATGAACACACCCACAAGCATAATACTAGAAAACTCCCTTCAAACTCCGCCCCCAACACACCTCAAAACACTTAATAGATCTTCATCTCAGCAACATCCAAAACTAAAATTCGATTTAAAGCACAATGGTGATCTCTGAAATGAAATCACTCCAATCTAGCTAGGGATTATCTCTCAAATCCGAAACTAGAAATCCAATTAGGGTTTTTATCCTCAAAAGATTAAGGAAGAACTCGCAGGTTCAATCTGACAAAATAACAATATGAGAAATCTTCAATATATCCAAATGAGCCCCCAACACCTCCTTTTATAGCTTTTTCGTTGTTTTTTTGAAAAAAAAAAGAAAAAAAAACTTTTTCATTGCTTTTTCTTTAAAAAAAAAATTATTTCAAAAAAGTACTTTTTTGCTTTTTCGCTATTTTTTTCCAAAAAAACATTAGGGGAAGAGCACCAATAGTCGTTATAGTTCCAATAACCATTTAGTGATACATGCTAATTAAAAGCCCACTAAAAAATTCTAAATATACCACTAGTTGTCCACATTATATCCAATAGCTACAAAAAATGGTGTTTAATTGGATCAATTGTGCATATGTATTGGACCAATAGCACACTATTACAGGGGCATTTGTGCATATGTATTGGATCAGTTGTACAAATTTTGTGGTGGTCAAAGTGAATGAGTATGGGGACAATAGACAATATGTATCAAGTGACACTTTGAAATGAGTACTTTTTGACTTTTCCGCCCTTAATAGTTTCCACATCATGCATCGTTACTAGCTAGAAGCCAAAAATTTTGCTATAAGCAGTTAAGTTGAATAAAAAGACAACCAAAAAAAATCGTCAAAATCTAATGTATCGTTTAGGATCTGTGGGTGCATGAAGTTAGCTCTAACAGCTACTGGTGCTCTTCCCCTATTTGTTTTAAATTAAATAATTCATTATGTTTAAAGACCCCCTTATTCCTAGGCATCCAACTTTTCAAACATTTAATCACCTTTCCAACGAGCTATTACACTAAGTTGTCATTTAACTATTTCTCAACATTAGACAACATTAGTGAAATATTAATTAAATAACTTAATAACTCACCAAGTTGCGAAAAGCACCCAAAAGATGTAATTTTGCAATTTTGATCATACCAAAGTGATATTGAAGACTAGGAACGATGATTGGAGGCAACCGAGTGACTTTCTTAAAATAACTTACTCCTCCAAGAAGTTTGGAGAGCATCCAAAAGGTCGAAAATCGATTTTGAAAGCATCAAAGGGCTCCAACTAACCAACTAAACTCAAACCCAAGAATAATTGCACTACAAGACTAATCAAATGCTTCTCTAAGAATGTTGGATTTCTCCCTAATTAACCAATTAGCCTCCAGAAAGCTTAGAAACTAGCTAAATGTGCACAAAATGGCTAAGCGCCAAAAGGGCATATTACAAATCTACCTTTGTGCTTGGTGGAAATTTTAATGCAATCATTGGTCCTATTAGAAGTTAAACCCACCATGCCACATTTTGCTTGAGTCCTAGTAACTCTATGCACTTAGGTTTCATTTAACCCATCACCTATAATGATTTGAGAAATTTTTATATGGGTCTCCATTTGTTAATTTTTCCTAAGTGTTGTCTTTTCTCATCATCCACATGCTTTCTCATTTGTTGAATGTTGCTAGGGTTTCAAAAACCCTAAGTCTAGAGGTTTTGGTTTAATTTCTAGCATTTTTTGTAGTTTGCGAGATTTCCCCTTCCAACCAAATGCAAAATTTGATGTCCCAACTAGATATTGTTCACATCCAGTTCACTTTTCCTTTTCCACACACCTTCCTTCTGGTCTTTTTAACTGATGTCAAGTTTGCGAGATTCCAACCCCCAACAAAATATTTTCTCATCTAGTATCCATGTTCACTTCTACATTAAATCCCTACAAACTTCCTCTTCCACTCATCTATTCACTTCCCTTTGTGAGAATTTGAAGTGCAACCAAACATTCTCATTTCCATTCCATCGTTCACTTCAATAACACTTCTCCCCATATGTTCACTTCTATGCCCTTTTTCGCATGTCTCCACTTTCCACCTTTGCAAGGTTTCCAACTACATCCGAAAATGTTAACTTCACTTCCACCTTCACTTGCACATGAAATATCTAAAAACCTTTTCCATGCCTTAGTCATTATTCACTCGTCTTTACATTTCCTCTTGTGGGTGTCAACCCTCTATCTAAAACTTCATTTTTCATCTAAGTGCAATCGCACTTGAATTTCCCCCATCTAGTTGGAGCCCCTTTTCCACAACTTCATTTTGCATAATTCCATTTCCCATCCAAACTTCTTTGCTCCCAAATGCCCCCCCATTCCCTATATCTTGTTTGAATGGTTTTTCCCACAAACCCTTTCCTACTGACATCAACATCCTCCAAGCAACCTCCCCTTCCACCTCGAGGTCACCAAGATGTCATGATGACATCATGCTAAGGTCATCCACTTTTTTCCACCTTGCAAAGTTTTACCCTCTATCTAAACATCATTTTCACTCATTTGCATTCGCAACTACAATTGCACTTGCATTTCCTACAACTTCTTTTTGCATGTTTTCCTTCTCCAACCAAATATCCTTCCATCTAGATGAATGTCCATCTCCCACATCTTGTTGATCCCTTCACTTCCATAGGACTCTTCCACACTCTTTTCCACATGCACTTCCACAAGGTTTTTCCACTTGCATCTTCCCTTCATCCCCTTTCCACTTTACATGGGGAATTTGCCTTCCATCTACATGCAGGATTCCCTTGCTCATCTGAAGTTTGCCAACTCCCACATCCACTAGTACTTCCATATATAATTCCAGCATGCACCATTTCCTTTTGCATTTCCTCTTTCTACCTTGCAGGTTTTCAACTTCTATCAGCAGTTCCAATTGCATCTTCCATTTTCATCTACCTCCACATTCACTTGCACATGAAATTTCCACAAACTAATCAAAACTTCTACCCCTCCCAAACTACTTCTGGATCGTCATTAATGCCAATTGACCTTGCAACCACCAAATATGATTTTTTCTTGCCCAGAACACATATTTTTATCAAATAAGGATGGATTTAAGCGGCGAATTGAATGATGGTGCTTCTGTGCCATCTTTTACACGGATTTCCTGAGCTACTCCATGTCATTTCAATCCAGATACCTTACAGATCTGGGTGACATTCTTCCATGCATCCTGTAGTATTTTTTATGCTTTTCCCTGCAAATTTCACGGATTTTGTGGATTTCCCTTCTCCTCTACACACAGTATCTTGATCTTTTGATGGTTAGACTTGATTGTAGATCTCTGAAGTTGGATTCTACTGATAATTGGCATGTTCTTCAATCGTGTGATGATATTTTTGGGGCGAAAGATGCAATGCATGATGTCAACAGCATCGCTTCCACCTGCACACCCTATCAGCAATGTTTTCCACAACTTAATTGCAAATCTATGGAAGTAAAATAAATTTTCATTGTTACGGGCTTGGTTTTTGCATCTGTAAGGGAAAAGCTCATCCAGGTCAAGCTGTATTGCATGTATAACTGCAACTCAAATTTTTGAGTTTGTTGGTCACTTGTTATGGGAATGCAAAATGCTTTTCAAAAAAATCAATATAAGACACTATTTTGTTCTTGTCTTGCAATCTGTCTCCACAACTTTTTTAGAGTTTTAGGGGATTCAAGGAAACCCTAAATACACATTTGTTGTATTTTGTATCAGGTCTCTATTAGTTTGCATCCAAGGGGTGCAGTAAAATCTTCCATTACATGTGTTTAGTGTGCTGTGCATGTTTTTCAGATTGGTACATGGAGCTTTAAAATTGTTTATGAATTATTCAATAGAGATTGCATTACTAGAGATGAAGAGCATTTGAGGGTTTGCATTGTGCAAGACAAAGCCAGGTAAATCAGACTCATCTGAAAAGTAAGGATTTGCACTGCTTTTAGGGTTTCCACTTAGGGTAGATATTGCGTTGCAAGACTAAGCACCAGTCAATCTGAAAGGCTGACCATTCACTCATTATAAATCAAGAAAATATTTCAAGCCTTTTTATTTTCATTTTCATTTTATTTATTCTGCCATTGTATACAGTCTATTACTGAAGATAATCTTAAAAATCTGAAATTTCATAACTTAGCTCTACGTGCTAAACTCACATGGTGAATTCTTATTGAACCAGAGCAGCCCTGGGGTATATTACTCGAATATAAGTTCTATGCTTTCCGAATTCCCTTCTCTCCCCAAAGGATTGGTGATATGGAATTTAATTGTCAAGTCAAGAAAGTTGATTGGGATTAGTTATCTTGTTAGTGGGAAAAAGCAAAACGGCATTGCCTTGAGATGAATTATGGCAGGGAGGGCCTCCTTTAAGTTCTGTTCCAGCATTAGGTGATGTGTAGGCTTGTTTATCATCCTTGTTGGGCCTTTCAGTGAGCAATTATTAGAGGACTGAGGTTTCTAATGGACTTTACTCCCACCCTTACAAGGACCTTTGACAGTGTCCTTTTCCCTGATAATCAGAAACTCCTATTGCAGCAGGTGCTTGAAGTCCTATTTGTAACAGGGAGCATTTGCTGGTTTGGGTTGGAGATGCTTCAGGTAAATACAGAGTTAATTTTGGGTATAGGATTCTGTGTAATAAGACCTCCTTCCAATTCAAGAATGACATTCTAAGCTGATTTGTGGTCAAGAGGCACCACCGATATGAAATTATTTTGCCTGGTTAGCTGTGCTCAATAAGATTTTTACTTAATACAATCAGGTAAGAAGGCTTTTTTGTTCCTTCACATTGTGTATTATGTCTAGAGGCAGATGAATCAAGTGATCATTTGCTTCTTCATTGCCCTTTCTCCATGCAGATTTGGTTAGACATTTACAGTGTTTCAGTATGGTCTGGGTTTTCCCTGTCTCTTTGAGGGGAAGTCCCTTATGCGGCTGGCCTTCTGGTACACCTATTATTTTTATTTTTATAGTGGACTGCATTTTGTTGTGCAATATGGAGTATTTGGTTGGAGAGAAACCACCATATCTTCAGAGATACTGTTTCTCCATTAGGACAGTTGCTGGATCAAGATTCAGGCAGTAATTCTTTTTTATGCCAGACTTCATTTGGTTAAAGTTTGCTCCAATATTTCAATGCAGGAATCTTTCATTTCAAAATCATGGAAGCCGGACCTTCCCAATCGCACAGGCTCGTTTGGATTCCTCCAAATGGTGGATTTATTTAATAAATTTTGACACAGCATCTAGAGATAATCCAGGCCCAGCTGTTGCTGCCATCATTTTCAGATTTGGGGATTGTGATTTTGTGAAAGGTGCTTTGTTTTTCTGGGCTGCAAAATGAACAATGAAGCAGAAGCTTTAGAACTAAGTTGTTGGTTCAGGTATACTGGTATGGTGATTTTCTCCCTTCCTAGGTACCAGTATGGCTTTGTGTGTGTGTATATATTACATAATATTAAAACATCTTACATATATTAATATTATGTATAATATCAAAATATATAAATATTTTCTAATATTAAAATATATATTTAGTATTATATAATATTAATATTAAATATATATAATATTGAAATATACAATATTAAAATGTATTAAAATACCCATAATTGGAAAAAATATATCTCTAATTCATAATATTATAAAAATATATTAAAATAAATAAATAAATAATTTATTTATAAGTATAATAAATTAATTAATACTAAATATATTATTTTACAATATAAATATAAATATAGAAAACCAATCGAAAATGTTATATCTGTAAGATTATCTTTAAGTATTTAAGTATTTCTGTTGACTGGCATAGGGATTTATGGATAGTGTAGGATAATCTTATGGATATGTATTTTAATATTTTTATGTATTTACATTTACAGCTATAGAACCTTCATAAATTACCATTAGAGGAGCTATACACCAATGCACTATGAATCCGAACAGAAATACCTCCAGCAGACACCAAATGCTAAAAGTAAAAACAAGAACAGAACCAGAGAGGAAATAAGAACACAGCCCTGAAAAATTATATTTTGGCTTTTTTTAAATGCCTTCCAAAGCACTGATGGGACAGCTAGGGCACAACCCTGCTCCCCTATGTTCTCTAGGTGTCCTGTCAGAGGACCAGACCCCGCTCCCAAACCAGAACTGTTCAGTCCTGCGATGGCTTCAACACCTCAAGAACCCAATAATATAGCTTTAGATGTATTAGAAGGTATTAAATTGGAAATTGCTTCTGGTTTTAGATATTCAGAGGTAGAAGGAGACTCCCTTATAATTATCAACAGCCTGAATCTGAAAGCTATCAAGCAGTGGAAATTGTTTAGCATCGTTGAGGAAGTTAATCTTCTAAGAGCTAATTTTGATTTTCTTACATTCAATCATTGTCATAGGGAAGCTAACAAGTTAGCTAATGCCATTGATCAGCTACGCTTAACTTCCAAAAATTAGTATCTTGCCTGGTGACTGAGATCTAAATTCTCGGTTATCTATAGATGCAAGTGGGTGTAGAGAAAAAAATATCTCTGAACTTTAGATCACCTTCCTTTGTTGGTATATCATTATAGTGTAGTTGACTACTTTCATTATTGGAGGACAGTTTGTTTCTTAGCAGCAATCACTTTTCAGTTTTCAATGCTGTTTGAAGCTTTGGCTCTTGTTTTAGTTTTTCCTTTGTTTTGTTGTTGTATCCCATTATTACTGGCTCTTTGTTTTTCATGGTACTATTTCAGAAAGGATCCCTATAGAACATTCATCTAACCTATCAAAAAAAAGATAAGTACACCCTGCTTTCCACTCAGTAATAAGCATGTGGTTGAAATATCCTCAGAATTCAATGGAGACTAGGTGAAAACTTGCAACCGGATAGTGCACCAAATTATGATGAGTAAAGATTGTTAAGAGCAACCTTTTGAAATGAACCTTAAATATGAATCTATGATCATAAACTAACCAAGTGCAAATAAAGGCCTTCAAAACCACACAAACCTTCATGGCGAATACCATTTTCACAATTTTATCACCTTTTTTTTTTGCAACACTAAGTCCTTAAATATTTGAAACTTAGGAGAGATTTAAAATGAGGTTTAGATGCCTATTTATTAGTTTTTTGTGAGTACTTAGGGTTTGGATGGGACCCATAGACCATTAGGGTTAGGGTTTGTGGCACGCAGGTTGAAAACATTTTTTTATTTTTAAAAAAAATGCATTTTCCTGCCATGGGGGACACTTGGAAATTCTGGAAGTCCCAAGGATAGTTGGTAGACTCCTAGGAGTCTCCTAGACATCCTGTAGTCCCCAAGAGGACATCCCCTCCAAGTCCCCACATCCCAAGTACATCCTCTTCCTAGAAACGTGGGGATTTTGGGGGGAAGAACACATATCCATGGAACACTAGCAAAATCTGAACTCTGCTTTGTTGGAGTTCTTTTTTTTTTTTTTCCTCTTATAATCAAAGGGAGCTACCCCCATGGTAGCAACTTGTGTATCAATATGTGTGTGTGTGTGTGTGTGAAATTTCAAATATATACATTTAAATTTTAAAAATTAAAACTTATGTATAGTTTAAAATTTAAAATTATAGCTTATAAGTTTATAAATTTATATATAATTCTTAAGTTAAAATTTATAAGTTTATAACTCTATAAGTTAAATCATTAAATTTTAAAATTATTAATTTTAAGTTTTTAACTGTTTTAGTGTGTTAAGCTAAAATTAAACTATGTTATAAGTTTTAACTCTTAACAGTTTGTTTTATGGGACTACCTACACTTTATAATTTTAGCAGGACCACCTAAACTTTTAACAATTAACATTCTAAGTTTATTAAACTTAATTAGCTAAATTTAACCTAAACATTTTTCTAAACCTAAACTTTGATTGTCATGTTTGCCTACCTATGCAGTGGAAAACAGAGAATAATGAAACAAAAAATAAATCAAAACTGAAAAGCCTAACTCTGCAGACATTGCTTCTGTGACTTCGTTGCTTCTGATAGCCATGTTTGCTGTCACTTCTGCACTCAGATTGGGAATAAATCAGTAACCCCTCACCGCTTTTGACAGCCATGGCTTTAGGGGATTTTTTTTGCATCTAGGTCTTTTAAAGAGAAATGCATGGAGATGCAAATGGGACATCTCCTGACACAGGAAACATCCCCATTCCCATCTTCAGACCAAAGACAAGTCCCAGGGGGTGGGAGATGTGTCTCCCTGCAACGCTGGGAATGATCTTTCTTTGTTGTTAATAGAGTAACTTATGATCAGCAATGTTAGCATAACTGCATTAGAATGTTATAGATGTTGGAAATTTAGGTTTTATAAGTCCATTTGTTTGTAAGACCTCTCCTTACTTGTGTAGATATGAGGTAGAAAGATCTCATAATGAAGCTACACAAGAATTGATGAAAAGATGAAAACAGATTCGTTAAAAGAATGATCATTAATAGTTGTATCAAGAGATGATGAAGTAGGAATTGTCACAATCTAGCTGAGAGTTATCTAGAACCATTATTAGATTAGCTGAGATTTTCTATATCGCCTTCTAAATTTGTAAAGTTAGATATATTAAAACAATATAGATCAATCCCCCATTCTGGGGTAGCCATTAAGCAGTATGTTCATATGAGGGATTCTTGGTTGAAACCCCCTAAGGGTTTTCTATAGCTCGATTTCGATGGTGCCTCTAGGGTGAACTTGGGCTTGTTTGTGCTGAAATTGTCATTGGAATTGAGTAAGGCCTCGTTGTAAAAGGTGGCTCACTTTTTCTTGGATGTAGATATAACAATAAAGTGAATGTGAAGCGACTGTGGGAAGGATAGATTTGGCTTCTTCACTGTGTCGTAAGTGTCTTGTGTGGAAAGTGATTCTTCAGTGGCGATTTAGGAGTTGAGTAAAATGGATTGCCCTAGTTGGAAGCATAGGTGTTTTCTTGAGGCGGCTTTGGTTTTATGCAAGCGTTTTGATGACATTTTGTTTCCTCATTGCTCTCGTGTGCTGAACTTGGTGGCTGATTTCTTAGCCAACATGGGCATTGACCAACCGTTTTTTAGGGCTATTCAAAATATTAACAATGCCCTGAGGTGTGGCCGAGTGTTGAAAAATTTTAAAGTTACAATAAACTCGGCGCATAGTTAAACCACTTTAGATACAAAATGATGTGCTTATAACCATCTTCCCTTTGTTGGTTGCATTTAGACATACAACTGATTTGAGTGCATATGGAAGGAAAGAATGAAGGAGGGATGGATGGGAAGTATTTACCGGGATGAGAAAAGCAAGAGTTTTGCCGGAGCCGGTCTTGGCAGCACCGAGGATGTCACGGCCGCAGAGGGCGTGAGGGAGTGATGCCCTTTGAATGGTAGTCATGCGAGTGAAGCCGCCTTCTGCCAGCCCTCTTCTCGTCTTCTCTGATACCGGCAGCTCGCTGAATAATTTCGCCAACGCACTGCCGGCGGCGAGGGGGTTGCTTCCGCACTCGGGTTTTCCCGCTTCTATTCGAGCTTCCAACGATTCGATCTCCTGCGCTTCATGCTGCCGCTTTTCCTTGCGGGCTTTCGTGGTGAAGTTTTTTGGCTTTCCATTTTGGTTGCCGCGCCCTTTAGAGGGGCGAGGGGGCCGAGCCATCACCTCACGTCCAGAATTAATACTTGAGAATTCAGTTGAGCTGCTGCTTCCAAAAGCCCTTGGGCAAATTGTAGTCACAATTTTCCTGTTGCAAACTATTCCAAATTGCTCCCCCAGTGACCTTTCAGGACGATTTGGCAGCTGCTGAGACCTGTGCCAGGCTCCGCCTATAACCAAAATATTAAATTCACGTGTGGCTTTGCCATCTTCAAATTTTTATCTTTGGACCATGTTAATTTTGTTGGGCGCAGATTTTTCTCGCGGTTGAAGGACATTGATGTGGGGAGATCAAGAACCCTAAAGTGGGGAATAATATATTCATCCATTTCTTAAAAGTAAATTAAGTAAATACAACCATTTAAGTATAACTTAGTTCAGATTAAGCGTTATATAATGGTAAGCATCTATTTTGAAATTTTTATTTTGTTTAGTTGTGTATATTGTATTCATTGACATGTTTATTGTATATTAGGAATTGCACCTTGGTGTGCAATGGGTATGCCGAAGAGATGTGGAAGGTTAATTATGGAAAAAATTGGTTCATTTTTTTTATACATTTGTGTAATACATGAGATCTAATGGTAGATCATTTAGCAATTATGTATTTAGTTAGAGGGATTGAAACACAACTGAAATAAAACTTTTGAACTAGGGAGATAACTAGGCTCCATTATCAATAGGCTAATGTTATGCTTGCAATAGGGAGAGAGTGAGAGATAGAGAGGAAGAAATTTGGATTTGGATTTAAACCTGACAATTGCATTTGCTTGGAAATTTCTAAAGTCTTTTCAACAAATCCATTTTGTGCATATCCTGCAATCCACAAGACCACATCTCTTTGAGACGTCTTGTCAAACACCAGGACAATTGGAACTATTGACAAAATTCCTCTATTCTTTTAGGCTTTGATGGATGTACATACCTTGTTCCAAAGTCCCCATTTTTGCACAAGCAAAGAATGTTTACTATATAATAATGTAATAATAAATATAATTATATTATATATAATTTAATTTGTATTATGCATAGTATATATTATCTATTGTATTATATTTAAATGTTTGTTTAATTTTTATGAAATTGAAAATAGAAAGGACACACAATGGTGAAGAGAAAATCAAAGAATAAACAATTGATCCCTAAAAGCTACATTAGTATTACCACGGTGGTAAGTGGAGCTATATCATTGGCATTTTTATTCTAAACTTCCAAGCAAAAATAACCAAATAACTTGTTTTTTGCCACCAATTGTATTTTGTAGCTACTTGGAATTTATCGAAAATGTGTCTTGCTAGGAATTAATGATCATTGTAAAAGAAATATTACCAAGCATGCAAAAAAGGTTTCGTCATTTTCAATTACTCACCAACAACCTCCATTTTCAATCCTATCAGTAGAGTTACCAGATATTTCCCTTCTCCCACCTAGATACACATATCCCTATAACCATATTCCATAAGCCAAGATACTATATCTAGATTTATTTTCATAGGAAACCATATTTGGGCCATACCCAAATGCCTAGGGGAGAGGACCCAATAGTTGAGCATGTTTCAATAGTTGTGAGGGTACTTATCATAATGTGTTCAATAATATAACATATTCTCACTATTGCTTGAATATAAAAATATCAATAAATGTTTAAAGAAGTGTCAATCATAGTTTAATTTAACACGTGTCATTAATACTCATCATCCCATACAAAAGTACAAACAATAGTAGTCAAAATCTAGGTGTGCATAGGACGTAAGTCATTCTAATTTATTGTAAATAAAGAATACATACTAAAATATTATGCTATTGAAATAAAATATTATATATATGTCCTCGCATTTATTAGTTTGAGCTTATGCAATCTTCCAACCTTTTTGTACAAACATGTAATCAATGATTCTTATATTAAATACATATTTGATAATTTAAAATACACACAAGTGTATAACTTCCCATCCTAACCCAAATAAAAAATGTTAGGTACACCTTATAAAACAAATACACACAAGTATCAATATAAAAACAAAAATATTTTAAGGCTCTAAGAATAGTTGCTTATGTGACATGTATACTGCTATGTTCTACAATGAAATAATAACATGCTTCGAAGAACAAAATAAAAGCAGATATTATGATATTGTGTGTAATCTTCTTATTTTATTCTTCATTTGTGCAAATTTTCTTAGCCGAAATGGATTTTCTCCATTATGTGTCGCTTCAATTTTTGAACATGTTTGTTTGTTTCAATTTTGCATTTATAAGAGTTTCAGATCTCTATCATTGGACTTGTATTTTTACACTTGTATTTGTATATTGATAGTCATTCTAGATGACAGCAATGCTGGCAAAGTGCATTGAAAAGTTCTTAACATTATAATCTATTAGTTGGTGACTGTTTATGAAATACCCACCTAGATTATGGATCGGTTCTAGAAACCCCACAAAATTGAGGGGTATATAAACAAGGCTAACTTCTATTAACTCCAATTCATTTAGATCATTGTCAAATATATTGTAGATATATCTGACCTTGACACCCAATAGCCTACTATGGATGAATTCAATATGTAGCTTCCACTACTACTTAGAGTAGAAGTAACTACGAAAATGTCAGATGTAACAAAAAGGGAGCAATCCATAGCTCAATAACCAATAATGAGACAAAATCTTATGTATATCAATTTCTTGTTTTTAATGTTGTTTTTGATGGTGTTATATCAATATTATGTATTAAAATGTTGTTGTTGATGGTGTTATATCAATAGTATATGGATAATGTAGTAGAACATATGGCTATATTGGTAGGATTATCATAAGCATAGTTGTAAGCTCTACGAAATTCATTTTTATATACCTAGTAATAACTAATATACCTACATATCTAAGAATTATTGTATGACCCTGCATAATAATATGTGGCATATCAAATGTAGAGCAAGCACAAGAATTCTTGTATGACCCTGCACAAAGTTATGTTTATATAGATAGTTCCCTTGCTTAGTTGAGTAGTAATAGTTTCCTTGACAAGGGCATAAATTTCTTATTTGAAAAGACAATCAAGGGGCAAAAGAGGTTATACAACCAAGTATTCTACTTAACCAACAAGCACAACCATCTTATGATTCATAACCATCAGTAATAGTTTCCTTCAAAACCATCTTATGGTTAATGTTTCAATCACTTGGAAGGTAAAGAAATAAGTATTCAAGAACTCGGATAAAACTTATTTTCAGGAAACTGATTCTCTTTGGAAAGAAGAATGTGAAAAAAATGTAGCGGATTATCTTTTTTAGTCTTGGATAGCTTGTATATAGGAAGGCTACTTGGGTCGATATGTATTATTTCATTCATTTATGCTTTTTTGGGTCTCTATTTAAGAAGATTGGAAAATATTGAAGTAATGTTTTTTCTACTTATCGCACTTCTGATCATTTTAATATAAAAAGTGTGATCTTTATATAATCATACAAATTATGGTCATTGTGTCAAAGAAGAACCAAAGCTCAAACACCATATGTGAAAGTAATGGACAAATGATAAATTAAATACATACTATGTTATTTCTCGCAATAGAATAGAATAAATAATCATTCATAATCAGCTACACCACACAAATCCTTATGGACAAGTAAAAGAGGGATATCATTTACAACTTAAATAATGTTATTTGTTGTGTTTTATTAATTAAATAAGAAAAAATTCAAGAAGGTGAATAAGATAATTCAAGGAAATCTTCAATGAACTTTATAACATGCTTGAATGTTAAATTACAAGAGTATATGGTTTCACTGATAAAATTATTGAATATGTTTCGTATTTCAAAATTGAACAGGAAAAATAGAAGAGTTACATTTCAAATTAAAAACTAGGAACTCTTTTTATTGCAGGTCTCACAATAACATGCCCATCAAAGAATCCCTAAAATAGCCCATTTGATGTTGCAATTCCAACTAACCACACTTCACATTTTGAAGCCCCACACTTCTTGTGCCATATGTCCATACACACACTTTATACATGCAGAACAAAAATCCACATTTTGAAGCCCCAAACACACTTCTTGTGCCATTTGTCCATCCACGCACTTTATACATGAAGAACCCTCACTCTTTAATACCAAATATGGTGATGGATTAGCCTTTAGCATATTCATAGCGCTTGCAAGATCTCTCCCAAATGCACTTCAACATTTCCAATTTGGTCATCTCTACTCATCCCACCCTTGTTAAAAACTTCATGTATCATAACCAAAACTATAAGCACTAAGAGACTGGTTAAAAAACTTTTGATCTTTTTAAAACAAAATCAAAGAGCTTAAAAGGTAGTCACTCGCCAGTTTGAGTAAAAGGGGTTCAGAATGTGGTACCAAAGTGTCAAATCCTTATCACATAGTGGATTTATAGGTTGCAACATTTATACAACTTGATATTTTTACAAAACCATAAGTTTGAATCTTAGTTAGTGAAAAATCTTATTTACACAACCAACTCAATCCCATCGGCAATTGACAAAAAATATGGCCAAGTTCAACGACAACTAAGAATCACTGGTTCACATATCATAAACAATCAAATCGATTCCTTTTGTAATATGAAGCTTCAAAATAGTCGCATCATTCATCATTTGTTATAAAAGTATTGTGCAATATATAGATCTAATTTCTATTCAATAATTTTGATACAAATATATCTAACCCACGATAAAAAATTGATTTGTGCAAATATGGGTAGAACTAATACAAATAGTAAATGATATACTCCATAATTGATGAAGATCGACCTTTGCTCCTACATATTAGCTTGAAGAAAATACATACTCTACCTTGCACATTAACTCCAACAAATTACTTTATTTTGTGATTCTTGTGGAGGCTTAAAATGGTAAGAAAGATAAGATACATAATGTAAAAGTGGATAAAGCATGTTCAAGTAATACCAAACCAAAGACATGGCATTGTTTCCTTTATTCATATTCTAAATAGTTATGAAATCAAATACACAGGAAGCAGGTTATGTTTCCTTGTTAGGGTCTACACGGGTTATATTTATACAATGCAAGGAAACATTCTTCTGAAAGGGCATTCTTACAAGAATAAAATTGAAAGAAAGAAAACATTGTTGATTAAATCTACCCAAATCTTAGAAATAGAAAACCTAAAATTGTAGAAACAAAAAACCTTTTAAAATAATCATATATTATTAACAAAAATAATACACATTGCTGAGAAATCTCATGTCTCTGTAATTTCAGAAAGCAACAAATGAAAATAAAGGAAAATACACATTGGCATTTACAAAAATAGTGTCAAATGGCTCATAGCCCCGATAAAGTGAAAAAAAGACTTGATTTGCTCAAATTTACAAACCCCTATTTTTTTGTCTGTCAAAAGACACATCTTCCTTGAGGAACTATGAAGTAAAAATCCAACCCGTTCAAAATTCCAAGGCCACTGATGACTACAAGAAAAAAAACCCAATGAAAAATAATCAATAGAAACAATGAAGGGGACCATAAGAAAAAAAAAACCTTGCATTTGTAGACTTTATCTCACCCTCCATGAATTGAAGTAGGCATGGTGACATTGTTCATGGTGGACATGTGGTGGAGTTGTAATGGAAGAAGCTTGTTGTAGTGGAGGAAGCGAAGCTCTTCCGAATAACCATAGTAGAATTTTGTAACCAAGTTATCCATAAGAGCTTTGGCAAACTACTTACTGCCAAAGAAAAACATTTTTAGTAACTTTAAGTAAGTTTTGTTTAGAAGCACAAAAAATATTTCATGAAAATATAGATATTTAAGACACTAACTTTAAATGATGAATTTTTAACTCCATTACATAAATTTGTATTGAAAAAGGAAAGTACCGTGCAACTAAATACAAAAATTCATCTTACAAATTTGCACAACAAGCACAACCTACGAACTGGATTCTAATTTTGCTAAAAAAGAAAAAATCAAAATAGTGAATATTAAACTGCACACTAGAATATAATTTTGTGGAAAATGAGAAAATTGGTGAGAAAAAGTACCTACAGTGCATCCTTATAAGAACTTCCTACATCATTCATGGCCTTCCCATGTAAAACCACATTAATACCTAGAGAGCTTTTAGCGAGTTTGTTTAACACTTCAAACAAAGTAGCCTTTTTCTGGCTTGCATAGAAAGTGTATTTGGCTTCCCATGAACAACATTACGATCTCAATAAACTCATACCCTAAAAGCCATATATTTAATGCCAATAACTTCAAATAATGCAAATCTTCAGATGGTAGAGGGGCGAAAACCATTATCACCTTACAAGCGCCCTAGAAGCTCTACCTATGCTCTTTCCAATGGACATAATTTTTTTTTGATCTTTTAGTGAAGCTTTCTACGTTTATTTTGTAGCCATTGTCAGAGGATTTTGAGCCCCCATTTGCAGCTTCTGCCATTTCTACACAGCTTCAAAAACTAATGCACAATACTATATGAATCTAGGGTTTGTAAATTTAACAGAAAGTATTTAGAAAACCATATAAACTGAGGTTTTGAAAGAGTTAAAACAAAGAACATAGAAAATATGACTTAATTGAAGAACTTACCAATTAGCGGTGAACTAATTCCAGTCCTGTAAGGGTTTTCTTTGAAGGGTTTGCAGTTTTTCTTCTCTTTCAAAGATCTTTGAGTGTTTACACAAATTTCCCAACAATTTTTGTGACGGTAAAACCAAGTGAATGCTCTCTCTCATTCTTCCATTGTATAATGTGTTGGTTATTTTAATCTTACTGATGCAAAAGCGAGGGAAATAGGGGTTTGGTCCATTGTGATTTAGAGAGAATTATTTTGTATTGATTTCACCAAAAAAAGCCAACCAACCCATCCAAATCATCTTGCCTGAAGTGTAAAATATCTAAAGACCTGATCACTATCACCATATATCGTACTCTAAGCCATGGAAATTTTATAGTTGTATTAGATTTGCTTGTTCTCTATGACTGATCGTATTGCTATCTAATCTGCATTAAAGTGTCAATTATTGATTTGCATTCAAGTGTGTTTGACAAGATATGTTATCTCCTCGGGCCTTTGTTTGTACAAATATAAACTTTCGCAGTGAAAAGAATCTAATGCTTGTCAATGATTCAATCGTCTTACAAGGCCTATCTTTGTTTATCCATTGTCCATGGACAAAATGAGCTTTGTGAAGCTCAACTAAGGATACGCCTTTGGCGTATAAAATTAGTTCAAGGTTTTGAAGTTAATTATCAATGAAATTAATTTTAAATCAAAATTGAAGAAGTTAAAGGAATGAAAGTTTTTATTTTGTGTTCTATCAAATAAATTAGTGATTTATAAGAGTGATGAAGAGGTGTTAAGAAGAAAAAATTAATGAGCTTGATTAACCCTTACTATAACTACAAAGAGGTTGGAGCACCCCCACAATTGAATATTTTTTTTAGTATTATTGTTATCCATTTCAAATATGGCATTGTCATGTTTATGATATGCACTTGCTAATTTGTAATGCACATAGTCCTTTGTATAACATCATCTTTAAGTAATGTTCTAAGCATAACTTGCTTCGCGATTACCACTCATTTTTACATTGTGAAAATATCGTGCAATGTAAATTCTTAGATAGATATTCGCTCTACCATTAAATAGCATAAATTATTGAAAAGGCTATCATCACAACTTTTAGTGGTTTTATTTTTTTTTTATACCATAAATTTGCATTTTAGATGCAAGATATTTCAAGTATATGTCAAAATCTACAAAGAATTAGCAAGTGATTTGAGGGCATTTGTATAATTTTGTTCAAAGCTTTATTGCAAAGCAATAGTTCATAATGAGCACAAAAAAGGTTTTCATTTGGAAATAAAATATAATAAAAATTGTATTTTGTAGGTTTTCATTGAAATGTAAATGATTTCTTTTTATTATTGTCTATCACAATGCAATTTTTATCTTGAACAAATTGGATATTTGTGTATGTCCTTTTTTGGTTATTTTCAATTAGAGGTAATATTAGACTAGTGCCTATTTCTATTGGGCTAAGGTATGTAAAATAGAAAATATTATTTTAGATATCTAATTGTAAACAGGATAAGCCCTGAAAAATTTCAAGTCTAGAAGTTGTCTTTCAATTTCCTAAATCAATGAAGGCAAAGAAGTTTTGTGTCAACAAATTATATTTTTTGGTAAGTTTACAAGTTTGTGAAATCACTAAAAATGCAATAAGGTGACAAGAAGGGGTTCAAGTTGTCAAAAAATTATAATTATCGTTACGTTTGTGAGTTCATAAATTATTTGAAAGTGCCACAAGGTTTGAAGTGTTCTTAGTTCATTGAAAATGTGAAAGTATGATAAGTTGTGATTTTTCTAAGTTTGTTAGTTCACAAACACTTTAAAAAGTGTGAAAAAGTTTGAAGGTTTGCTAGTTCACCAAAAGTGTGAAAGTGCAAAAAGGTCCACAAGTTTGCTAATTCGTCAAAAGTGTGAAAGTGTGACAAGTTAGGAAACAATCAAAGTCTTTGACCTGGTAGAAAAGGCAAAAATCAATTTAAGTTTTAGGGGAGAAAAGGAGTGTCATTTAATGTGGTTGGTGGATGCATGACTTGAGCCACTCATCTAGAATATATTTATTATTAGTCACCGATTTTATGGATAAGGGTGGTGAATGCATTCATTCAAATTTTTCATTCTACATCAAAAACTCTTTGCTAAAAATATTATGAGTACTTGTGTTAAAGAAATCAAATGTGAGAACAAAAACCCTTGAGTTTGTTGGAGATTGGAGGATGAAAACCATCTGGTTTCAAGGATTAAATAACAAGACCCCTTTGTTTATGTATGAAAATCTCACTTAGAGGTTGTGAACTAGCTTGAACATGAGTTGCAAGTTCTAGTTGTTTCAAGTTTATGTGCATTGTAGTTTTTAGTTGTTAGTTGTTAGTTGTTAGTTGTTAGTTGTTAGTTGTTAGTTGTTCGTTGTTAGTTGTTAGTTGTTGTTGATGTTGGTGCATATGTTGTTTATGTTACTATTACAACATATTTTGATGTATTTTATACCTCATTAAAACAAGATATTTTTTTAGAATCTATATTTCAATTATTGGCTTCATTTATTAATTTCAATTTATCAATGTGCCATAAAAATTGTTAAAAATTAATGGTTTTGTAAGATCTAGTATAATAATCGAATTTAAAATTTATTAGCAAAATATTTTTGTTGGTGTTATAACAATGGTACAAAAGCTAAGCTCTTTCCACCATGCAAGGTATTTCAATGATTCGTGATTCCTAGTGTATAAGAGACTAAATATCTCAGATGGGAATAAAGAAAATTACAAGTTGAAGGATTAAGCACAAAGGATTGGACATAGAAGAAGAACTAATGACTAAAGGAGGAAAAGGCAAAAAGAAAATGGCAAATGAGGAAAAGTGGGAGTTATCTTAGAGAACTTTATTGAATCTCAATCTAAGCCAAAGGGAGTCAAATGAATTCATGAGGATAGTGGAATAATTAAGTATATGAAATCCTCATGGAAGGGAAAACCCATCAAGGAGTAGTAGAACAACAAGTAACTCTATATTCAAATCTTCAAAACCAATATGTTTACTAAAAGAAGAAGAGATTGCAACTACATCCAATACTTCCATTGAATAATCATTAATAGAAGAAAGTATTAAATGGTATCAAGAGTACATAAATCAATATGAAGGCTTTAGGATAACCCTATCATTAAAAAAATTATATAAATAACAAGGAGGATTCACATAAGAAAGGGAAAGGAAATAACCATGATAGCAGTGTAAATTATTTCAAGAATAAAATGAATAAACTCTCCACACCCACCTTTGGTCACAATGATAAGATATCAACTCAAAATTGGTTATAGAAATTACAAACTTACCTTACTCTTAATCCTATGAAAGAGAAAGAAGCAATCAATTTTTCTACATTGCATTTGGAAGATAGTGCTTATGATTGGTGTATCATGGTTTAGTGTCTTTAGGATTTTTAGGATTAAGGTGTCATCTACCTATAAATCCTATGTCATATTACATGATTCCAACATCCTTGGAAAGTTTCCCTAGGCACTTAGGGTGTATTGGAAAAATAATTTGTAATATTTTATTATCACCATTGTTTGTAATACATTCATAAGGGATGAAGGGTTCCACTGGAAATGGTAAAGGTGACCTATGCATATAAATAGTTAATTGATGTTTTCCCAATTTTGGATGCCTAGAATGGGATAGTAAAAGACAAGTGAATAAGATAAAAAAGGTAATTGTTGGAATTAACCAAGTGGATGTTTGGAAAGAGGAAATAGGTGTCTCTTGATATTCCTTCATCTGTGGCATTTCATGTGATGCTTCATTTTCAAGTTTGGGCATCTAGGTTGGAGGGAAAGTTTTTGGAGCCAAAAAGTGTATCCTTGCACATTCCTAGGAGGAAGAAACGATTGGACACTTGGAATGAAGATCATCTTTGGGCATCAAGTTTGGTGCATAAGACCTCTTTACAACTCTAAAACTCAGCTCCTTAGATATGGAAAATAGTGGAATAGATATTGTAGTGTAGAAAAATGTACACCTTTACATTTTCACATCATGTTTGCATCCCCTTAATTAATTGGACTTAATTAAGCCTTTAATTGGCCCAATTACACATTCACAAACCTAATGAATTTCATTTTCCAAAAGGGAAACCCACATTTAATTAATGCATACATTGAACTTAACATCTTGGAGATTGAGTGTCCTAGGTTTAAGTCCTATGACCCATTCGCCCAAGGTCAAATGGATCCCCCATAAGTCTCAAGACCCAATTTTTAATATGTTTTTAGCAGAAATTTAATGATATAAATTCAAATTGCAAAGGTCGGCTTGTGGTGTTTATTTTTCGGGTAATTAAGGAAACACCTATAAATACATAGTCTTTTATTACTTCAAATCTAAGCAACATTATGATCTAACATTAAGGAAAATTTCACAAGAGAAAATATTATTGTCAAGAGCATTCAAGAGTAGATTTATCAATCATCTACAACAACATTCAAGATCCTATCATGATTTCAATAGTTATGTGTGTTCATGCATGTTTTTCGAGCTAACACTGTGATGTAGGTTTCAAGTTTCAAGCAAGCATTCAAGTATCAAGATCTATCAAGAAATCAAGCCATTTCATGCAAGATCCAATATTTAGAGAGATTGTGTTAGACTCCAGTCCTCTAAGGGCAGCCATTAAAGGGTTTTGTGAGTTGTGGCATAACATTGTTCATTCGTCAAATTCTTTCTATCTTTTCAGTATTTCATTATCAAGGTTTAATTACCAAACTAAGGTTTGACCAAGGCAAACCCTTATTCACCCAAAACCAAATATTTTCCCTCTCTTTGTGTATGTGCAGATTTGCAAGTGAAAAAGGATTGAATATTGATCAAAAGATAAATTTTGTAAAGTTGTCATCAAAGTTTTCAAGCCACAGAAACTCGGATCCCAAATTTATTTATGACTTTTTGGCAGTGAAACTTGGGGCAAACAGAAGCTCAGATCTTGCACCAAAGGACCCTCAAAGCTAAGGAAAAACCCTGTACAAAGACCCATTCACCCTAGGGTGAATGAGTCCTTGCAGGACACTCAACACCCATTTTTGGTGACAAGTACACAACAATTTAACCTTCCTAAATCTATCAGAAGATTGTGGTTTTTATTTGTATTATGCTTTAAATTTGCATTTCAAGTTTTACATCACATAATTGGATTCATTAAGCATTTTATTTTTATCTCCCAAAAGTGAGTTTTAGACATATTTTACCATTTTCTGTCATAGGAAAACAATAGATCTTCCAATAAGGTTGACTCACGTAAAGGTTGAAAGTCAATCGTACCTTTGGGAGATCTCTTTTTCTAATAAAATTAGGAAAGGGTAAGTGTATAGATCACACACCTTTTTCCACATTGATCCACCACACTTACATTTTTTTATGTTTCATTGGTGAACCTAGCATGTTAACATTACATACCTTATGAAATTTTCCATAATTCAAGCCCTATATCTAGTATTTGCATTAGTTTGCATTGCATTGCATTTAGGGTTTTAAAATTGTATTTTACATCATTCAAATTCACAAAAATCCAAAATATAGTATAAATTTTGCATACATCTTGCATTGTAGTTACATCAAGGGTGTCTTTCAGTCACTTACATTCAAATTTTAGTTCAAAATGCATTTCAAAAGTTGTCACTTTGTTCACTATTTATCATTAATTGCACTTCCATTAAGACACCTAAAATTGGAAAATTTTATCACAAAATTCACAGTCTACAACCTGAAAGAAAGAACACAAACAATAACTCATAATTTGAATTTTTCATTTTTAAAACCTTTGTACAAGGACCCATTCACCCTTGGGCAAATCTGTCCCTGCAGAGGTGTCCTCACAAACTTCAACATACATTATTATCTATGTTTTGACTTCCTATACTGTTCAAACTATACTTTGAAATTCTAAGAAACTATTATTGCATAAAAAGTTTCATTTTGTTTGATTTGTTGCAGATTTGAAAAAAAAAATGCATTTCAATATTGAAAATCGGTAGATCTATAGGACAATTGTTTACATTTTTTAAGCATTGCATAAGTTGTATAGATTACTTTTCATTTTTGGCACACACTCAAAACTCTAAATGTTAGTGTCTTTCATTTTCAAGTATGCCAAGAAAAAGCTTATTAACAAGCATGTTAGTTATTCTTCCAATATCTTTCCTAGTTATGATAATATATTAGTGCAAGAGAATGAAATTGTTGACACGTTATTTAATACCACATTGCCTATCCTTCACTCATCCCCTAATATATCTCCTATTTGTGAGGATGTTTTGATACAAGAAGATGTAAACATAGACAATCATGATAATCATAGTTGCTCTTCTCTTGATACCTCTCCTACTGGTGATGAAGGTATCTTGGTGATAGAAGATACACTCATTGAGCGTCATGAGAATCGTGTGTATCCCTCTGCCACTTGGGAGGACATTATGGCAGAAGAGGATGAGATCAATGACACATTTCTTAACATCACCTTGCCTAGTCTCCATTCGTTTGCAAACATCTCTCCCACTTGTGAGAATACTTTAGTACAAGAGAGTGCAATCATGGATAATCATGAAAACCATAGTTGTTATTCTCCTGATACCTCTCCTACTTATGACAAAGGTATCTTGGTGAAAGGAGATACAATCATTGATAATCATGACAATTTTGTTTGTCCCTCTTCCAATTCTTCTCCCATTTGGGAAGATATTGTGCCAAATGAAGATGATACCATAGATACATTTCTTTTGAAATATGGTATAGATGAAGAGGCTAAGTCAACCTTCGATCCCCCCTCACTAGAAGATCATCAAAATGAGAAAAAATCTGTTGAGGTTATGAACTTTAGATCCCCCATGATTATTGGACCACCTAAGATTCCTTTTGAACCGCATAACATTCCTTTGATTATTGGACCTCCTAAGCCTCAACTTACCCTCTATCCACCCTCACAACAACCAAAATTCCAAAGCAAACTTGTTCTTATCATAAGACCACCTCAACACAAACCATTACCTCCAAGAGATATCTTAAATTCGGCAAGGCAACTTACTAGTAACAATGTTTCGCAACAACCAAGTTATAATACCATTTCTCACACATACAATACAAGGAACAATAGGCAACCAAAAACCATACCTACTTCATTATTTCTCCCTCAAACCATTTTACCTAGTGCTCCTCATTTTCCTTTACACAATGGGAAGGAGTATGATCTTGTGGAACAACTTAGAAACACTCCCGTTAAGATTTCTTTATGGGATCTCATTCAAGCATCCCATCTTTATCATAACATGCTTTGAAATGCTTTACAAAAAAATATTATCCATCACAGTGTGCAACCCAATGATGTTTTAGCTCTAATTCAAGGTATGAACTCGGTTAAATTAGACATTACCTTTCGCCAAGATGAGTTACCTCCATTAGAAGTGCAAAATCAAAATGATTCTTTGATGATAGTGGCTAAAGCTAACAAGTGTGGCATAAGATGTACTCTCATTGATAATGGTTTGACACTCAATGCTTGCAGTATAAATATTTTTGATACAATGGGAGTGGATTAGACCAAAATTCAACCAGATAATTTATCCATTCGTGGTTTTGATAATGTTGGAAAACAACTACTTGGTGTGATAACATTACCTGTTATAGTGGGTAAAGTTACATTGCAAACTCCTATTCATGTCATGCCTCAAGAACTCTCATGTAATATTCTCCTAGGTAGACCATGGATTCATGCAATGAATATGGTTCCTTCAACGTTACATCATCTAATATAGTACACCTACAAAAAAAAAGTTCTACATAATCAAAGAAGACCCAAATTCATATCAAAATTGTTTGCAAACTAAAACATAAATGACAAATCCTCTTACAAAATTGACACCAACTACAAAAATGGAACCTTTACAAGTTGAGGATAAGGATAAGTGCCTTTCACCTGTGACAAAATTGTTAGAAGATGATTGGGGATCATTATATTTCATGCCTAAATTCAATGGACAACCCAAGATTATACAATTAAAGTCAAGAAAGGAGAAATAAGTTGCCATGGTATCAATAGAATCTGATTCATCAAAAGTATGTGAATCCACAACCTTTAGCAAAGAAGAGAAAAATAATAATTATACATCCACATATGATGAGTCTGATCATGAGAAACCGCCAAATCCAAAAGAAATGGAAAAACTTTATGGAAGAGGTTATGAAAATTCGAAATAACTTGGCTATAATGGAAAAGGATGTGGTGCTAGAGAACAAGGTATCAATGTCCCTATAGAGCCTTACACACGAGAAACAACTAGCGGTCTTGGTTATTGTCCTTTGAAAGAAACAAAAACATCAAAGAAACCTTCGCTTAACATCAATGTCATCACAAAAAACACTCCTAGGACAAATATTGCTTCATCTTCAAACACATGTCTCACTGATGATTGGGGTTCATTAGATTTTACACCCTCCTCTAAGGGAGAGTAAAAAATATCACAATCTAGAGAGCCTTGTGTATGTACGTGTAGACACTTAAAATTGTCCTGACTAATATTACACACTTGAATTTGATTACTAACACCATTTCGTCCTCAATTTACCTCCTTTTTGACTGTTTGATTGGATCATCCTAGTTGTTTAATTAAATGCATCAAATTCTCCTTTTAATCAAATGATCATTATTATTTGGCGAATTCACCCCCCTTCACACTAATTTTCATCTTATTTAATTAGGTAATGTGAGTTATTTGATTAAATTACTTGTCCTCTCATTCAATTAAACAATCTTAATTATTGAATTAAATGTCATTTGACCCTCTTTCATTAAATAAATTAATTATTTGATGAGCATCCTCATTTCACTCAACTTGCACAATTAAAACTTTGTTTTAATTATCTAATTGCTATTTTCCCTCACCCTCCCACTTGCAAGGGAATATTCCCCTAAAATATCCCTCCATTTGAACTCAAAAATGGAATATTCCTTTGTAACAAACTTCCTAACAACTTCCTATTTCTTAGGAAGTGTGCTTCTTTGAATCAATGAGAGCCATTGATTAACTCCTTGATCCATGTCAACTTGCATTCTCATCCATTGATGATAATCCATGATCCATGCCTTCACCTCTCATGGCTTCTCATCCCTTGATTGATCAAATCAATCCTAGCCATTGATTCACCATTTTCTCCAAAAATACTCCTCATTTCTATGATAAAATGATCCACTTCCATTTTAGCAAAGTTATGTTGCACATTGCATACTCACTTTCATTCATCTTGCATCCATTTTAGTTATTTATACACTTTTAGCTTAGTTTTCATCAATATTAGCTTATTTTCATCAAAGGGATTGGGAAAGGGCTGACATCCCATATCAATGTAGCACCAATCCCCTAATGGGATGAGGTTTGAGGCATTTAAAAGGTTCCTTTATGCATTTCTTAATACATTTTGTTTAGATGGCTTCTTCGTTCTATGTTTTCAACCATTTCATTGAGAGTATATCTTAACTAGTCAAGTATTGCTTAGAATCTATTGGATCCAGTGTATTTAGCTTGTGTTATGATTATATTCACAGTATGACACCTTGTAGTTAGCAAGAAATATCTTTCTCACAAAATAAAGGAGCATCTTCTACTATTGATCAAGAGGGCCTTGTCGAGGCTTCTCTAAGCTCGCTTGATATCTCTCCCTCCAAGAACACGAAAAACATTCTACAACGAGAGCTCATTT
Source organism: Sequoiadendron giganteum (assembly GCA_007115665.2). Classification (NCBI taxonomy): domain Eukaryota; kingdom Viridiplantae; phylum Streptophyta; class Pinopsida; order Cupressales; family Cupressaceae; genus Sequoiadendron; species Sequoiadendron giganteum. The sequence goes on from CM021110.1 coordinate 174,083,937, forward strand.
TGTGTGTAACATCAAGTGCATGGTCATTAAACCAATGAATGTAAGGCTTTGAGTAATAAAAGTCATCTTAAGGATTGTGGTGCTCTTCTTGTGTTGATGCACCTATTTCCTCTAATTGACAATGATTTTCATACTATCATTTTGCTCATCACTATGTGGCATTAGTAGCTTTATGTGTCATGCTCATTACCATTTATGGTGGTACAATATTAGGTGCAACCATATTTATCTTGGTAGCAACATGATAGTTCTTGGTGGTTGTCTTTGTCTCTATGCTTGGGGGGCAAGGATAACTAGTTTTTGGAGGTGTGCATTCTTTTCAAGGATCCCCTCTTCCTCTCTTTCTACTTAAAATGCCAACATAGCAAGTATGTTGACATTTTAAGTGGGGGCATATTGTCCCTCAATCATTGTTTGCATGTTCCCTTCTTAGTGATGATAGAATACATCTCCTAGGAAGTGTGACCATTACATTGCCATCATTGGAATTATTTCATTTTGGATTATTATTTTGGAATTATTTATTTGCACCCCTTGAGGTTAGTTTTGTTTTTCACCCTTTGAGGTGAGTTTTTTTTGACATTTCTTGCTCCACTTTGTTCATAGAGGTTGAACTTAGTGTAACATTGGAATAGCATCTTGATCAGATTATGGTGCCTTACCAAAGTTATCAAGGAGTATAAATTTTGGTATGTTGATGTATGGGAGCCTATATACCTGACATGAATTGCCCATCGCCACTTGTTTTGTGGGTTCACATCTTGTAGACCTAGTGTGTGTTTCTCATATTTGTCTTGGGGGCTCACCTAGTGTATATTGGACTGCACTAGCCCTTGTTGGCATATTTTTCATGGCCACTGAGCATAACACAACTTGCTTGCCTATGGAGCCATGTGTTTCATAAGTGATTTTACATCCTTATGAGTGTATTTAATGGATGTAGTAGAATACAACTTGCTAGTCATATCTTTTGCATCAATTTTGGTATTGTATGATTGTGTATCTTGTCTTGTTGCTTCATATCATACATATGTGTGTGTCTCTTTGTGATTGTGTTGATTTTCCATGGGATCTTGATCCTAGGGGCTTATGCAACCTCCTTGTTCTTTTTCATCTTATCTCATCAATATTTGTGCACTTGGAACCCTCTTGACATATATTTTTCTCCTTTAGTATGAGTTTGAGTGTAAGATCATACTCTCACTAAAGTGGGGGTTAAATGTAGTGTAGAAAAATGTACGCCTTTACATTTTCACACCATGTTTGCATCCCCTTAATTAATTGGACTTAATTAAGCCTTTAATTGGTCCAATTATGCATTCACAAGCCTAATTAATTTATTTTTTCAAAAGGGAACCCACATTTAATTAATGCCTACATTGAACTTAACATCTTGGAGATTGAGTTTCCTAGGTTTAGGTCCTAGGACCCATTCACCCATGGGTGAATGGGTTCCCCTTAATTCTCGAGACCCAATTTTTAATAAATTTTTGGCAATATTTTAATGATCTAAATTCAAATTTTAAAGGTTGTCTTGTGGTGTTTAATTGTCAGGTAATTAAGAAAACACCTATAAATACATAGCATTTTATCACTTCAAATCTAAGCAACATTATGATCTAGCATTAAGGCAACTTTCACAAGAGAAAATATTATTGTCAAGAGCATTGAAGAGCAAATTTATCAGTCATTTACAACAACATTCAAGATCCTATCATGATGTCAAGATTTATGTGTGTTCATGCATGTTTTTGGAGCTAACATTATGATGTAGGTTTCAAGTTTCAAGCAAGCATTCAAGCATCAAGATCTATCAAGCAATCAAACCATTTCATGCAAGATCCAATCCTTAGAGAGATGTGTTAGACTTCAGTCCTCTAAGGGCATCCATTAAAGGGTTTGGTGAGTTGTGAGATGGCATTGTTCATCAAATCCTTTCCTCAAATTCTTTCCATCTTGTCATTTTTTCATTATCAAGGTTTAATCACCAAATTGAGGTTTGACTAAGACAAATCCCTATTCACCCAAAAAAAAATTCCCTCTCTTTGTGTATGTGCAGATTTGTAGGTGAAGAAGGATTGAATATTGATCAAAAGAGAAATTTTGAAAAGTTGTCAAGCCATGAAAACTCAGATCCCAAATTTATTTTTGACTTTCTAGCAATGAAACCTAGGGCAAAAAAAAGCTCAAATCTTGTACCAGAGGGCCCCTGAAGTTGAGGAAAAACCCTATACAAAGACCCATTCACCCTAAGGTGAATGAGTCCTTGCAGGACACTAAACACCCTTTTTTGGTGACAAGTACACAACAATTTAACCTTCTAAACATTCTTGAAGATTGTGGTTTTTATTTGTATTATGCTTTAAATCTGCATTTCAAGTTTTACATCACATAATTGGATGCATTAAGCATTTTATTTTATCTCCCAAAAGTGCATTTCAGTCATATTTTACCATTTTATATCATAAAGAAAACACCAAATATTCCAATAGGGTTGAATCACCTAAAGGTTGAAAGTCAATCATACCTTTGGGAGATCTCCTTTTCTAATGAAATTAGGAAAGTGTAAGTGTATAGATCACACATCTTTTTCCACATTGATCACCCCACTTACATTTTTCTATCTTTCAGATATATTGCAAGTACAGGAACCTAAGTAGGAACAAGTAGAAGCATAAGGAGGTTGTTGACAAGTACAAAGGTGATGCCATATTGGAGGCAAAGAGGAGAATATAAGGGTGAAAAATTTCAATCTTGTTTTAAAGATAATGCATAGTCGACCTCTCTTCTTGGTGGAGTTTTTTCTCATAAGGATTTATCCACGTAAATCATGTATCTTGTGATGATTTTATGTTGTTGATTTGTGAATTTTTTTTTCTATCTTATGGTGATGTTATCTTTTATTTATTGTTGTTATAAGTTCTCATAAGTTGTTAAGCATGTTATGCTGGTTGATTTTTAGCAACATAAAGAAGATGGATCTAAGTATGGTAATTCCAAATTAAGGTTACTTAATTTCATATTTGCATACATATTTTATATTTTCATATTGTAGTAGTCTAAGGCCGGTATCTTACCAATAGATGTTAAAACTTGAGAACAAAGCTTTAATGTTAATTCATTGGATAGAGATTGGAAATTTCTCAACAAGGACATGATCAAGTGCATAATCATGAAGAGTTTAATCAAATAATGTTTGATAGGTTTTAGTTGAAGGATGAAGAAGAATACTTTAAGGAACTTTCAAAGATCAAACAAAAAATTACAATAAGTTCTTACATAACATAGCTTCAAAATATTGTTGTGATGGTGCCAAAAACATCAAAAAAGGATTATATATCTTTATATTGAGGGTCTATTTAAATCACTCAAGGGTCTAATTAAGGCCTTTCCTCCATCAAATTGCAAAATTCTATCAAAGGAGCTCTAACACTTGAGCCATATATTTTGAAGAATATTTTTTTCGTATAATTTCAAACCACCTATTTTGGGTTGCATAAAGAGAAATGACCAAAATAATGGATCCCATGCACCATTTCATGCTTTATAATTCATCAAAAAAGATGGATGGTGATTACAAGAATGAACTTGAGACTAAGAAACTTTGTTTAAATTGTAGGGAACCAAGGGAAATAAGCCATAGATGCTTATACAAGTGACAATTTCATTACATAGAGGTAGTTTCCAATGAATATTAAAATCAGGAGAGCATGAAACATAAATAGTTACAAAGGATTAAAACACAAAAGAATGGAAAATGAAGGCACTAGTTGTGGCACGCTTATAGCTCTTTTTGGAGCACCCAATTATCATCCATTTAGAGTTCATGGAGTATTATATAGATATGGTATTTCAATGCTTATTGATAGTGGGGAAACCCATGTTTTCATTGATGAAGGTTTGATGGTCAAGAGAGCATTGAAGGTGAAATTTCCTTTTAGGGTTTAAATGTAATTATAACTAATGGATTCACCATCCCATGCACCAAGATAATTCGGTAACTCTATATAGCCATTGGAGAATGTAAGGTATGTGATTATTTTTATGTTGTCAAATTGGGAGAAACTAACATGTTGTTGACTATGCAATGGTTGCATTCTTTTGATGGACTTACATAGAACTACTAGTCTATGAAACTCAATTTTAATTCAGATGGAAAACGTGTTCTCAAAGGAATATCTAATGGCTTACCATGAGTTATTATAGCAAAAAAAATGGAGAAGAATTTCCATAGGGGTCAAGTTGCATGGGAAATTAGTTGCTTGAGTATGCCCATGAATTATTTCATGGGTAAGAAATCATCTCATCATGCTGATATTAAAAAAAATGGATAAGCCTAGTATGGTGGTCAATGACTTTCCCTTGGTATTACCTCCATATAAAGGTTTAAAATACACCATATAATGAGAATTGAGTGAAAAAAATATCATAACCACTCTATACCATCACCCCAAGAGGGTAAAAGGAGAATATTAAAGGGCTATAAAATAAATTTTAGAGATAGGTTAGATAAGGCTTCATTCTAGTTCATTTAAATCTTTAGAAGTTCTTGTGAAAATGGATACTACAATGCACATGTGTGTTGATTATAGAGCATTAAAAAAGAGAACCATAAATAATAGATATCATATACCTAAGATAGATCATTTAAATGGTGAATTAAATGGGGTAATATGTTTCTCAAAAATTAATTTAAGATAAGACCATCACCATATTCATGTGAGAGATGAAGATGTGCACAACCTAGCATTCAAATGTTATTTTGGAAATTTTAAATTTTGGTTATGTATTTTAGTTTAAAATTTTCTCTAACTACTTTTCAATCATGCATGAATTAGGCATTTAATGAGATTTTAGAAAAAAATATATATTATTTTTCTTTTATGGTATTCTAATTTATAGTAAAACATGGGTAGAACATTTGAAGCACTTGGATACCATTTTGGGAATTTTAAAAGAACAATCCTTTTATGCAAAAGATTCCAAATGTGATTCTAAATTATTTTATATTTGGGACATATCATAAGTGCTAAGGGTGCACAAGTGGATCCACAAAATATTCGAGCTACTTTAGATTGGCCACCTTCTACCATAGTAACATAGTTGAAAGGATTCTTTGTGTTATTTAGTTACTACAAGGGACTTGTGAAATATTTTTCTCAACTTGTTGCACCTTTAATATATTTTTCAAAGAAGGGAGCTTTTGAATAGACTTAATCTACTCAAATAAATTTCAAAAATTTAAAGAGGTAATGGCTCATATCCTATATTTCAAATTTCTAAATGTTTATTTCCATTTATTATAGAATGTGATGTAGTAGGAGAAGGTAATGGGTTTGTTTTAACTCAAATGAGACATCTCGTGGATTTTTGAAATTAGAAAATTGAACAAGTTAGAAAAAACTTATTCCATTTATGAATGGCCATAGCATGTTTTGGAGAAGTTTAGAGAAATTTTAGTTCATGGGAGATTTGTTGTGAAAACTTATCATAAAAGTTTGAAATTATTTTTGAACTAACGTGATTTGAATTATCACTAGTGAAAGTGGCTAAGTAAGATACAAGCTTATGATTTTGGCATAGATCATGTAAAGGAAAGAAAAATGTTGTTGTCGATGCTCTTTCTAAAATGGCTACTTTTTGCTCTTTTCCATTATTTTTGTTAATTGAAGGTTTCTAATTTGGTTGAATTCAATAAAAACACATTTGCTACTAACATTATTGATGGAGTGGTAAAATATGATAGATACATGATGGTGGATGAACTAATCTTGTATAAGAACAAAGTTTTATTGGTCCTTGAATTTAAGACAAAAGTAAAGATATTGAGAGTGATTAATAATACACCATTAGCAAGGCACCCAAGATTCTTTAAAATATATAGTCAAATTAGGGGAAAAATCTCTTAGAAGGGCCTCAAGGAGGACATTCTCAAGTATATAAGATAACACACTTAAAAAAATAAAGGAGAACAAGTTTTTCTAGCAAGATTCTTCAACCACTACCAATTTTAAATTATAAGTGGGAAAGTATATTCATGGCCTTCATCACTAGCCTCCTTAAAGTATATGTTAGAGATTGAATTTATGTTTTTGTGGACATATATGCATATTTGTTTGTCATCCCATCAAATTTAAAAGTTTCTTAAGCAACAATTTTTTTTTTTAAAGAAGTATTTAGATTGCATTGACTACTTAAGAATATTACTAGTGACAAGGATGAAAAAAAATTTAGTGTCTTTTGGCAATATCTATTTCATGGTAGGTATAAATATCACTCCTAACACAATATACCACCCCCAAATAGATGGAGAAACAAAAAATAGTGAACAAGTGGATTGAGGGATACTTGAGTAACTATGTTTCAAAGAAATAATTAGAATGGGTTAAGTGGTTGCATTTGGGGAATATTGCTATAATGCATCTTACCATATTTCCATTGGTATGTCTTATTAGCAAGAGGAAATGAGGAATTATTGCTCAAAGATTTGTACCCTAGTATCCCTTATGTAGTCAGTTTATACCTCGGGGGTATAGTGGTAGAAAAGAGAAAGTGCAATAAGGAACTATATCTAACAATAACTCAGATATACCTTAACCATAAACAATAATCATCCATGAAACAATTATCCATTAAATCCTTATTAATCCTTGTATATATATATATTCAAATAACCATTACATGAGAAGGTCTTAGGCTCTACTTCCTCTTACTTTCCTTTTTTTATGTCTCTATTCTATATAAATTAATCTATTTTTTTATCTATTACATACATATACCAATTCTTAGTCTCTTATAGAGATGTGACCCTTATAGGGCACCTTTAACCTATCTCCCTTATCAACTTGATGATCCACACATGCTTTATGTTAGGTTAGGATAGGTTTCTACTCCGTGTCTTGTACCTTGCCAATATCATCCCCCCTTTCAAAATTATGTCATGTCCCCAAGAAATGTTGCTTAGATACCCGACATAATGTGTTTGTAGATGACCTTCACTTGCACTAGTGTTGTGTCCCACAAATTTTTTGCTTGTTGTAGCACTTTTATGTACCCTTATGTGTTGATCAAAGTGGCTTTTGCTTCTACAAGAGTCTGAGGGATCTAGATTTGTTGGGTTGCACCCTTGGCTTCTCCTAATACTCCATATAAATGTGTAATTTTGATGCTAACTATTTCTCAAATTTGTTTCACTTGCATTTTTATGCTCTCCCTTTGGTCGTGTTGTTGCTACAACTGAGTATGTGTGTTCTCTAGATGTACCCTTATTGCTCCATCCATATCTTTCAATGTATCATATGATGTGGTAGCTTTTATAATCTACCCCTCTAATTATATTATATTATTCTTGATTTTCTTTGTGAGGGTGGGCCATTGCAGACAAAATTGGTAGAGGAAATTAGCTTCTACTATACTGCTTTCCACATTCTTCAAAAAAAAATTCAGCTATGAGTGGGCTACTGCATACCTTTTTATAGCCTCTTTTATGTTGTTTTTCAACCCCTCTTATTGATCCTCTTGTCTTATTTTATCCTTTTGTACCTTAAGGTCTAATTGGAGGCCATGCGCTAGCTACTTGAGTTGTAGTAGTGGAAGGGAAGTGTCCCTTTGCATCTATAGAAGGGATCTTTGTAATGTTTGGACTACTTCTAATTTCTCCACATTATCCACATGTTGTAGTATCTCCTCCTTCAAACTAACATGAAAAATATCTCCCAGTTGTGGCTTTTATAGTGGGGAGATGCTTGCCAGGTTAACCTGTAATCCCATTACTAGTAGTTGTATGAGCTAAGGAGTGGGTGTTGGTTGTAGTTGATTTTGTTGCACCAGAAAATCCTTGATGGATTGGATTGTTGACACTGATGTAGTTGTCTCCTCCACTTCCTCCTTCTTTTTTTCTCACCCTTGTATGTGTGGTGACCTTTATGTGGGGATGGTATGACTTGTGGCTTTTCCTTTTCTTCCACCATCATGGATTCCATTATCTTCTTTGTTATTGCAGTAGTCTCCTCTTGGATCTTCACAATTTCTTCTTGATGACCCCCATCAGAGTGTCTACCCTTTGCTTTGTCCGGAGTTCTTGGGATTGTTCCTATGTTAGTTATTTCTTTAGGTCTATGGTAAGATTTGATCCTACCTCAATAATTGTTTTTTCTCTAATCTCTTCTTCATATTTTAGGGTTTTCTCCCTTTTCACCTAGATTACCACAATGATAGGTTGGGGAAAGTCTTTGATCAGTTCTTCCAAACTTTTATCAAACTTTCTTATATAAATTATGAGAATTTGTATGATTCTGTCCTTATTATCTTTGTCTAAATGATCATACATAGTTAATACCTAGGGGAGCATATTGTGGTGTATGATGGTGTTGGTAGTCACCATCACATCGATGGGAGATTGTAATTGCTCTGCTAATTTTGGTTGTTGGATTTCAATTGTGTGTGCTTTCCTTCTCCTCTTTTGTGGAGGTTTTTATACTTCTTCTTCCCCCTCCTCCTCTGCTTCAGAAGTGATAATCTTCCTTTTCACTACTTGTTTAGGCCTTGCCTTGTGGTCTTTCTTCTCCACACTCATCTTAATTAGTGTATCTAATATCTCATGCACATCGAAAGTTTTTATTGTATGAGAATAGGCTGTTGGACCCTCAAATTGGGTATTGGAAGCTCCATGCAACCTTTTGGACCTTCTTTCAATAGGTGTCCATTTCTCTGGAGCTGGTGCAGAGGATGAATGTTGGGTGGTCTCCTTAGGTGGGATGCCCCACTACTTTAGTTGCTCCTTATTCCTTTCAAACCTCTTATGGGAATTATTCTTGTGGATTGGATTCATTATTTCCTTATAAGTACCAAACCTTTTTGCATTGGGATCCTTTGGCTTGCTTAGGATGTTTACAACATACACATCCACTTCCTTTTGTGAGATCTTGTATGGTAGCTTGGGGATCCAAGCCAATATTCGTGGCTCTACCACTTTAATGCAAGTGTAGTCCGTGTCTACCAAAAATGTTAACTTGTGTTGATGTATTATTTCATAAATTCATAGGGAATATGATCTTGTGCTTTCATTTGTTGTTGGAAGATCTTGAAGAACCCCCAATAAGTTGTGAAATATGTTTATTTGTCTAGGAATTGGCATGCATCTTTATTTGAGAAGCTACCAATAGATGAGATTTCCATAATTTTCCCTTGAATCTCAGAAGCTCGTTGAGAAAGTAGAATAATAGGCATATGAGGATTGTGTCATAGTAGAAATTGTAGCATGAGGTCTTATTTTTAGGTTCTCCATGAGTTGATCATGCATCACCTCATAGAGGTCAAAGTCCTTCCCTTCCACAACTATCTAATAGGTTGTGTGAATTGTTGTTACGATGGCAAAGTCCTCTCTATTTGCATAACAGATTTTATATGCAATATCCATGGTCGTGTACCATACTCCAAGGTTTGTATGGCTTAGACGTTGAGTCTTAGTCTATATGGTGTTGCGCGAGTGAGTTGTGTGTCTAAATCATTTTTAATGCTTTCTTTGTCAAGATTTATCCAACCACGCTTAATCCCATTATTGTGTAAATTGCTTCCCTTGTGATGCGATATGGTTTGTCCAAATAGATGAACTCATCATGGACTCTACTCAAGACTAACCTAACCTAGTCATGCTCGTCATAGAATTCTACGTAGTATTTCCACCCATCTAGATACTTTTGTCCCACCTCTTGGTATTGTGGTTGATATGTGCTTTGGTCCAAGCGAGTAGGGTTTTCTTTATCTCCTCAAATTTTATGTGATCTATTTTGGCTATAGACTTGTGGATGTATTTCATTATATTTAATGTGTACACCACGTTTATAAGGATGCTTGAGAAAGCCCTGTTTATCAACCTCCATAGATTTGAATAAGTAGTTCTTGTATTTTGGTCATGGTTTCTTTGTCACATCAACCAAAGTTAGGGTTGCCATTATTTACAATTATATGAGTTATTTCAAGTTGCTTATGTTATCATAGGGTTTTTGAATGCAAAGTAAATTGATTGGAGTTGCGAGGGATTAAAATAGCCATGTGTTAGGTGGCAGCATTGATGTTGCTTTCCTATTAGTTTTCACAAGATTTTGTAGTCGTTTAAATTTTGTGGCTACTAATGGTTTGATTTTTATTATTTAGTAATATATGTTGCATAATTTATATTTTTTGTCTTTTCAAACTTTATGGTTCTTATCCATTTGATAGGTGGTAGTGTTTAAGTCTTGCTCTATTCACATACCCTGTGATGTGATTATCATATAATCTCTTTAATCTCGCCACCCTGAGTTTGTGATTTCATGAATAGAGTATGGTCCTAGCCACCTTACTTTTAATTTGTCTTGATTTTTAAATTTACTATCATAAAGTTATACTGAATTTCCTATTTGAAATTTTTAGTGTGGAGACTCATATCATGCTAGGCCTTTTATCTTTGTCATTCTACCTTTTGATTGTATAATGCTATGAATCTATCCTCATCCAATTTTTATAGTTTTTTTATCCTTTGCTCTAAGGATTCATCATCATCCAACTACAAGGTTAGTACGATAAGTAGATTTAGGATTATGAAGTTCATTGTAACTACCACATCAATTCCATATACCGATTAGAAGGGTGTAAACTTAGTACTCCTCTTATAGGATGTGTAATAGGCCCAATCCATCCTATTTCCTTCACACAATTTTGTAAGTGTTGTGCTAATTATCTTATTCAAAGCCTCACTTTCTTTGTTTTCATTTGGGTGTTATGGGGAGATTTTATTATGTGTGATCATGAAGTTCTACAAAAGCTCTACAATTACTTTATTAACAAAGTGCTTGCCTTGACCGCTTACTATAGTTAGTGGGTAGCCATACCTAGTGATTATGTTTTCATATAGGAATCTTACAGTAATTTTTATGGTACAATCCCTAGTGTGTTTTTCCTTTGCCCATGTTGTTAAGTATTCAACTCCCATGATGATGAATCTTGCTTTAGAGTGCTTGGTAGGTAGAACAATTGGTCCTATAAAGTCTATATCCCATTTTTCAAATGGTATTTGTGATAGGACTAGTTTCAATGCAATATCATCTCTTGTGGTAGGTTTCCCCATCCTTCGACATATATCACAATTTTTAGTATATTCTTTGTCATCTCTATGTAGGGTTGGCCACCATAATCCAGCTAATTTCACTCATTTTTTGTTGTTTCACCACAATTAAGCCCCTTTCTATTCCTTCATGAGCTTCTTTTAAGATAGATTCTCTTTCATGTTCAAAAACAACCCTTCTTATTATCTCACCTTTCCGTATGTGATGCAACTCTTATTCTATTAATGTGTATGGTAGAGACTTCCACACAAGTGATTCTTTAGCTTGCAGTGAAAGATTTGATGGAAGTTCACCTTTTGATAATAGTATAGAAATATCATGGAGTTCCTCCAGTACCAAATTTAATCTAAATAGGTGTGTACCATGTAGATCTTTTGACTAGCCTTCTAGTTCCTCCCTTGTCTCTAACCTTGATAAGTAGCTTGGTCCTTGATAGTGTTTTTTGGGTTTGACCATTACGTTAAAATCAAATTCCTAAAATAGGAGTAACCATCGACATATTCTTCCTTGTATGACAAGCCTATTGAGTAGGTATTTTAATGGTTTGTGGTCTGTGAATAATGTAAATAGTGTTGACAGGAGATAATATCTAAAATTTTGTAGTGCATAGACCATAGCTAAGGCTTATCTCTTAATGGTGGTATGGTTATTTTTTGCCTTAGATACTTTTCTACTTGCAAAGGCTATAGGATGGTCTTTGTTACCCTTGGTTTGAGCTAATACTGCTCCTATGGAAACCTTTGATGCATCTACATGTATGTGGAAGGGTGTGTTCCAATATGGGAAGATAAGTATTGGTGCTTTTGTAATTTTGTTCTTCAATGTATAAAATGAATTTTGGCATTCCTTATTCCATTTAATTCTTCTACTAGATTTATTTTTGAGTAGTTCTTCCATTAGTGCAGCTATTTCGACATACCCTTTTAAAAATTTACGGTGATATCCAATATAATGATTTTTTTTTACTTTTGAAGGTGTTTTGATGGTGGTAGTGTCATGATTAGTGTGACCTTCATAGGATCTACCATCAACCCCTCCTTGCATATGATATGACATAATAATGTGTCGTATGGTACCACAAACATGCACTTCTTCAAGTTTAGGGAAATTTGCATACTTCTACATCTATTGAGCATCATCCTAAGTGCGTGTATGTGGTCTTTGACCAATCCATAAACTATCCAATCATCTAAATACACCTCAAAGAAGTCATGTATAAAGTCTTCGAAAGCATTTATCATGATAAATTTGAATACCGCGGGTGCATTCTTGAAGTCGAATGGCATCACGGTATAAATGTAGGAGCCCCATTCTATTACAAATATTGTTTTAGGTTGGTCTTCTTTGTTGATTCTTGGTGATATCCTAAAAATCCATCAGTAAAGGCATATATTTCTCTCCTTGCAACTGACTCTGAAATTTCTTCTATGAATAGTATAGGAAAAGGGTCATGGATGCAGGCTTTATTCAATTCTCTAAAATCAACACGAATCCTTATTTATCTTGTATTATTGTTCTGGATTACCATGGGTTTGATTATCACATCTTCTAACAATTTTTCTAGTTTTTCTTTGACTTTATTCTTCATATTAGGGTTTATTCGATAGGGTCTTTTCCTTATTGGTTTAACTCCTTTCAACTATATTTTCATAACTCATGCTTCCTCCTTTATTCCCTTAAATTTTGTAAACTTCTTAGGGAAGAGTTCTTCAAATTTAGATAACATTTTTTCAACTTGCGCCACTAGTTTGTCATCCCAATAGTCTCCTATATTAACCATTTTAGGATCTCCTTCCTTGGCAATGTTTTATTCTTTTAATCTAATTGGTTGGTTATAGTATTTTTAGTTGTCCTTTGTGGGAGATTCTAATTCTCTTTCCCCTTGTCGAACTTTTATGTCTATGTTATGAGAATTCTCATCCTCTTGCTTTGTTATGTAACATCTTTTGTCAAATAGTGTGATTTCTTTATCGATCTATTCTATATATCTCCTCATGCCTTCTAATTGTGGAGGTGGTGTGAAAGTTTGTGCTACCACTATTTATTGAATTTCCTCTGATATAAATATGATCTCCTTCATTTTCACTAGTGTGGTATGTTTGTTTATGTTTTACTTATAGGATGAGAAGGTGTGAAGAAATTCTTGTTAGCTCTTCCCACTTGTTGGTTTCCCCTCTTCACTCTTGGTTCATGTACCAAGTATGTGCGAGCAGTGAACTAGTGTCCAATAAAATAATTGTATGTATATTCAGTCATCATATTCATTTCTATCTTTCCATGTGTTAGTACAAGTGGTAAGGTGTTCCTCTGGTGGGATATGGATATTGTACTTTTGTATTTCCTTATATTCCCCTTCATCTGGTAGGTATCTTATTTTGATTAAGATCTTGAATATTTCCCATCATGTCAAATGTTATTTTTGTGTATTTCACTAGCATGCTACAATAAAAATAAATGTATGCTTCCATATGTCCAATTTCCTTTCCTTATTTTGATTTTTTTTCTATTTGTGTGATGAATGATAGTATGTCCCCAACTCTTGAGTATGCGGGCAATTTAATATGTGATATTTCTCGTAAACTATGATTTATATGGCGATATTTTTTTGATATAAATTCCATGTTGTCTTCTATTTTGTTGTAATGGTTTTGTAGTTCACTATTTATAAATGTGATAGAATGCAAAGCATTCTCTAGTGTCTTCCTTATCATAAAGATTCTACAAAATCCAGTAATTCTTTGGGAATGGATTTTTGGTTCCTCTTGCATCCAAGGGTCTAACACTTCCTCATTGTTTGTGCTATATGTGGTGCTCTCAATTTCAAAATTTCCTTTTGAGTTTGGATTTTCTACATTATCATTTGGTGGTAGCCTCAAAATTTTATATAGGTTTTTATTATTAGATTCATTATACTCCTCTAGGTTTATTTCTTCTATATATGTTTCATTTGGGGTTTTGCCTAGGGGGATATGGACTATTCTATTTTTATCAAAAAATTATATCTTCTCTTTATGGGAATCTACAATTCCATTGGCATTCACAAACCATCTAAGTCTTAGCAAGGTATTGAATGAATCACTTTTTTTCTTTTATTGCAACTAATTCAAAATATACTATTTATTTTACTCCCTTGACATTGACTTCCACTTGTTTCCATGTGCCTAAGGTTTTCATTCCAATTCCATTTGCTAGACTGAAGTTATATGGAGTTTTTTTTAGTTTTAGTTTTCCTATCTGATCCTATACCCATTTTGGTAGCATGTTGATATCTTCTCCTAGGTCTACCATGACATTCATTGTCTTCTTGTGATTTATATTTTTTGTGATCATGACTAGGCATGTTTCCCATTGTTTGTCTCCTTTGTTTATAGTTTTGATTTGTGTTGTTTATTTCAATACTTACAAACTTATTGTAGTTTATCTAGTAGATTGTATTGTTTATATATTATTTTGAACTATTTGAGTATTCCTACTTCTTGTCTAGAAAAATATTGGTTTGTTTCCTCCTCTTATTGGTTTGTAACCACTTTCTTTTTTTATTTCACTATCTGATCATGTTCTCTCTTGCTGGGGTGGAATGCCTCCTCATTTGTGGTGGTTTCATCTTCTATTGTACTTTGTTTATCATTTGTGGTGTTATTTCCTTGTCTTGTTATCACCGCTACTTTGTTGTGGTAGGGACCTCTCTGTCAGAGTTAAAGTCTCCACATATATTTACTTATGGATTCTTTCATCTGTCTCCTCAAGCTCTTTTGTTATTTTCCTTAGTAATCCTGCCCCTCTAGATGAATTTAGGTTTTGGAGCTTGTCAATTTTTGATTGTGGAGTTGCATTCCTATAATAGGTCTAGGCTCTGTCAAATTTAAATACATCATATTCTATACTACCATGGAATCCACAAGGATTCTTTCTATCTCCCCAACATTTTGTCGCAAAGTGGCCTAAAGAATTTGGAATCATTTCATCTTCTCCTTTCTTTGCCTTGGCCTCTATCCCCATGGAATTGGCCTTTGTCAAATGTTTTAAATATCTTGATACGGTTAGTTTTGTATCAAATTGATATTTTTCTAGTTTTACCAAAGTGTTATTTTATATCCATGATCTTATTGGTATAGTGGTCATTTTGTTAGTCCTTTAACATATGCCAACATTTGTTGGTCCTTATTACTTGTTGCGGTAGGATGTTCTCTTAATCAGAACAACTATAAGGGATAGTCTTTGGTGTCATGGTCATCCCACTCTCCACAAGTGCCACAGTATACTAAATTTATATTTTTGGGTAGTGTTTGTAAGACTACTCGTAATGCATTGGATTTATTTTCTCCAACATTATGTGGGAACTCATTTTTAATGTGTCCTTCTATACCACAGTAAGTAAACTGGATATTGGATCTTGGTGCAAACATTTCTTGCTTTGCAATTATATCTTGCTAGAGTTTTAGTTGTTTTATCCCTAGTTTCAAATTTTCCATCTCCTTATTCTCTCTTTCTCTTTCTTATTTTTACCAAGATTGGTTTTCAATCCAACATGCGAATGTAACTAGTTTTGGGTAGGTGCTAAAATTTCTTCCATCCAAACCTATTATAATTTTTGGTATCACTCTAGAGATGAACCATTCTATTTTTTGTTTGTTGGTTAGAGGTTCTTCTAATCTTATAGTAACTTCTTTGAATAATTTGTCAAACTCCTTTATTATTGCATCTTTATTTTCTGTAAGTTATCGGAGCTTATTGACTCCTTCTATAAGTAAGTTTGAAGTATCAAAGTTGGATAAAAAATATTATTTCACCACTTCCCATTCTTTGTCACTATTAGGGTAATTTTTTTGATACCATTTTAAGGTATCAATGTGGATTGATCTAATAAAATCAAATAAATTTGTATCATATCTTGTTATATGTTGTCTTTGCCACATAAACTCTAGGATAAATATATGTTTTGTGGCTTCATTTGTATCTTTCCCAAACATCGACAATTTCTTGGGAGTATTTATTTTTGGTTCTTCTTTTGACTCGCTATCTATATATCCTATGTTAAAATTGTATCCACTTAGATTGTCTATCTTGTTTTCTTCTCCTTGTTGTTCTCCTATGATTTGTCCTACTTCCTCCATAAAAATCCTTCTTACTTTTAATGACAATAAGGGTGACTCATGGTTTGGGGGTTGTGTCTATTCAAATGGTCATTTCATTCTCAGAGATATTAATTTGTTAGTAAGAATCATTTGATTGTTTGATGATGTTGATTTTTTAGACGTTGTTAAACTCATATAATATTCATTATTTTATACTGCCTCTTTTCCTCTTATCTTTAGAACACTTCTAGTTACTAAATCATCTAATTAATCAACATCGAATGTATAATGTTTCAAAGGTTTTATATAGGAGTTTCCATTGGTAACCAATCCTCAATTATCCTCATCCTTGTCCTCTTCCTTGTCCTCTTCCTCTTTCTCTTCCTCTTCCTCTTCCTCGTCCTCGTCCTCTTCCTCATCCTCGTCCTCATCCTCTTCCTCTTCCTCGTCCTCTTCCTATTCCTCTTCCTCTTCCTCTTCCTCTTCCTCTTCCTCTTCCTCTTCCTCTTCCTTGTCCTGGTCCTGGTCCTCTTCCTCTTCCTCTTCCTCTTCCTCTTCCTCTTCCTCTTCCTCTTCCTCTTCCTCATCCTCTTCCTCATCCTCATCCTCGTCCTCGTCCTCATAGTCATCCTCTTCCTCGTCCTCGTCCTCGTCCTCATCCTCGTCCTCATCCTCGTCTTCGTCCTCTTCCTCGTCCTCGTCCTCATCCTCATCCTCGTCCTCATCCTCGTTCCTCATCCTCGTCCTTGTCCTCATCCTCATCCTCATCCTCTTCCTCTTCCTCCTCGTCCTAGTCCTCTTCCTTGTCTTGGTCCTGGTCCTGGTCCTCTTCCTCTTCCTCTTCCTCTTCCTTGTCCTCGTCCTCTTCCTCTTCCTCATCCTGGTCCTCTTCCTTGTCCTGGTCCTCTTCCTCTTCCTCTTCCTCTTCCTCTTCCTCTTCCTCATCCTCTTCCTTGTCCTCATCCTCATCCTCATCCTCATCCTCGTCCTCTTCCTCTTCCTCTTCCTCTTCCTCTTCCTCGTCCTCGTCCTCGTCCTCTTCCTCTTTGTCTTTCTCGTCCTCTTCCTCTTCCTCATCCTCTTCCTCGTCCTCATCCTCATCCTCATCCTCGTCCTCTTCCTCATCCTCATCCTCTTCCTCATCCTCATCCTCATCCTCATCCTCATCCTCGTCCTCGTCCTCCTCGTCCTCGTCCTCCTCGTCCTCCTCGTCCTCATCCTCGTCCTCGTCCTCGTCCTCATCCTCCTCTTCCTCTTCCTCTTCCTCTTCCTCTCTCCTCCTCCTCGTCCTCCTCTTCCTCTTCCTCTTCCTCTTCCTCTTCCTCTTCTTCTTCTTCTCCTCCTCCTCCTCCTCCTCCTCCTCCTATTCTTCTTCTTCTTCTTCTTCTTCTCCTCCTCCTCCTCCTCCTCCTCTTCTTCTTCTTCTTCTTCTTCTCTTCCTCCTCCTCCTCCTCTTCCTCCTCTTCTTCTTCTTCCCCCTCCTCTTCCTCTTCTTCCTCCTCCTCTTCCTCTTCTTCCTCCTCCTCTTCTTCTTCCTCCTCCTCTTCCTCTTCCTCTCCTTCCTCCTCTTCCTCTTCTTCCTCCTCTTCTTCTTCTTCCTCCTCCTCTTCTTCTTCTTCCTCCTCCTCCTCCTCCTCCTCCTTCTCCTCCTCTTAGTCATATATCTAGTCATATATTTAGTCATATATTTAGTCATATATTTAATCATTAATTTAGTCATTAATTTAGTCATATATTTAGTCATTAATTTAATCATTAATTTAGTCATTAATTTAGTCATATATTTAGTCATTAATTTAGTCATATATTTAGTCATTAATTTAATCATATATTTAGTCATGTATTTAGTCATGTATTTAGTCATGTATTTAATCATTGATTTAGTGATTACTTTAGTCATATATTTAGTTATTACAAATCCAATCTAACTTAATTAATCCTCACAAATTTATGCATATAAACTTCAAGTATCATAGATATTCGAATGTTGAAAAAAAACCATGAAATGAAGACTAAAATGATTGAACAAATATGATTGATCAGACACAAACACAAACAAATTACAAATCAAGAGGAGCCACAACACAGTATTTATGAGTGGAGAAAAAATCACTCTGAAAATTTACTTCATTAAGCCTCATTGGCAAATCAAAATCTCATTGGTTATATTCAATGTCTCAGTGACACTGTACAACTTATAGACACTATATAAACAAAATACTCCTATTTTCATATACTTATACTATTTTCCCCTTCCTTAACTATAGTCCTTTTGAAAGGGTAGTGACCTCCTATAGGGGCTCGAACCATTTAATCCCCTTGCAAATCCACAGATTTCTCGCCGCTATTGGTTTTGGCTCCTCCAAATTCTTCCCCGCTGGTATTCACCTTTCACTTCTCCAATTTGGAGTTGCAGCCTGAAAATAAGGTTTCAAAATTTGCACATCAAAAACTCAAAAATTCAAATAATACAGAGGATAAAATTCAAATATTTTCTTTTTCTTTTCCAACTATGGTACCCTAAACTTAGGCGCTAGATAAAATGTTTCCTAATTATCTTACAATTTTAAAAAAGGTGAATTCATGCAAGACAATAAACGAATAGACAATATTCAATTAGTGATATACAACTGCCTTATTCCTGAACAACTGATCAATAACTTGATTATTGATTGTAAATTTGTAATTGATACGCTTGAAAGTGTCCTTTCCTGTGTGTGAATTAGAGATTTGGATGAGGATATGAACATCCATCAAAAGCATATTTGGAAGTAGATTTTTATCAGATATTATAGTTGCAAGCTCCACTAATTATAATAAAGATAAATAGTTTTACCTTTCTGCATCAACTAATGCAATTCTGATAACTTTTAGAGGATCGACAATGCCAGTCTTTATCATATCAACATACTCACCTGCAAGTTGCAAAGCAACATTAAACTTATTAATTAGACTCAACATCTAAGAAAGACAAAGAAACTTCAAACATTATCAATTTAGTAAAAAAATCATCAATTTCAAATATCAAAGTAGCCAATGCTTCAATCTCTACATCCTCTGCTACAATCAAAAGAGGCCTTTGTTTCTATGATAAATGCAACAAGAAATTATATTATTTGTCAAAAATTCTCACCATGTACATATGAACTCGAGATCATTCAAATTGTCAAACTAATCGACATGACTACCTAATTGCTTTCTATCACATACACTTTGGGTATACAAGATCATTGAGAATCCCAATTATTGAACTATGAAATTCAGCAACGCAACGAAATTATATCTTAATTAAAATGTAAATCAAATCAACATTACATGTCTTAGCTTATCAATTGATCTCAAATTATATATACACCTTTTTCATATAGCTTAAGGAGATCTACAATAGATATGCACAAAATTAATTTGGTGGAAAGGATTTAAAAACTTTCAAGCGAATACAATTCACAGGTGTAAAGCCAAATTCCAAAACCTTTGCCAACATCCTCCCTGCCTGTGCCAAAATGGGAGCTTTGAAACGAGATATGAATATCCATCAATGTATAGACAATACACGACAATATCCCTATAAGAAATGTGGTCTATGGATTGCAATATTGCAGGATATGCACAAAATGGATTTTTTGAAAAGGATTTACAAACTTTCAAGCAAATGCAATTGGCAGGTGTAAAGCCAGATTCCACAAAATTTGCCAACATATTCCCTGCCTGTAATAAAATGGGAGCTTTGGACAGGGTATGTACATCCATCAAAGCATAACAAAATGTGGATTTCTGTCAGATATTATGGTTAATGCTCTAGTAGATATGCATGCAAAATGTGGAAGCATAGGCAAGGCACGTGAACTGTTTGACAAAATGCCTCAAAGAGATGTTATCTCATGGAATGCAATGATTGCAAGTTTTGCAGAAAATTATTTGTTGAAAAGGCTTTCGAAGCTTTCAAACAAATGGAATTGGCAGGTATAAAGCCAACTTTTTTGCCAAAGTCCTCCCTGCCTATGCCAAAATGAGAGCTTTGGGACAAGATATGAACATGCACCAAAGCATAATGGTAGGGGAATTTTCGTCAGATGTTATAGTTGGATATGCTCTGGTAGACATATATGCAAGATGTGGAATCGTAGACAAAACACCTAAATTGTTTGACACAATGCCTCAAAGAGATGTCATCTCATGGAATGAAATGATTGATTGCAGAATGTGCACAAAATGGATTTTTTAAGGAACCTCTCAAAATATTTGAATTAATGAAGCACTCTGGAAAACATAGAAAAGGCTCAAACTTGGAAAATCAATTTCTAAACATTTATTTAAAAGAACTAAAGCAAGCAGCTAAAATTCAATCAAACTACTTAGCATAAGATTCAATATTGAAGATCATAGTTGGAAATCTTTGCGTATTCATCATGTTTTCTTATCCATTTGGGATCATTAAATCAATAGTTTGTCTATCTATGCTAGACAATTACTTCCCCCATTTCCAACTAGATAATTTATGCCATTGATTCAAGCACCCCTAAGCAGGCATGTGTGCTCTATGGGACACAAATATTTTAAGCACAACCTACACACAATAAAACCTCTAATTGTAATATTTTTAGAAATAGATAGGTGAAGCTTATTATTCCCTTGATACAAGTGATTGACAATGATGCACGAGTGTTATCAATTAGAACAATGATCAATATTATGGTCCATCTAATGAAAAAGTATTATATAATGATTTTTATGATGATATTATTGGTGATTGAAGAGAGTGGTTGAAGGAAGTTTCTAGTTTAATTTGGCATAGAGAAAAAACAAAGAAAGTTGTCTGATTTTTTATCCATGCAAGTAAGTAGGCATTAGAAGTGGAACTAGACCCTTTTCTTGTTGGTCTCTGATGGCGATTAATAGTACTCATAGCTTGCAAAACCTATCAGACCCAAGAACATGTGTTTAATTCATGATGGACTATGACACTTTCAATAACGACTCTATAATTTGAACAAGGAGGAGGTCTGAAAAAATTATAGCCTCCAAATATTTGTGTTCCATAATGTCATGAAACCAGTTAAGCATTCCAATCAATTCATCTCCAATATTTCTAGTTTGTTTTTTGAACACCAAAAAATTCATGCATGATATTCTCTCTTGTCTTTTTTTTCCTCTAACATTTGTCCTTATTAGTATCCTAGAATATTGCTTCCATTCCTTTGTTTTTCTTTCTAGGCCCCAAAGTGGGATTTTCTTGTGGAACATAAAGGATCCTCTTTTCTAGACATGTTCCAATTCATTGACATAAATGTTAGGTGGATTGCAATAATCCATGGGGAGATTATATTTGAGGATGTACTGACAAAGGCAAAAAAAATTGCCCATGGATTTATGCACATTAAGTCATATATCATTTTAATGACACAAAGGAGAGAGACAAAGGAGGGGGGGGAGACAGAGATAGAGTCTATATGCACACAAAACAATAGAATCATAGACAAATTGGTGTAGACCTATATGTATACCTGTGCATTAAGTATAAACCTTGTTAATTTATTGAAGCTATGAAAAACAGAGTCAAAAATACCATTAAGAAATAGTAAACACACATAAAGGCATTTAGGAAAATTATCAAATTCAGCTTAATTTAAATAAACCTATGTCAACAATAAAAGCTATCCAAAATTAATGAGTTCACAATAGTTTTGTCAAACATTTTCTTGAAATTAATTATAGAATAAGTATGCCATCACATCGGCATTGTATGTTAAAAACTTATCCTCTATTATATGCATAAGTACACCCACTTACGAGATGTTTTCCATGTATGAATCAAAGGATATTTTGAAAGGCTAACTAAAGACCCAAAATATCCAAGCAAAGAATTCAAAGTTCTTGAATCAAAACCATTTGGCAAAGGATTCATGTATGCTTATTTTAATTTAGTGGTTTAAAACGGATGCCAAGTAATCTAAGATGAAACAATTTCTTTATCCATATTATATGGTTCAGAAGGTAGATAGAGGGTATTGTATGCAAACCACATTGGTCTGCTTCACTCAACATCTAATACAATGATATATCAATTGCATGCATATATTTAGGGTTTTAAATCTATGCAGACACAATTCATGGTATCATTTAAACCAAAGTAAAAATGATTGTATCTTTTCCAAGCAAGATGCAATAAAAACTTTATGGTTTTCAATTTCCAAAACTTACATACCTTGCCGACAACACCAGAATCAAGCAACCAATTGGTGGAAATATGTAACTCTTTATACCGTGCAATGGCCACATCTCCTGTATAAAGAAGTGTGTAAACACTTTGCTCGAATCTGCAATGAAAACTAAATAAGACTCAGGTAATGACTACAAATTTTGTGAATTCTTAAGTAATGATTTGTATACCATTTCCATTGGTTGCAGGAAACAATAGTCTTCTCACTATAAAGACTTGTTTCTAACTTTTCCTATTAAATTAAAATTGGAATTATTTTCTTTCAGGCTTCATATATTTTATCAGTCATAAAATAACTACAACATGCAAACTTACTTTTCGAGTAGAGAGGACATCTTTTTCAAAGAAATATCACATGAAAGTTTTAGATCATCAAAAAATGAAGTAGGGGAGAGGATCCAGTAGTTGAACACCTTAACTTCGTGCTTCTAATTATCCTATGTGGAAATTTAAAATCATTCTCAATTTTTTACAACTTACTTGGCAAGTCCCCTGCTTATGACTAAGGTTTCAACATGCTTTTTGTCAAGGTGTCCAAAAAGGCCCAAAAAAAAGTGAAACCTATACTTACTCATTCACAACATGTTTTATTGAGCATTGATGTGGAATCACATGATTGGTTGCTTTTTATATCAAACGAATACATTTTGTTTAATTATGGGTAGTCATCATCAACACTAACAACTTTAAAGTCACAACTATTGGTCCAATATTGATAAAAATATTGAGCATTATATAAACAACTACTATCACAACTATTGAAACATGCTTATTGGGTCCTCTCCCCTAAATTTTGTTTCTAGCTTCTTTAAATCCTAGTACTCAAATTTGCTTCCCTCAGGACAACAACTATACTCTTAGGCCAGTCAAAATGTTTCAGAAGTACATGTTCATCAACCTAAGCCAAATTTAAACAAACTTGTAAGAAATGAACATGTAATGAACTCTTTAACATGACCATGCTAACAACCATATTATCTATGGATGTCTGATACAAGAATATTTTCTTGTATCTGTATTGTCTTGCTAATGTTAGATTTGTTTCAATAACTGACTCTTTAAAAGATAATTTTAAAAAATCCAACGAAGGCACAAAACTTTGTAAAATACTCTTGAGCTGCTGCAAAAGGGAAAGAGATTGCTAAGAGACATAGTATTTCCATAGTCCATGATAGTGATTAAGTATGTTTCTAGATTTAGCTTATTAATAGTTTTTATATCAAAAGGGGAAAAAATAATTACAAATCACTCCATGATCCATCATCAAGCAAAAAAAAGTTTTTGGTTGGGTTCCAAAACTTACTTCTAAAAAAGAGAAGAGGAAAGAAAGACAAAACACTAAATAAAAAAAATCAAAATTTAACATGATATAAAGATTGATACTTAAAAAAATACATGTATGTAAAATGTGAAAGCATACACAAGGCACGTGAAGTGTTTGATAAAATGCCTAAAAGAGATTTCATCTCATGGAATACAATGATTGTAGGATATGCACAAAATATTTTTTTTGAAAAGGCTTTAAAACATTTTAAGCAAATGCAGTTGGTAGGTGTAAAGCCAAATTCCACAACTTTGCCAACATCCTCCTTGTTTGTGCCAAAATGGGAGATTTGGAACAAGGTATGGACATCCATCAAAGCATAAAGGATAGAGAAATTTTATCAGATGTTGTAGTGGCAACAACCCTTGTAGACATGTATGCAAAATGTGAAAACATAGACAAGGCATTCATATTGTTTGACAAAATGCCTCAAATAAATGTGGTCCCATGGACTGTAATGATTTTAGGATACAAAAAAATTGTAATTTTTGAAAAGTCTGTAGAAACTTTCAATCAAATGCAATTGGTAGGTGTAAAGCTAGACTCCACAACCTTTTCCAGTATCATACCCACCTATGCCAAATTGGGAGCCTTGGAAGAGGGTATGGACATCCATCAAAGTATAAAGGATAGAGGAATTTTGTCAGATATTGTAGTTGCAACTGCTCTTGTAGACATGTATGCTAAATGTGGGATCATAGACAAGGAACTTGAAGTGTTTGACAAAATGCCTCAAAGAAATGTGGTCTCATGGACTGCAATAATTGCAGGATATACACAAACTAGATCTGTTGAAAAGGCTTTAGAAACTTTTAAGCAAATGCAATTTGCAGGTTTAAAGCCAAACTCCACAACTATTTCCAGCATCCTCTCTGCCTGTTCCAAAATGGAAGCTTTGGAATAGGGTATGGACATCCATCAAAGCATAATAGAAGGGGGATTTTTTGTTTGATATTATAGTTGGAAATGATTTGGTTGACATGTATGCAAAATGTGGAAGCATAGAGAAAGAATGCAAAGTTTTTGACAGAATGCCTCGAAGAGATGCCATCTCTTGGATTGAAATTATTGTTGGATATGCACAAAATGGATTTTTTGAAAACTCTTTAGAAACTTTCAAGCAAAAATGAAATTGGCAGGTATAAAGCCAAATTCCACAACCTTTGCTAGCATCTTTCCTTCCTGTGCCAAAATGGGGGCTTTGGAACAGGGTATGAACATCCATCAAAGCATAAATAATAGAGGAATTTTGTCAGATGTTGTAGTTGTAATTGCCCTAGTAGACATGTATGCAAAATGTGGAAGCATAGAAAAGGCATGTGAATTGTTTGAAAAAATTCCTGAAAGACATGCCATCTCATGGAATACAATGATTGCGGGATATACACAAAATGGATTTTCTGAAAAGGCCTTAAAAAATTTCAAGCAAATGCAATTAGCAGGTGTGAAGCCAAATTCAACAACCTATGCTAGCATCCTCCCTGCCTATGCCAAAATGGGAGCTTTGGAGCAGGATATGAACATCCATTAGAGCATAATGGATGGGGGATTTTTGTTAGATATTATGGTTGGAAATTCTTTGTTAGACATGTATGCAAATGTGGAAACACACACAAGGCACGTGAACTCTTTGATGGAATGCCTCAAAGAGATGTCATATCATGGAATGCAATAATTGCAGGATATGCACAAAATTGATTTTGCAAGGATTCTCTCAAAATATTTTAATTAATGAAGCACTCTAAAACATATCCTAACATTGTAAGCTTTGGGGTGTAGGAGCACCTAGTTTCACTAGTTGCCTCTCATAGGCAAATTTTTCAAAATTGAGTGTTTATTTGTAAATTCATGTAAAAGTTCATATGAAGACCTATTTCATTGTATTTAAGGTCCCAAGTAGATAACTAGGGGGTTGGTGAAGTTAAATTTGTAAAAAAAAAATGTTGATGAGTTGTCAAAAATGCAAAATATGCAAGAGTGTAAAAGTGTGCAAAAAGACAAAATACAAAGGAATGTGAAGAGTCACCTCATTGGGAAGGTAGTTAGGTAGTTGAAGTTGAAGGGGAAGTCATTCCTTATGATGCAAAAATATTTATAAAGCCTTTGTAAGGTGAGAAAAGGAGGATTGGATGTATTCTTGAAGAGTCATATTGAATAAAGTTCCCTGTTTTCTCTAATTTCTATGTTTTCCTTATTATTGTTCACCATTTTATAGGATTGAACATAAGTTCTATCTTAGAAACTCTATTATTTTTAATAAACTAGGGAACTATCATCCATGTTAATTCAATTGTGAGTGATTTGATAGTTTAAAGTTTCTTTTTGATTCTATTTTTGTAGTTTAGTTTGTAAACCCGGTTAAGGGTTTTGAGAGTCTTTTAGGGTAGAACTCACCATCCCACCAAATGTAGGGATATATATTGTTGGGATGGATTGTTTAGGATGTTTTTATATTGTTTGGAATGTTTTGTGTGTGCAAGGAAGGCAAGGATACAAAGTAAATTTTCTGCTCCAAGGAAATTTCCAATTTTTCTATGTAAAGGAGGTGCCTACAGGTGTAAGTTTAAAGAAATACCTTTGTTGGAAGCTTGGTAATGAATCTAGAAGAATGGGAAGACTTATTCAAACATGTTTCAAGTGGTGGCAAGGTGGTATAATTTTTGGAAGGTGGATTTCTTTAAAACCCCTGTTTTGCTTGTGTTAAGATGGCTTGAAGAGAGGATTTTGATGTTTGATGCTTTATTGTGCTTTCCAATCCCTAAAATTCAGTAAAGTGAAAGTTTTGTGGCCAATTTTAATGCTTTCCAAAGTCATATAGTATTTTGGAGATGATTCAATGGAAGGTGTTTTGCAATTTAGGGCTAATTGGGGCTCTTTGACAGCGTACAAACTAATTTTCTGGTAATTGTTTCAAAGCAAGTGTATTTGATTTTGTGATATGAATTGGGTTGTTTCAGTCAAAACATGATGATTATGAGGTTCTTGAAAGCCTGGTAACAATATGGAAGTAAGAATGCATGGATGGTTGTTATTTTTCCTTGGGAATCAAGTTGATAAGAATGGTAGTTTGGGTGAATGGTGTAAATATGGATTGATTCACAATTACTAATAGAGTTATTGATTTGGTTCAGTCATTTTCAATGAAGGATATGATGTATTAGAATATTATAATGGTGTAGAATACTGATTTGGTGATTGTGATGGTTGCTAGCCTTAAGGTTGGCAAGTAAATGGATGGATTTAGGTGGAATGAAGTGATTTGTTGATGAAAGATAAAGGAATTTTGTTGCTTGTTTAATTTGATCTTCTCCGAATTGGTTGGGGTCATGAGTACCCCTTGTGTAGATGCTTTGCATCACTTTGTTTGTATTCTTTGTGCATGCAACCATGGATTTTTAGTGGATGAGGGTTGTATATACTTCAATCACATGAGTAAGTAGTATTGCATTACACCTACAATTGATCATTATGTGTGCATGGTTGACCTTCTTTCCCATGTTGACTATCTCGAGGACACTGTAAACTATATCATTAAGATTCCAGTTAAACCTGTGGTAGTTGTGTGGATGTGTTTTGTTACAGTGCTTTCATTCTTCCCTAATGGCAAGCATGGGTGATTTTTTCTATAAAAACAAATATATATAAAATCGAATACTAGATAAAGAGAATTCAAGTTTAATGCGAATTGTCTCATGGAGTTATTTTGTTAGATCTTATCCAAGAGATGAGAATTGATGAAACCACCCAAGAGAAAGAGGAACTAAATTTAGAAATAGTACAAGGGTTAATATAGGGAGATAAGTCATGATTTAGAGGGAAGTAGAATTCATGAAAAGTTGCTTAGTTGAATGATTTGTTGGAAGAGTTATACTCCATAGAAACTATAAGAATGGGAAGACATTAAATATTCCTTTATTAACATAAAAAAATGAGACTTATTAAAAAAATTTACCATGAGGCACCAAATGTAAGGAAGGAATATTTGTATTCATAAGGATTGGAATTTTTACGGATGGCGTCTACAACTATACGGGCCGAGCTAGGGCACCCGAGCCCTAGCTCTCGTGATCAGTCTTTGTTCATTTGTGTGCTGTGGGTTGGGTTTTTTTTGTGTGATTCGGGGGCTGTTTCTGTCTTGTCGTTGTTGGTCTGCGTTGGGTGGCCGAGGGGTGTTCTCTGTCAAAGTGCTCCTGGCCTTGGCATTTTCTATCTGCACTCTGTGGTGTTATGCTTGGGGTTGCCGTTGGGTGGTGGTTTGGGCTAGAGCGGGCATGGGAGTGTAGCTGTGGTGTATGGTGGTGCGCGGGGGTCTTCTCTTGCCGCAGGGCCTTTGTTTGGCTTGGGTGTGGGAGCGATCGGTTGGTAGGGAGGGGGTGTGAAGGGTGGTCAGGTGTGGCGGTGTGGGTTCCCCACACATTGTTGCTAGTGGGTTGGGTGTTTGCTTGCCCATCTTGGGTCTGATGTCGCTACATAGGGGTGAGGCATATGGGGTGTCTCTTGGGATGGATTTCCAGGCAGCATTTGGTTTGAAGTCTCTGAACCATGGGACAAAGTCCTTTGATAACAATTGATTTGCTCCGGATATGGGGATTGGTGGTGCGGGTTCAACTAATGGGTCGAGGCTTGAGAAGATTAACAGTTGTCTCAAGCATTGCCTGGAGAGGCCCAAACTGGTGATCCCGCCTGAAATGATTGTAAAAGATGTTGAATATTATTCGAACCACTCTTTATATTGCAAATTTTTGGGGATGAGGGTTTCACTGCAGTTCTTGGAAACTTGGGCGCAGAGGACTTGGGCGCCAAAAGGAGAAATGGAGGTTATGTTGTTGGCCAATAACTACTTTATGGTTACCTTTAATTGCATGGCTGATCGCAATAGGGTCTTCGAGGGAGGCCCTTATTTCCATAACCAAGTGGGGTTGTTTATCAAACCATGGCATGTTGGCTTTATCCCCTCAGAGGAGATGCCAAATCGTGTTCCGGTGTGGGTTCGTTTGCCTCGATTTCCAATGGAATGTTGTCGAGAGGATACTTTGCTCCTGTTGGCTTCACTGATTGGAAAACCAGTTGGGTCTTCTTTGCAAACCTTAGGTAAAAAGGTATTGACCTATGCTCGTATTTGTGTTGAAATTGATCTTAGTAAGCCTTTACCCAATGTTGTGGATATGTGTGTGGGAGCCTTTTCTTGGGTGCAACAGTTGGATTACGAAACTCTTCCTTTTTGTTGTCGTTTATGTCATGAGTACGGTCATTTGTAGCGTAGATGTCCAAGATATAAGCTGATGGAGTCTTAGGATGCACAACCTCCTTGCAACCCCCTGCGATTGATAAGGGAAAGGGCTTGGCCTCTGGTGAGGTGGTTGGTGCCGATGGTTATGTTCAGGTCAAAGCTCGTAACAGGAATTGGGGTCAAAAGAGGACCTTAAAGGAAAGGCAGGATGAGGATACTTTTAATAGGTTTGAGGTTTTGGATGATCTTAGTTAGTAGGAAGTAAACTCAGGTTTGCTAAGTATGGCTCATGTGGTTGAGGATTCGGCTCATGTGGACAAAATATCTGTTGATTCATTGACTCCACCGAGTGTCGATACCTTGCACATGGATACGGATCAACAATTGGTGGCTCCAAAGGCGTCGGTTCTTTCTCCTGCGACATCGAAAGGTGGTGGGGATTCTTCTTATCTTGGGCGGATTGTAGATTCAGAGGCGATTAAGAGCAACAAGATTTCTTCTCAGTTGGGCCTTTTGCAAAGGGACCTTAAAAAAGGTGGGACAGATAAGTTTTCCAAACTTGGTAGAAATAAGGATATGGAAAAGATCAAGTTGATAGGTGAGACCTTGGTGGATTCAGGGTTAGTAAAGACTCTAGATTCTCATTTTTTGAGCCCCTTGAAATGATAGTCTTCTCATGGAATGTAAGGGGCTTGAACAACGGCCCTAGACAAAAAGCGGTTCATGATTTGGTTAGAAATCAAGGTCTTGATATTCTTTTTTTGCAGGAGACCAAGCTATCTGTGGAAAGTATGTTTATTCTGGCTCCCAAGTTGTGGAGGAACAGGGAGTGTCAATGCATTGGAGCTCATGGGTCTTCTGGGGGTATAGCTTGTTTGTGGAACCTGCGAAAGATCTGTCCTCTTTGGTGGTTGTCTTCTAAGTCTGCTATGTCTATGATTGCTTCTAGATTTGAGACGGGGGAGAATTTACTCCTGTCTAACATCTATGCTCCTACTAATCTCCAGGGTAAGCAGTCTTTGTGGTCCTATATCTGGTTTGTTCGCAGTATGGCTCCCTTCCATCCCTAGATTATGGCTGGAGATTTTAATGCTATAGCTGAGCTTGATGAAAAGCGTGGTGGTACTGCAAGGCTAGAGCCTTCTGCGCTGCTCCTGTGTGGTAACATTGATGCTTTGAATTCAGTTGATATTAAGCTTAGTAACGACTTGTTTACATGAAACAAACTCAAGGTGGGGGATAACTGTATTGGTGAGAGATTGGATTGGTTCCTTGTTTCCTGTTATTGGATTGGTGGTATGTGGTCTTCTAGCACTAAAATTTTGGATTGGAGGGGATCTGACCACTAGCCTATCAAGTTGACTATCTATTCTAGTCGTATGCTTCATTCTCCTTCTTTTAGATTCCACCTCATGTGGTTACGAGACCAATCTTTGTATGAATATTTGGCTGACTGGTGGAGAAGGGGTAGACTTGCTTTTGGCACGACAATGTATACCTTGGCTAAATTACTTCAGTTTGTGAAGTTTCAGCTCAAGAGGTGGAATCGCCTCTACTTTGGGAATGTCTTTCATGCTAAGGTGACTGTTCAAGATGTTTTGGATGGTATCACGAGGTTGATAAGGGAGGATGGGATGACTATAGAACGGTTGCAGGAAGAGACTCAGGCTTTGAAAGCTTTGGAGGAGTGCGAGTTGCAGGAGGAAGTGTACTGGAAACAAAAGGCTCGGATAGAGTGGCTTTAGGAAGGGGATAAAAATACAACATTTTTCTTCAACTTGGTAAAAGCTAGGAGACAAGGCAACTCCATCTCAATTTTGGTGAATGATCGGGGTGAGCAACTTTCATCCTTTCCGAAAATCTCGGGTGAGGTGTGCAGTTTTTTTCCTCTCTTTTTAGGGAGGATTCGCAAGGGGGGTCTCCCGAAGAAGCCCAGGTTCTTTCTTGTATTCCCTCTGTAGTGTCTAGGGAAATGAATGAGCTTCTTTTGAGTGATATCATGCTGGTGGAACTTGAGGAGACTGTCCTCCAAATGAAGAAAGGGAAGCTCCTGGTCCCGATGGCTTCCCAGTGGAGTTTTTCCAAGAATTCTGGGATATTATCAAGTTGGATTTATTGGTTGTGGTTCAGGAATTTCAACGGAATAAGCAAATGCTTAGGGCTTTAAATTCTACCTTTCTTGCCCTCATTCCCAAATGTGATGGGGCTGATAGGTAAGTCAATTTCCTCCCATTTCTCTTTGCAATGTCATCTATAGAATCATCTCTAAGCTAATTGCCGACAGGTTAAAGAAGGGGTTGAATGAGTTGATTTATGAGGAGCAGAGTGGCTTTGTGGCGGGTAGGCAAATTCTGGATGGGATTGTTATTGCAACTGAGACCATTCACTCTATGGCCTGCTCCAAAGATAAGGTGATGTTCATTAAGTTGGATATGGCTAAGGCCTATGATAGAGTCAGGTGGTCCTTCCTTCAGAAGGTCCTCAGAGCTTTTGGTTTCTAGGAAGAATGGATCCAATGGGTTATGAGTTGTGTCACCTCTCTTTCTTTCTCTGTGCTTATTAACGGGGAACACTCTGAGCTTTTTGGTGCATCTAGGAGGCTTCGGCAAGGGGATCCCCTCTCTTCATACTTGTTTCTTCTCCTTGCTGAGGGTTTGGGCCGGTTGATTAAAAGAAATGTGGAGGGTGGTCTCATCTAGGGATGGCGGTGGGGTGGTGACTTGCCTCCACAGTCACACCTGCAGTTTATGGATGATACTGCTATGATGGGTTTGGCTACAATGAGAGAAGCTCCTAATATTCGCAGGGTGTTGGACACCTACTTAATTTCTTCGGGATAATTGATTAATGAGGACAAATCTTCCATCTTCTTTTTTAATACTCCGGGCCCCATCCAACAAAGGATTGCTCAGACTTTGAGATTTCAGATTGGGACTCTCCCTTTGACCTATCTTGGAATACCCATCTCGGATGGGAGATTGCCCAGGGGTTCTTGGCATAATATTTTGGATAAATTTCGAGTCAAAGTTAATCACTGGACTCATCGGTGGTTATCTTTTGCTAGGTGTGTTCAGTTAATCAAGTCTGTGGTGCAGGCCTTGCCCATGTACAGATGCATGATCTAGATTGCCCTAGTAAGTTTTTTTAAGGATTTTGATTCTATTGTTAGACAGTTTTTATGGGATGTTTGTCTGGGGTCCTCTAAATGGAGTCTTGTCAGATGGGAGGTTATTTGCAGCCCAAAGCAGTATGGGGGTCTTGGTTTATGGTAGTCCGCTATGACATGGATGGCTCTGGCTGTGAAGCTATATTGGTGGTGGTGCATTGAGCAGGATAAAATTTAGGCTTGGGTTCTATCTCAAAAGTATTTTTTGGGGATTCCTCATACTGATATTCCTCGATATCCCCTTGTTGGGAAGGGTTCGGTGATTTGGGGCACCCTCAAGAAGGGGGTTGCTCTTATTAAGGAGGGTTTATTTTGGATTTGTAAGCAGGGGACCGAGGTCCAATTCTAGTCTGATTCTTGGGATGGATACCCTCCTCTCATCTCTCTATATCCAAATTTATTGAATCTTTGTCAGAGATTTCTCAAGGCTGGTTGGTCATGTGTGAGTGACTTTAAATCCACCTCTCATTGCGGGCAACTAAAGGTGGCAAGATGGAAGTCTCCTGTTGTCTGGCCGATTTTTGGTTTGCAAGAAGAGTGTGTTGAGCTGCAAACTATCCTTTCCAATCGACGGTGCATTTCACTCCGAGAGGAGGATGTGCTTGATTGGTCCCCTAATCCTATCGGTGTTTATAATGTTGCCTCTGGATATAAGCTGTTATTGTCTTGCATGGTGGAGGGGGAGGAAGTTCAGTGGTGGAAGAAGGTCTGGAACAAGTTCTCTTGGCCAAAGTGTAATTGATTTATTTGGATGTTGACCTGGAATAGGTGTTTGACTTGGGACAATATTCAGAAGAGGGGTTTCCAGGGCCCTTCTGCCTGTGTTTTGTGTGGGGCTGCTGAGGAGGAGTCTTCTCACTTGTTTTTCCACTGTCCCTATGCGATCCAGATTTGGCATTTCTGGTGGGGTGTTTAGTAGAGTCAATGTGTGCATGCTTCCTCATTGATTGAATTTTGGAAGAGTGTGGGTAGGCCTCCCTCTATGGCTTCTTTTTTACAAGAAGTGTGGTATGTGGGGCCTATCTTTATGTTGTGGCAAATTTGGCTAGAATGAAATCTTTGTATTTTTCGTGGTGAGAAGAAGCTTGTGCAACAAGTCTGGCAGAGAATTTTGGGCATGATTCAGGAGACGGTGGAGGCTAAGTGTGACATGAGCTTTCCTTTAGAGAAAAAGGATACTGAGGTGGTGTAGAGATTGGGGATTCAAGGGTTGTTCGTGACTTCTGCGTGTGTCAGGAGAGGTCGGAAGATGAAGCAAAAAATTCAAAGGGTTGGCAGATGGCATCTTCCGCCTGATGGAGTCCTCAAGATTAATATTGATGGCTCTTCCAGGGGTAATCCGGGGCCTGCTAGTATTGGGGGGATTGGTAGGGATTCTTCAGGTGCGGTGATTTTCCTTTTTTTTGCCAACGAGGGGTTGAAGACTATCAACATTGTGGAAGGTTTGGAAATCCTTTGTGCCTTTGAGAGGGCTTATGCTTTGGGGTGGAGATGCCTGATATGTGAATCTGATTCTCAAATCTTGATTAATTTTCTCATTGAGCTGAAAGTGATGGGTGTTAGCTGGCATTTGGCTATGATTGTGCAACAGATTCTGCAAGTTAGTTCTTTGATGGAAATGGTGACTTTTGTTCATATTCTGCGAGAGTGGAATAGGGTTACCGATTGCTTGGCAAAATGTGCCTCTGAGCGAGATGATGGTTGGCGAGTCGACAATTGGGAGATTGTTCCTCTTGAGCTTTGCCATAACTTGGAGGGGATTCTTGCAGAGGATAAGGTTGGTTATGGAATTGGTTGACTTCGGTTGGGTTGTGTTCTCTTATTACTGCTAATTTCTGGGCCTTTGGCCCTTTGCTTTCTTTGTAATGTTCCTTTCTGATTTTCAATAAAGTTTTTACCCCTTTTTTTTTAAAATAAATAAATAAAAATTTACCATCAAATGAGTTATCTCAACAACAATAAGGGTGAGAATTGAGCATGCCAACTCAACCCCTTTTGAGCTTGAGTCAGCAGACCTCACCACCTAATTGAACAAAATTAGGAAGAATTTAATTTTACTATTAATTGAAGCCTTTGGTAAGATGTCAACATATAGAATCACATGGAAATAAAAATGAATATAGATAAATTCCTCATTAAAAGTGATTCTATGTTAGTAATTAAGTATTTTCTAAAACTACAACATAACCCTCCCTATACATATTAGTGGATGCAACCAATGTTATCAAAATTCAACATATTCCTAGAGAGGCCAATAAGTTAGTGGACCACTTATCAAATGAAGCTACTCACTCAAAAGACCAATAAGGTGGGGGCAGTCAGTTTCATTTTTTGTAATGTGGTAAGAGTCATACAGGTAACGCTATGTCAGGCTAGGGAACTCTTCTTGGAGGTTCTAAATGATTAGCCTCTTTTTTATAAGACTGTGTTGGTAGTGCTACCTGGATCATAGTTGTTTGGTGGGATTCCAAACCCAAACAATGAGGTGCAGTTGTGGAAATCTCATAGAGAGAAGCTACAAGCTACCATGATGAATTTTACGAGTGAATTTATATTAGAGTCTTGCTTAGTGTGGCTTAAGACATGTGTAGATGATATTCTCTCTATAGATAGGCTTGGGGGAAAGTATTTGCTTGATCTTGTGAAAAGTGGCAAGGAATTTGTAGAGAATGAGACATTGATCAGAGAAACATTGGACAATCTGGATGCATTTGAAGGGAGCTTGGAGTGGCTAAAAATGGTTTTTGGTTCAAATGTTGAGTTTCCATGGCAATGCATGTGTGAGATTGTTTTGAAGCACTCAAAGAGTTTGTGGGATGAACTTTTTGAAAGCCTGTTTGTTAGTAGGATGAAATGAATAATAGCTGATGGATTTGTAGATATGTGTGAGAGAGTTAAGGTTGGTAAATTCATTGAATCCATAGTTACATCTCTATCAAGTTACAAAGATGTTGAAACCCATTTGCACAAATTAACTACTAGTGAGGGCTAGCTTGTCAAGAGAGGGGACCTAAAAAGTGTCAATTTACCATAGATGAGGGGTCCAATAATATTCTGGAAGACCTCCTAAGTTTTCTTCATGCACATAAATCTCCTTCAAGGATAAATAATTTAGTACCTTATTTTCAAGAGCAATGCTTCCATTTTATCTCAACATTGATTGTTGAGATTGAAGAACATCTTGCACATCTTTTAGAAGCTCTTTATCAAGAAATGAAAAATAGGAGATGCCAGAAAAAATGAACAAGGAGACACTAGAACCGAAAATTATAGTGGAAAGGGAATTTTTCTTAGGAAGGATTTTAGTTGCTCTCAATTTTCATTCAACTTCCCTTCCACTAGTTCTTGGCTCGTCTCAACTCTGGTTTGTCGAGAATAAAGCTTCAGTTTTAGGGAAAGGATCTTTGAATTTCAAATATTCCAATACTAATTTTGATTACCTTCTTCTAGATAGTTCTAGAAGAAAAATACTAATGAGAGGGGTCGGTTTGAAGCCTGAATCACAGTATAAAAATAATAGCACCAAATTGAATAAACTGAGAAGTATGCACAATCTTTGTATCAGAGCTCATAGCATGTGGATATTGTGGATAACTGAAGAGATTTCAAGCATTGTCACGACAGATCTAAGGGAGGACGATTCTTTATACATATTCAATACTAATTTATTAATTTAAAAAGATGGTAATTCTTGAAATTTGACACCAACTCCTAGTAAACTTATCAGATCTGGTGCAAGGGCACCATAAGAGTTCAATTTCCAAGTTTTGTCAATTTTGGTTATGTAATGGGTTTTAGGTGAGTTTTAGGTGTTGTCATCTAAATAAGGTCTAATAGACCATTCTTTATGTGATTTGAGTCATTTAGATTCCATAGGGTTAATATTGCTAAATGATGTAAAAGTTGCCAAATTGTTGTAATGGCAATATTGGAAAAATGCAAAAAAATTGCAAATGGTGGAATGTCAAGAGTCAAGTAGTTAGAAAGTTGGTTTGTGTCAGTTAGTTTGATGATTTTTGATGTATAAGAGACTAATAAATCCTTGAGAGGCTAGAGGGAGTCAGAGAGACTTTGTATCTTGAAGATCAAGCAATAAAAATTCCCTATTTCATTGTATATTTTGTGTTTTTTACGGAAAATTGCTGCTCTCTTGCTCTGTATGATTCCGTACAAGCTCCTTTCACTATGAACTAAATTGGAATTGTTTGGGTAGTTATTCTACTTTATTTTGATAGTGGTTTGATAAAATCCCATTGAGTTTTGAGCAACTTACAAGCTTTTTTTTTTTACTGCGGGTCTGCAACCCTCTTAGAGGATTTGAGTTCTTTCAAAATGTAAAATTAGCCCATTCCGCCATTAGAGTAGGCTCTAGAAAGGTGGAATGGGCACAAATAAAGTAGGATTATGATGTAGGTATAGGTTTTTAATATTGGGGAAGGTGTTTGAAGGAGAAATCAATCTTGCCCTAGTGAAATTTCTATAGATTTGGCCTAAAATGCATGGCTAGAAGTGGTAGTTGGGGAAAATTGCTTAGGGTTTGGCTGGAGATGTTTGTTTTGGCATGAGTAGGTATATATTGAGGTGTTTGAAGCATTAGAAGAGTAGTTGAAGGATTGGAGAGCTGATTTACTTAAAACCCTCGTTGTTTCCATTGAGTTTTTAGTGAAATTTGATGGTTAAAGGTGGGGAATGGTAGAAAACCTTTGGGGCAGAAAAATTTGAAGGTTTATTAAGCTTCTGTAGGTCATTTGAAGAGTTTTTGATGATTTGGTAGAGGAAGGTAGAGTGTGGAAATAGGATTTACATTTTGGTAGATATGCATGGAAAATGTGGAAGCACAGGCAAGTCACGTGAACTGTTTGACATAATGCCTCAAAGATGCCATCTCATGGAATGCAATGATTGTAGGTTTTGCAAAAAAAAGTCTATTGAAAAGGCTTTTGAAACTTTCAAATGAATGCAATTTGTAGGTATAAAGCCATTTTTTTTGCTAGAGTCCTCCCTACCTGTGCCAAAATGGGAGCTTTGGGATAGGCTATGAACATGCACCAAAGCATAATGGTAGGGGAATTTTTGTTAGATGTTATAGTTGGATATACTCTAGTAGACATGTATATGCAAGATGTGGAATCGTAGACAAAAGACTTGAATTTTTTGACATAATGCCTCAAAGAGATGTCATCTCATGGAATGAAATGATTGATTGGAGAATGTGCACAAAATGGATTTTGCAAGGAACCTCTCAAAATATTTGAATTAATGAAGCACTCTAGAACACATCCTAACATTCTATTTTTAATGGAATCAGGGAGGTTATTTAAACTTTTACACCCTTCTATGTTCAAGTGCTACAACTGTGATAGGTTGCCAATGAATCAGGGAGGCTATTTAAATCTATACACCCTACCATGCTCAAGTGTTGCATCTGTGATAGGTTGCCAATGGAATCGGGGAGCTTATTTAAATGTCCACACCCTTCTATGTTCAAGTGTTGCAGCTGTGATAGGTTGCCAAACGAATCATCAATAAGGGAAGTAAGTTGAATATATATATATATATATATATTAATGGTGCTTGCAACAATTATTCATCTAAATTAATCTATTTTTGTAAGCAATATCTTCTGTATATTAAAAAATATTGAACAACAAGGCAATTGGAGCAGATCAAACTTAATTATCTGCACTCAAGGACAAAATCGGTAATTATTACAGTTACTGTTGTGAATCTAGCCATCTTATACAACTATTATGGTATGCTCTATCATGATTATCGTATGTAATGATATATTTTGTTATTGTCATAGTTTGTATTTATTTTACTCATCAAGCAGCCATGAGGAGGAATAGGGGAAATACCAATGGGTTGAGTAGGTAGTAGACTTCTTTCTAAGTACACCACTGATTCGTTTCCATAAAAACATAAAATGGAGAGTTTGTGTGGATCTTTTTTGAGCTTGGTGAGTGGAGAGTTTATATGCATGTAATATAAATCTAAACATGCGAGTCAATTTATGTACTTATTTCTAGGTACATAAAAACATAAAACATAATTTCCAACAATTATGTTAAATACACAAATATTTTGTTCATTATCTTTTGGAAGGAAAAAACCATCACCTTGAGCTAGACGCCTTTCCAACATTGATAGTTGACGAAGTATTTTTTTGTTAAGACCCTGCAAAACATTGAATACCAAATCATAAGGAAAATTATAGTAATTTCCACTCAATAGTAACCATACTATGTACCCTTCCTAGAGAAAGAAAATGTATTGAGCAACCTTCTTCAGAGCTAGACTAAAGCAATTCTTTGCTCCAGAAAAATCACCTTTCTTCCATAAACAATTACCAAAGAACAACCAGGCATCTACAAGAGAGGTGTCCAATTTAACCTGGACCACACTCAAACAAAGCACT
This sequence comes from Sequoiadendron giganteum, assembly GCA_007115665.2. Taxonomy (NCBI): domain Eukaryota; kingdom Viridiplantae; phylum Streptophyta; class Pinopsida; order Cupressales; family Cupressaceae; genus Sequoiadendron; species Sequoiadendron giganteum. The sequence goes on from CM021110.1 coordinate 174,122,475, forward strand.
AATTATTAGCAAATGCAAAGCTACCAAAAAGCCAGATGCCATACACATCATTCCCACTCTCCAAAGAGAATAGATTTTGTTTAGAGTCAGTTATGTGAACCCACAACTTTTGATAGGCGGTCTTCAACTTATTTGCAGTAATTAGGAGAAACATCTAGCACTTTTCCTCTTAGGTATTCATATACAACTCTTCTTGTAGACTGTTTTCTCTTTTTTGCATGTAACACAATATCACAACAAGGTTAGAGTTTAATGGATTAAAATGTTGTAGATTTATGTGTTGCAAGACCAAAACAAGGTTGAATTGAATAAGTGGAAAATTTTGCAATAAGAACTATATTTTATATGAATAATTGAAAGAATACAAACTGCAAGGTCTTTTTAATTCCTTTCTTTTAACATTTTTGTAGGACTTTGTTAGCATTCCAAGTTATGTTTTTCAAAACCCCAAAACATTTATAAAGAATATAATTTTAACACATCCAATTTTGGGTACAGATACCTCAACAGACAAGATTGAATGCAATCCCTACAAACATTTGACAAAATCTAGATATCCCTTGAAAAAATTAGAACCTTTAGTGTATAGACAAAAATCAAGAATCAAAAAATTTTGATTGCTGATGAGAACCGTCATTTACAAAATTCCTAAACAAACTGAGTACAAATTACAAAAAACCTTATGACCATGGATTCCTAAATATACTGGGAGTGCATTAAGTGAAAACATTATGACCCAATTCTTAGTCTTCTCAATCATACAAGTGCTTGATGTACAAAATATTCAGGAGGATTTTGGTTCCCAATCATTGTTTGGTATTAGTGGGGTACACCAAATCAAATACAATATGCACCATGGGTTTCATCATGGTCTCAAACACACATGGACCAAAGTTCCAAAGTTCCAAACATAGTTTTAAACAATCATTTTTCCATTGTACCAGAATAATCAACTGGCAGAAGGTAAGTAGTTTCTCTAATTGTATCTATCAAGCAAACTCTTCAACTGCCATAGCTCTAGAACTGCATCCAGTAGTTATATTTCAAAAAGGCTTCTAGTTCAATAGTTCCTATCAAATGCTAGATGAATCCTGGTCCAACACTAGCTCACATGAAACTAATTGGTAATGTGATCCAATGATAGCACTATTTACTGAGGAAACAAAGGAATACTATGACTTTGCCATGCAGATTGGAAGTCCAGAGAAGCCTTGTAGGGTGTATGTCTCAAATTGTTTCTCAGCCTAATATAAATATTCAACTCTAATAATGATGAATATATCAATAGTAATAACATATTAATATTTAAAATATAGTAAATTTTTGATTGGTAATTACTAATATATTAAATTTTATTGGTAAATTGTGGGTAGGGCTCACATCCATTATAAAATATAATATTGAAATACTAGAGATGTCATTATAGAGCTCTATATGCTAATAAACAACCATGACAATGTTGGCTGTAGAAAACCCAATTGTCGATACATTCGTATGATAAGCCCACCCTAGCCACAACAAAAATAAGGGAACTAGGCTATTAGGGCCCATAACCATGCAAATGAAAAAAGGAAAAAAAGGTTAATCCTATCTTGGAACTTCAATGTCATTTAGCATTGAGTTTTTTAATTTTTGGAGGAGGCTCTTTTCTTCTAAATGATTGTCCAATTTATAACATCAATGCCCCCAAGCTCCATAAAGGGCTATCCACACACCAATGAAGATTGTTGAGGTACATTTGAGCTAGAGGGAGGTTGTACTACACCTCAAGGAGAATTTAGGGAAGATTCACTATTTCCCAAATCATTTGTTGCATTTGAAGAGGTATCTTTTCAAATATTATTAGTAGTAAGAGTAGTACATCATTCAATAAAAAAAGAGCAGTACATGAATCATTTTATGGAGAAATATCATTTGACCCATTAGTCATGTTGGAAAAAGATGAAGCCTTCACCATCATCATTAGGAGAAGCTCCCTATGATGATCTTATGCCCCTACCATCAAGTAGGTGGAGTTGTAGCTATGATAGGTCGCTAATGGAATCAAGGAGGTTATTTAATCAGGGAGCTTATTCAAATGTCCACACCCTTCTACGTTCAAGTGTTGTGTTGCAGCTGTGACAGGTTGCTAATGAAATCAAGGAGGTTATTTAAACTGTGACAATATTTTATTTTTAAGTGCTACAATTGTGATAGATTGTCAGCAAAATCAAGGAGGTTATGTAAACCTTTAAAATTTCCTATTATATTCAAGTGTTGCAGCTGTGAGAGGTTGACAATGGAATTGGGGAGGTTATTTAAACTTCGGCAACTTTCTATTTTCAAGTGCTGCAGATGTGATAGGTTGCCAATGGAATCAAGAAGGTTATTTAAACCTCTACAGTCTTCTATGTTCAACTACTGCAGTTGTGACAAGTTTCCAATAGAATCAGGAGGTTATTTAAAATTTTACACATTTCTATGTTCAAGTGCTACAACTATGACATGTTGCCAATGGAATGAGGGAGATTATTTAAATCTATACACCCTACCATGTTCAAGAGCTATAGTTGTGATAGGTTTCCAATGGAATCAGGAAGGTTATTTAAACGTTCACACCCTTTTATGTTCAAGGTTGTAGTTGTCACAAGTTGCCAATGTAATCAAGGAGGTTATTTAAACCATGACAATATTTTAGTTTCAAATGTTCTAGCTACAATAGATTGTCAATAGAATCAAGGAGGTTATTTAAACCTTTGAAACTTCCTATTATGTCCAAGTGCTACATTTGTGATAGGTTGACAATGGAATCAGGGAGGTTATTTAAATCTCTACAACTTACTATTTTCAAGTACTATAGACGTGATAGGTTGCCAGTGGAATAAGGAAGGTTATTTAAACCTCTACAATCTTCTATGATCAAGTGTTGCAGTTGCGATAGGTTGCCAATAGAATCAAGGAGGTTATTTAAACTTTTATACCATTCTATGCTCGAGTGTTGCAGCTGTGACAACTTTCCAATGGAATCATGGAGCTTATTTAAACCTCCACACTCTATTATATTCAAGTGTTGCAACTATGACAGGTTGCCAATTACGACCAAAATGAAAATTATGGCCAAGATCCTAATACTGAGCACATTTAGGTTTTAATATTAGGGCATCCTTTACCTTTACTTGCAAATTTTGCCGCTTTCCCCGCCACTATTGGTTTCGGCTCCTCCAAACTCTTCGTCGTTGATTTTGACCTTTCACTTCTTCGATTTGGCGAGCTACAACTTGAAAATAAGGTTTCGACCAGGGGTTTAGAGTATGTTTATTAAAATGAAAATTTTGGGTGGTAAACTTTATGGTGCCCATTATGCAAATAAAATTTGTTATATAATATTATATTATATTATAATATAAACATTATATTATATAATATTTAATATAATATTATATAATATTTAATATAATATTATATAATATTTAATATAATATTATATAATATTTAATATAATATTATATAATATTTAATATAATATTATAATATAATATAAATATTATTGATATAATATAATATAAATATTATATTATATTATTATATAATATAAATATTATCAATATAATATAATATAATAATATTATATACATGACTTAATAGAATCTATATATATATATTCTATTAAATAGAGTACTTAATATAATATAGATGATAGATAATTCATGAATCAACTTCATCCACAAAGAAGGGAGCTGTGGGTAATAAGTAATGAAACTTTGAATTTCATTGAGAGTTTGATCCTGGCTCAGGATGAACATTGGTGGCATGCTTAACACATGCAAGCTAGACAAGAAGTGGTGTTTCCAGTGGTAAATGGGTGAGTAATGCATAAGAACCTGCCCTTGGGAGGGGAACAATCTTAGGTAGGGGTCCCATGAGGGGGGCTTAAACTCTATGGATTATGATCAAATTCGAAAGAAAAAAGAATAGAGGAGTAATAATCATTTATTTAGTTATTTTTATTTGTCTGATATTAGTCATTTAGTTTTGATTTTACCTAATGACCAAATTAGTCATTTATTTGCAATATTCTACTAGTGTTAGTCACGTGACTAAAAGTTTTAGTCATGTAGTCATTTATTTGCCAAATTCTACTAGTGGTCATGCCAACTTTTATTCTTATTCATGCTCTTTGATCAATGTTTCCTTTCTTGTAGCAAATTCTTCATCACCTTGAGTTTGCTTTACTATTAAAACCTCTAAAGTAACCTCCTTATTTGGTTCAACTATTTATCCAATTATATTAGCCTCATGCTCATTTATTTTGACCTCCTCTTGAATTACTTTGGATCCTTTATTGGTTTCTTCAACGATGTGTTGAGGTGAATTAATTCCCATTTTTAATTCTTCAATCATTTATGGGGTTTCATGCACACTTATTTTAGGTGAGGTTTTCATTGGTTCTCCTTCACCCTTCAGTTTCTCAATAAAAAATATTTTATTATATCTTTATTTTTACTCAGAGAATAATCTCTCCTATTGCTTATCTCTCCCTGAATAAATTATGTTGCATCCACCTCCCTTGAAATTATTTCAATATTGGACAAAGAGGGAGGTGCCATGAATCTAGTCTTCTTTAAAGGGGAGGAATAACCTAAAAAAATCGCTTCTCCTTTTGTACTATTTGAGGCATTATGGGTGGCACTTGAGTAATCTAAATAGTTGTTGGTTTGTACCACCTTTTTATTATGGAGGAGCAATAATATCAATCTCTCTAGGTACATGTTACACCCCGTGTGACATTACCTATTTACTATTACCTTATTTAGTAAAATTGCTTTAATATATATGAATGTGTTTTTTTTATGAATCTTGATGGAAATATGATGAATGAATGTTTAATTCAATTTAATGTTTTATAATGATTTTGTATATTAAATATATGTGATGCACATGAAGGTATTGTTATCAACTAACTATTGTTATGGTGTACTAATCTGAATGTAAGAACAGGTTCAAACCTTCGAAAGAGAGGGGAAGTATCACTCATGAGAAGAACTTGGTCTAGTAACCCTTATTTGAGATTAACTAAGGATACACACACTCACTCCTTAGTTGGTCTTAGTTGAGTCAAGTTAGTTTGGGTAAATGGTAAGTGATCTTTAGTTTTGGTTGTGAATATTTATATTGGTTTGCGATCTTGTTTTATGAATGTTTAAATTGATAAATGTGATTAAGTCTTGATGTCGAGTGGAAGTCCTTCCTTGTGTGTTTATTTTTATATCGATGAGATATATTCATAAAATGTATATATGTATATATTTACGTGTCTACGATAAACTCATGCATGTGAGCGAATACGTACATGAGTATACATAGGTAGACATATCTACGCATGCTCATGGACGGATTATCCATATGCATAAGAATATCGATTGGATGAAGGTGACATATATATTTGTATATATATGTATATATATACACTTTATGTATGTATGTTGACTGATGGAAATGAGAGTATAAAAGTTTTTATAAAGATATCAAAATAATATTATGTATATATAATATATATTAATATATGTGTAAAATAATACATATACATATATTTATATATATTTGTGTATATATATAATTGTTAGATAAATGTTAATATGTATTTATTAAATAGAAATTAATGCATTTGATAATCTTGATTAAATAAGAATATATTAATATATATGTATATATATTAAGTTGAATATATATAATATTATATATATAATATGAATGATAACTATTTGAGATATATTCAAGTGCATTACATAGTGTTGAAGTTGATAATAGTGAAGTGCTTTCAGTAAAGCCTATGCACATATAGCGTTGCCTTGTGTTAATGCATTGTATAGTGTTAAACCTGCACATGAAACAAAGTGTCGAACAAGTCAAAGGTCACACCTATTAAGAGACATGAAGTTGAAATGTTGGCAAAGAATGAACACAATTTTTAACCTTTGGAAGAAGTTTTTAATAGAGCTATTTATAAGGGTGCCAAAACAAGAAATGTGGCACCAAAACCTGTAGCTTTTGGAAGCAAAAATGAAGTTTTAAACCTGTATATGTGCATAAACTCGGTCAATGATAAGTTGGAAACAATATAGAGGGGTAGTCGACTTTCAAATCAAGTAGGAAACCCGCTTAATTTTTTTTTGTTCATTTGACTCAGTAAAAGAGTCTTGTTGTCTCTTGAAACAAGTCGACTCAACCATTTGAAAGGTGAAGACTATTATGTGTTGAAAATATGTAAGTTAGTTAGATGAGTCATTGCATGGGGATAGAAAAGGTGGCAAAAGTATTAGCTTGTTTGTAGACTTTGGTTGCTCACATTTTAGTATATATAGAGGTGCTCATTCTACCATTTGCTACACTTTTCAATCTAGTTACTCCTTTGTTATTCTGCTACATTTTCTGTGCAAAGTGAGTTGAGAGCTGGAGAGTTAGTGAGTTTTGTTATTTTGCATTAGTTTTGTTGACAAATTTGGTAAGAGGCTGTCACGACCCCTATTTTCAACAAGTAAATTATAATTCAATATTTTGATATATTTAGTATTTAATTGAGTTGAACGATTATATAGTTCATACTTGAATGCTTAATTAAATTAAATAGTAGTAAATAAAAATGCAATGAAACAAAAGGAATCTATTAGAATTTAATTATCGATTTTATTTTTGCAAATAAATGGTAATACTCTTTATCTATAATAATTATTTCATTTTCCATTAAATGATATTTCCCTCATTTATTTATTTGAAATAAATATTCAAATTGCAATTAAAGCAATATTATTTTATCATTAAGAGAGGATAAATACGTAGGATACAAATAAAAATAAATAAAATAATAATAATAATAAAATAAAACAAATCTTATTTTTATTTAGTTTTTCAAGAATCGGTTACGGGGGAATTTGGGGGGCTGCCTCTACAGTGAAGCCTCTGCAACATCATACCTTTGGACCTCTCAGGGTATTTTACTATGGGCAACCAGGATTCACAATTGCAGAGAGATGACGTTTCTCAGCTATATTATCACAAGGTGTTGAAATACCAAGGAGTTTGAAGATGTTAGTGAAGATCTGCAAAATTTGAGTTGTAATAAGAAACTCAAGCCGAAAATCTTTTCAGCTCTGTGACTCAAAATAATCCAAGTTCTTTCTCGAGAAATCCTCTCCTTTGTTTAAGTATAAATGCTTGATTTTGTATTTGCCTACAATGATTGATTCCGAATGGAAACTAGGAATATATGCTATATCCAAAATCGTTTTGATTCTAATAGTCACCATGCTTCTCATGATTGGTACACTAGCGGCCTTCATAGTTAGTTCCTCGCTGAGCATGCAATTTTGGTTATATTCACTTATTTCGTTTGGCAAGGAGATTATATATCATTATGCCTGCATTCTTATTCCATTATTGTTTTTATCCTTTGCTGAAGAATTCGTTAACCGTGTTGAGAACTTCCTCTAATCATATCACCGTTTAAACCCATGGCTTTACTATTCCCAATTATACAACTCTAATTCTGTATATTCGTTGTGGATAATCTAGACATAGATTGTATAGATAAGCTTTATAAGAATCCGATTATGGACTTTTGAATCTCAAGTTTTGTTTCGAAGTATAATGATATCTAGAAGTATGCCAAGGGACCTTCGTTTAGTGCAATCAAGTGAATTAATGGAAATGATTATGGTATTTGGCTTTACACCTGCCACTTCCTACATTTGACATTTATTTTGTATTGATTTCTTGTTGATGGTTTTGTTACTGATGGAATTCATTATTATGTAATTGCGGATTATTCTCCTTTGCGTCGTAGCCTTGGAATTGAGATCCTTTGATTTATTTTGGAAGCCTACTTGGTAGAGATTTGGTTTTTTGGACTTTATACACTAAATAATTTGATACTTCTTATGTTCGCTTTCCTCCTTGTACTTTATATCCTATGCTTTGTAATTCATGGTGCTCACTGTAAATGTGCCTTCTTTAGGTTTGATTTCCGTTTTTGAATAATGGATGTCTATTTTTCTTTAAAACAACTTAGCTTTGAGACATGCATGTGAAATATGTTTGTAAGCGTTGTTTATGCGCTAGGTTAGCAACTTTCTTTATAAGGGATATTTAATTAAATGATTATGCAAGGGAATGTGTGAATGCTTGCAAATGATTGAAACCAAATAAAGATTATATAATTCATATGTGGCTTTAATTTTCAAATAATAATATATGTATGGTAAAAGTAATGATGTAAGGTAATTGTTTCAGCATGATAAGTTATAATATATTGAGAAGATCTATATTGGATGTGTGCTTTGGAGATGGTTTAATCTTATGGTTGGTCATAAGTTTAGAATTGTCAAATATTGTATTATGACCTCCATTTAATATAAATAGCCATTAGTATACATATTGATAGTATATAAATCTTTAGATGTATGGTGTGAGCATGTAGAGTGATTTGTATATGCTAAGTCGAGGGATTAAGTTTAATAGAATGAATATGTTGAATGGGTTGGACTTGCTTAATAGATGAATAGAAGGAAAATGAATAGGTCAATATGTTGAATGTGTTGATTAAGAAGAAGTGAATGATATGTTGAATTGATTGAAATTATTGGAAATGTTGATATGTTTAGAATATTGAATATGAAGGCCATTGATAAGATGAAATGTGTAAAATTGTTATGAATATAAAAGAAGAAATTATTTTGTGGAATGTGTATCATGTTCATTTAATATATGAGATATGTTGGAAATAGAAAGTAAGTTGAATAGGCTTAGCATGTTGAATACGATAGTTCTATGAATTTTATATATTAAAACATTATATAGTGTAACCTTCTATAAGATTTTCTTTTATGAGCGAAATATTCTTACCGCCAATGTGTATCAAGATTGTATTTGAGCTAACTTTTGTGATGAATATTTCATGACTCAAGAATCATTTTAGTCAAGGTCTATCACGATCAAACAAGTGCTTAATGCTAGAAGATTCGGTGAGTTGTAACACCATAAGGTGATGATTCTTCATACATGTATCTTATTTCTTTTTATTTCAAGGTTTGATTACCAAAAATAGGGTTTGACTAAGGCAAGCCCCTATTCACTAACATTTTATTGCAGGTCTAGGTTGTTGACACATAGATGAACAAGCGTTTCTTGTGTTTGCATAATTAGGTTGGTCAAATATGATGCACATGTAAGTTATTTACTTTGAGTAAAGATGAATCTTATTTATACTGACAAATCATTTATCTTATTTGATATACCTTGATTCATTGATGAGCAAGTGATTCCATTTTTATAAGAAATGTAATTACTCCTCTTAATTCTCACCATTATACCATTATTTGGTTCTATTAAATTATTTTGGGAAATAAGGATTATATTTGGTAAGTGAGAGTTTTCCATACCCTTACAGAGCCTAGAAGTGGGAATTGGGTTGTTCTTAGAGGAACTTGTGAGCGAGCTTGAGCAATTAAGCTAGGAGGGAAGAATTATCAACTGGAGATTTTAAACATGCATGTTGATTTCTACTCCTTTGTTATTATGTTGGAAAAATTGTTTATTCATGTTTGCCATGTTTGGAAAAGAATGTCTTATATGTGTGTTATGATGCTTGGATGTTATTGCATGTTTCTTGATTATTTCTTATATTTGTGAAACCTTTCTATTTGGTTTATACTTATATAGATATATATACTATATTGGATTTAATACAAATTTATTTTGTTTGTACTATACATAGAATGTCAGTACTATACATAGTATGTCAATACTCTAGGTGCATAGCATAAGACAAAGTTATTTTGAGATACTTAGTAGCAATGCCATTTAAATATGATTTAATGGGAAAGTTATTCTTGGGGTTAGGATAATCCACGGGAAAGGGGATAACCTATGTATAAAATTCTAATGAAAAAAAACAAATTGAGCTATAAAGGTGGTGAAATAGATGAATCTCACTTGAAGTACTGGGTGATAATCTTTGGCCAAATTAGTGTAAGTAGCCACTATTTAGACTGTCAATTCACTATGATCCGATTTACATACTAGGTTGGGTATATCATACATGTATTTGTAGCCACATTATAGTAGCTCTAAATATGTAGGACACATCACCATGCTCAAAAAAGGCTAAGGAATGATGAGGTTACCAACCCAATCTCTTCGTCGAAGGGAGGTCCATCTCACCAAGTTTGGTAGATGTGTGACAAACTACAGTAAGTCCATGGTTGACAGAAAAGCACTTGAGTGATGCTTCTCCTCGTGTAGTTGGCGACCAAGATTTGGAGAAGGAAATTCTAGACCATTTGTATTTCTAGTTCATGTAAGATTGTTGAAGCTATGTATGTAATCATGTATCCATCTATATGGAAAATATAAATGTAAAATATTATCTTGAATATATGTAAAGTGAAATCATTACTTGTATTGATGAAATGATTCTTTGATTATGCAATGGAAAAGTTTGTGAGAATTTCAGGAATATTGGTCGAGTTACAAATTACACAATTACAAAAATTGAGATGAAAGATAAATTGTAAATAATTACATTCTTAATAATAGCTTAGGAATGAGTAAAATATATGAATCAAGAGATGAGCCATCTATAATAGCAATTTCCAACTATAAAATAGGCATTAAATTCCATGCAAGATTGCACAACTGAGCAATCATTATCCCAACAATTTAACAACTAGCAAACTTATTTAGAGGAATATTCTAGGCAAAATATTATACACTAACATCCCCCCTTAAGTGTAGCTAGGTGAATAGAGAGATATGCAAATAATGTAAGAATGGATGCATGAAAACATGAATGGGTTCCAACTTCAAGGCCATGTTAGGTACCCATGTACACATGAAATCCAAAATAAATCTCATAAATAGGAAAAACAAAGAAAACCCAATGGGACAAAACTCCTCCCCATGGAAACAAGTAATAAAATAATATGGAACCTATGTGTATCTCGATGTTGATGCCAAATTGTGACTAAAAATAATCCATAGGAGCAAGTACCATGAATATTTTGGAACATTAGCCATAATGAATGGCCCTCAAACTGAGATACGATCCAATGAGAATATGATACGATTCAGGATCATTAATGATAGGCTCTCAATATGATATGTGAATTGATGTGAACCAAAATGTGTCAAGTTATGAGCAAGATGTGGCCAAGAGAAACTAAGAATCTAGATACAACCCATGTGAGTTGTCATAAAAAATTAATATGGGATTAAAGTATATGCCATGTGACTACACTCTAATCCAATTATTATGCATGCATCTCCCCTGATGGAAATTTATTGAAGTTCATTTATTACAATACCCTAAGATTGTAAAATAAGAGCATGCAACACATGCAAAAAACAAAGAGAAAATGGAACATAATGCATGCAAAAAGGAAATATTGCTTGCATGGATGAATGTTCACATCTGCCTCCATGCAAAAATAATGACTAGCATTATAAAATGAATTTGCACTGAAACTCACCTCAACTCTAATACCATGTGAGAATTTTAGGAATATTGGTCGAGTTTTAGATTGCACAATTACAAAAATTGAGATGAAAGATAAATTGTAAATAACTGCATTCTTAATAATAGCTTAGGAATGAGTACAATATATAAAGTAGGAGATGAGCCATCTAGAATAGAAACTACCAACTAGAAAATAGGCATGTAGCTCCATGCAAGATTACACAACTAAGAAATCATTATCCTAACAATTTAGCAACTAGCAAACTTATCTAGAGGAATATTCTAGGAAAAATATTCTACACTAACAAAGTTTGGAAAGGTTATGTTTCAAATGGTGTATTTATTATTGAGTAGAAAAGAATTTTTTTATTGCTCATAATGTTAGATGCATAAACTATTCACTTGTGGGTAAAACAAAGTAAAATTATTGGGTAGAATAATGGGCATGTTACACATGGTATGATAGCTACCAGGTTCAGCTTTGGAACCTATGTTCTTGCTATGTTTCCAATCCAAAATTATATGAGTCTAATTTTTGGAAATTCTTGTGTCAGGATGGTGCGTCTCAAGATGACTACAAGAAAGTAATAAAAAAATGAGCGCTACCTATGGGCCAAGAAGGAAAGAGAATCCCATGTTCAAACCATTGAGGGAACCAATTATGAAAATACCATTTGGTTGAGCGATACTGAGACTTTCATCCATGCCCTTTCACAAATCAGTCAAGAGAGGAGAAGGATGTCAGAAGCTATCAACTTCGTACCTCCTATCTCCTTGGCCAAGTCAAAATATTTACCACTTTCCAAAGATATTCCCTTAGAATGATGTGTTAGTCCAATCATGATATTTAGGGATCCTCATGTTCTTCCTGTTACCTATTTTTCACTACCAACTCAAACAGGTAGAGCTGAATTGTAAATTCAAGCCAAGGTACACAAGTTGCTTAAAATATTTGCTAAAGTACTCATATCGTGCATTGATTTATTACAGTGTAAATTTTAGTAATTTTATGCAAAAAAACATTTCAAAAATGATATCATAAGTTTGCATAATTTTTGTTGTTTTATTCATAATGTATGAACCAAAATCCCACACAAGCCGTGGGAGTAACTCATTTTGATTCTTATAATCAAATAAGAGGTGCAAAAATAGATTGTATGATATACAATTGTTGACAAAATAAACATAGAAGGGGATGGAACCCGTGATTCTTGATGTCTTATATTGGTGTTGTTGAAACTTTCCAAGTTCCTCGACTTCGCTCTCTTTGAGTTGTCCTGCGGGATGAGCATAAATGATGTTAGAGATTAAATCTATGCAATGATGAATCAAAATCAGTCTTATGCTTACATTTCCAGTAGGAATATAATTTACATCTATTCAGGAATCCATAAGATGATTACACAAATTCAAAGCAGCATAAGGAAAAGAGAAGGCTTTCAACTTCTTTTATTTTGCTAACATGTTTGTTCACTGTGTAGGAGCAGGTTCATTATGTTCATGATCATTTTATCAGATATGTGGAGTAAAATAGGCTCCCACAAGGGGTGAGCCCGACATATCAAATAGGACACTCTCAAGTTACACACGAGAGTCATTTACATGGATAACAGTCATTTAAAGAGCTGCTGAAATAAAGAAATAGTCAAATAAGCAGCATTATTTCAAGGAGATTTAGGAAAAATAGTTTGAGCATACAACATAACTTTTCCCTTCATGTCAAGAAGGGATCAAACAGTGTGAGAATTCATAGATTTCATTGATATTTTGTTTCAGCTCTACTTTGCATTTTCAATATACATCTAAATGAAGTATAGAGCCTCTTTAAATTGAAGAGAAACAAAAGTATTTGTGCATTGAAATGTTTTCATAATTTCAAAAGCATATAACAGTCTACAGGAGGAGCAATGATGCATGATAGGTACAGTTTATCATCGGTTGTAATATCCAAGAATCATACAATGATGAAGTAACAACCATGGCTAATAGTGATTATCAATATCAAAGTTGCTTTCATTTTTCATCTTAAGCTGAAAGTAAACTTAACACATAAAGAAGGGTTGTCATAAATGCTTGAACAGAATCTTCATGACATATAGGAAATGAAGCTTGATGATTACCATAACATTATGGAATCCAGTGAGATACACACAGTGAACAATGTAAACAAAAAAGAGCATTATTGTGGAATTTATAGCAGGGTTTGAATACATTATTATGAGCTCAAGGTAGCTATAGGATAACAAGCATCAAGATGGTGACACCACTTGAGAAAATCAGAGGTAGTTTGTGTTTCATGATAGTCCACAAATAATAATGATACTTTTATATACCTGCATGAAGAAGTGATAATCACAAGGATCCATGACTGTCAAATATGGAAGGAAGTTAAGGAAAAACATAAATTCCAAGACAGATTTCAGAAAAAATGTTTTATGCTTTCATTATAACTTCATCAATACAATAGACAAAAATATTATTTATAGCAGGAGCCTAATGCACTTTGGTTTCAGTAAATTTCAGTGATGCCAGTCATCCTCTTTGTCGAATATGACAGTCAAGTTTCTATAGTGTCTATTAAAGGTGCATAATCAATGGAGAAGTTGGTGAGTTGATATAGTCCCAATGACTATCATGCACAATGCAGGTCTATAGTCCATAGAGATGAAAGCAATCATAGCCATGCTTTGCGTAAAGACAATATTCTTGAAGGAAACTACAAATGCTCAAAGTGGACATGCAGGCCGCGCTTGAAGAAGGTTATTTTTTTTCAACAATATAGAAACCCTGGTGGTACTCATGGTGGTGCTCAGGAAAATCAGCATACCCAGATGGATGAAAATGTAGCCACGACTTATTTAAGTGTGGGATCATTGAAATAAAATGAATAATTTTTTGTTTGTTGATGCTATACAGAAAATGGGTATTTAAACCAATAGTGGCTAGAAAAAAATACAAAAGAAACTATTTCTCACAGAGAAGATTAGGCGAATATACATCAATGCTGGCTACAATCTACAAAAAAAAGCACCAACGGTAAAGAAGCAAGCTTATTTTGCCAGTATACAGCCATAAAATAACCAACATATATAAAAGCAGTGAAGAAGCCATGGCAACACCTAGCTTTTGCTCTTCTGATAGTGGGTGTAATATTTTCAAAAGGCAAATATAAGAGAGGAGATTCATATATTTCTAGAGAAAGGTAGATTTTTTTGCCTAGTTTCCATTATTATTTACTGAGGGCCAAGCTCGAATTGAGCATATATGATAAAATTTGAGAATCCAGAATAATAGAAATGGAAATAAAGTTGCAACAAAGCATATTCATACAAAATCAACCTTTAATGGCGGTCCATATACATAGCAAATGAAAAACACAGAAATTCCCTTCAGAAAATCATGGAGACCGCACCATGGGTACCTAAAAATCTTTGCATACAGAAGATAAAGGAACTCAAGGAACTCACCGTGCCACGCCTGTTGAAAAGTATGGAAGCTGCAGCCAAATTTCTTCACAAGAGCTTGTAAACTCAAAATTTGAACCCTCTCATGGTGGCCAGTGAGTGGAAAGAGCACATAAATAACAAATCAAGGTTACCACGAGTAGCAGAGGCCAGATTTGGTAGAGAATATGAGAGAAGATGGTTTGAATGGAGGTCACACAGCTCCAAAGCCTCAACATGGCGGCGCAACAAGGAGCAAGTATTTTGCAAGAACGAAATGATGATTATGATTTTAGGGTTAGACCATCTTTTGTCTACCCTAATTTGACATAGGGTGATTTGCCTTATTTTGTGAGTTGTCATTTTACTTCTTTTGCCTCTGTGGTCCACGACCTATAAGGTCAAAAAAAAAAACCTAATGATGTGGTTGACAGTAGTCAAATATGGATAATGATAAAATGGCCGATCAATGTATTAGGGACCAATATATGCTAAGAATAGTGACAAATTTTAGAATATGCATAGGCTCATGTTTATAAATTATAAATTCCATTTTTTAGATATACATTAAAATATTTATGCCTTGCATTACTTTTTGTAAAGTTGATAAATTAAATGATAAAATATAAATCATTCAATTTATTTAACTATCTCAAATGCAAGCATAGAATATTGGGAAAAGTGGAGTTTCATTTTTGCATGGGCGGATTGATACAAACGAGGCAATTTTTTGCATGATTAGGCCCACCTTTTCAGGGATTTGCAGTTCAATTGGAGTGTTGCATGTTTCAATTAACAGTTGACAGTGAGTTCGAACCTGAGTGCTCTCATTTTCGCATGGATTTGACTCATTTTTTGGGGATTTTGCTTTTGCTCAGAATTTTCCTTGGAGCTATCACCCTCTCTTGGAGTTTGAATTTTAGTTCTTTTTCCATGCCTTTTTGAAAGGCTTTTTGTATATATTTAAAAAACTTAACTATTTTTTCCTTAGTTCTTATTTTTCTCCTTTGCACTCTGCAAAGTGAATGATTTATAATGCAACATTTATTTTCAAATTAATATAGTAGTAGGTGTTGGTGTTTACAACCCACATAGATATTGTAGATCTCTAAGAGGTAGCCAACACCTATCAAGGATAACTACAACCACTAGTGGCCAACTAATGAGAGTCAGTTGAGGACTAAACTCTCCTACACTTTTGGCTTTGTAGGACCAAGGTGGGTAAACCTAAACGTGTTCATAAGAATGCCTCATGACTGGTAAGAACACTTCCTACATACAGATCACAATTCCTACACACTCAGAGGGATAGTCATCATTTCATGGTATTGGCAGACCATAGAATGATTACCAGTGCCAAAGAGTAATGTAATTGACCCACTTACTACAAGGAAATACCTCCCGAAGGAGGACAAGGTTTTAACAAGTGTTTATGTTCAATATTTGGATTAGCATGCTTAGAGATTATAGTCTTAAACCAAAAAAAAAGGCTACAAACATTGTTCAATGTCTCATCCATTGGGAAACAGAGTCATACAGAATAAAATCCTGATACTATGAACTTATCTTCATATAGCATTACTATCATGAGATATTTCAGTACAATAAAACAATACTTCTTCAAGAATCCTGAGCATATACAACCATGAACATGTAATTGACTCTTCAAGCATTTGATTAACTCCTTAAGTTAAAGCAAGAAAAAATAACTACACTTTCAATTAGTTATTGAAACTGAAAGGAGGAACCCTTGATAACTCCATTCATAATCCATGGCACACACACAGGAGAGTAAACCATCTTAATTTTATAGATTTCTTTCGATATTAGTAATTTAAAAAAGCATATCATACTAACTATATACTAATCCCCACTCGGGATGATTTTCTAAACAAAATATTCATAACACTTCAACCGTAAGACTGATTGTACAAACTTCAAAGCTTTAGACCCAAAACTCCTCACTTCACAATGAGCCAGGAGAGCAACAAGCATTAGGCTACATTGTCGATACAAAATTGAATTTCAACTCAAAGTGAAATTCAAATTTACATTCCTTATCATATTATGACATCGTGCATAATCGAAGGAATAAAAAATGGTTACAATAACAAGTTGGAGAGCAAAATTTTGTGCAAAGCATGCGCACATCTACGTCCGCATCCACATGATGAAGCAACAGGAGAAAACACGTCCAACGAACCCACCATCAATAACCATTAAGAAAACACACGACCCCGGGACAGGCGACCGCTTCGAGTCCGTGCCTATGACAGCGACAGAACCACCTCTCCTTGACCTGCTTTGCCAACACAACCCCTATCAACCGGAGCTGGTGCCAATGTAGTTATTGATTCAACTGTCATGGCCTCCTCACTTAATCCAATGAGTTCAGTTAAGTGGCCAAGTAACACCTATAGTCTGAGTCAGTATCAGATTCATCTGAATCCGAAATGATCACTGAGGGTGAATAGTGCACTGGCTTCTTTTCAATATTTCTTGTGGTACCCTCAGGCAATATGGGTGTAACAGGCTCCATCATGACTGGTAACCCTTGGGATCCCAGCCTCACACTCCTGCGCTTAATTGATTTATCCATAAAAGAAACAGAGCTCTGCAAAACACAGGAGAAGAAACCTTCCTGTACACAGATACAAGAGGATGCAATGCTAATTGCATACAACTCATTCAACATTTATAGAATAGCCCAGCACGCAGGGTACGATTACTTGAAGGCAATTCAAGCATTCGAACAATTAGTGACCAAGATAACCATGAATACTCCCAATAGAATGGCACTATTCGCACATCGAAGGAAATCAGGTGGAGATCCTCTAGAGAAGGAAAACCCGTGCCACTAATGACACGAGCAACGACCAAGCAATACATGCCACGCAAACAACTCACACACCCCTTTCTTTAAATTGAACCACCGATTCAGACCACATTGTGACAAAATAGAGGGTGGAGATCATGGATGTTGGCAATCCACCTCGACGCCCTCAGAAAACATACCCAATCAAAACCCTCAAATATAGTAGATCTGAACCACACAATGGGACCCACATAGTCCCATTTGCAGGAAAAGAGAAGCCACGTGCTAGGCCCTCGCAGACCTCACAATACCCTCTCGGATATTTACTCCGCTCATGCGAGGTGTGTGAGAAACCATAATTAACCCTGTTATTAATGGCCATCACCAGTGAAAAGACGACCCCACGTCATATCCAACACCTCGGGAAGAAAACCCACTCATCCGTTCACGCCAGATGGAGACATCTCGCGAGCCTCGCACCACTTTAGTGACGCCAGCAGGGAAACCCGCGAGGTCAAAGAGAAGCGGCCAAGATCCACTCCTGTGATCGAATGGTTCATCAAACTTCAGATAGAACATTGAAGTGGGGCCCGCATTGAAATTTTTGGCAATGTAGAACATAAGCCATCATGCCAAAAGACTGGCGAATCAGGTGAAACGAGGCTAGTAAAGCATGACCCAAGAGGGATAAAACCTCACTTAAGTGACCGATTATCCCCGACAACAAGTCACCGTTGAAACATAACAAGAGGGTTTTAGAAGGTCGATAATCAAATTTACCATGAGTAAATTTGGAATCTTAAAAACCCAGCTCAATTCTCTTAGAAAATTGAAGTCCCATCAGTGGCTCTGACTGGGAATGTATGCCCCCTGTGGGCATAGCAAGAATCCAGAATCTCTAGTTTCACAGACTAGATTACCGAATTGCACAAGCCTTTCAACATATATATTGCCTTGTTTTGTCAACTAGACCTGTGTATACAAACATGGTAGCCCCAGGCTACTAAACAAGAGAAATCAAGGCTTACCTCTATCAAAAACAAAACTTTATGTTTCATGACAGAAAAAGAACTTGCAACATTCACCATTTGATGTTTTGAAGTGCATGGGATAACCAACCTTTGCGATTTCTATTGAGACTATCCCCACTCGGCCCCTGTATTGATTTAATCAATACTCTGCCCCACCAATTTAAGAGCAATATATGACCATGATAATATTTCACCTTATCCTTCTCCTGGTCATATTTTATAGGGTGCTGGCTCATCTATTCCAGGAAATGAAAACTCTCATAACTTACTTGGTTTGCAACATCATCCATTCTGTTATCCTCGGTTTGCATATTGAACTGATAGTTGTCATATAGAACAGTATGCAAAGTACCCTTATTTCCATTAGCTATCCAAGATGATACATAGCTCGAGGAAATTTTCTCCTGGCACATCTTTTCTTGTACCTCTTCATTCATCTCAATATAAAAACCCTCAGAGACAGGTTTAAAAACATCAACTTTACTTTGATCAGAAAAGATAGAGCAATACATACTGGTTTTATTGTACTCATCACTATCTATTGAATATGTTGATCTATAAGTGAATAATTCTGCAAAATCTAAAAACCCCTTACTGACTACATCAATGCTAGAGGGCAGTAGCACCTCCATCTCCACTTTACATAGATAGTTAGGGAAAACCATAGGGCCAATGTATTCACCACAATACTGGCCGCCTCTGATTATGTTCTTCTGATCACAGGTATCAATATCCTTAGATTGTTAAACATTTATATAACTCCCTTGTTCCAATGCTAATATATTTGAGGTACACTCCAGATATACACCATCTGACAAATTTTTCTTCACTTGGGAACAAACATGGGGCTCTTCATCCCCACATAACTCTGGTAAAAATAATATTTTTTCTGCATTCTCAACACTGCAATTATTACCCCTAAAATCATAATCATTAGCTTGCAACAAAATCTCAGTAATATTAGAATCATAATTAGGATCAGGAAACACAATAGGTGTCTCATACAATCCTACATCATCTTGCCTCTCAATTTTTTCATTACTTATGCAAACATCTTGTAATGAATGAGCACCACCTTTATTTTGTGTAGATGCATTCCTGACCGACTCTTCAATCTCTATCCATTAAATCACCTAAGCAAAATTAGCAAGTTTCAATTCCTCTGGTAAGGAACTCAGTCCAGATTCATATAGTTCACAAAACAAATCAATGCATTGATAATCATTAGGTCTTTGCTCTATGGGAATTTGTATTAAGATTTCCAAAAATCTCCAAAAAAACTCATATGATGATTCCTTCTCTTGCCTTCTCATATCATATAGTTCTGATACACAAAAAACCTGATCATCTTCACTCAATTCAAACTAGGTTTCAAATTGGATCTCATTATCATCAAATTGCATTTATGGACTTATAACACTTCTAGCAAGAATTTTATCATCAATTCTTTGAATAACTGGCTCAGATATTATATTAGCATTGGTTAGGCACGGGTAATCAATACCTGCAGTCGGATACCTCTTCATCATTGAATATTTCATATTATTTTCAATTTCCATAGCTAGCTGGTATGCTTGAGGCAGAGTAGTAGGCTCTTTATCCCTTGATAAAAAACTCATCCTCTTGTTGAAAGCACCTAGATACACAATCAAGCTTTCAGCCTCATTTGGTCTTATTTCTTTAGGGATCTCCCTTAATGTTCTTGAAAACCTAAGATTAAAATGTTAGACTAACTCCTCCTCTTATATGTGAATTCCCATAAATCCTTTTCTCAATGTGTTGGGATTGACTTTTTCACCGAATTGTTCCATAAAAGCAATCACCAACTGATTCCATGAGTTAACATAAAAGGCAGGTAGATAAGAAAACCAATCCCTAGCATCACCTTTTAAGGATTGCACAAATAATTTCATGACAACATCCTCATGATCAATTTCATAATCACCCATTACATCGACAAAATGTTGTAAAGGTTTTGAAGCCGATTCTGCAACTTGCCCTGTGTATTGAGGTAAATACTTCCTAATTTTCCTAGGAATTGAATTAGGGTAATTACTAATAGCACCAAACATAAAATCCATATACCTTTGAGTTAAAAAACTCCCAAAAGGGATTAATACAACGTGTTCTTCCCGCATATTTATGTTTGACCTTACACATGACAGACTATTCAATAGCATATACTTATCAGGCACATCACTTGTCAGCTCAACCAGGAGTTTGTTAATGACTGACAAAAGTATTCCTTACTTTCCAAGATTTTATGCAATACAAATGTGTTTCATAAATCCTTTTACATATTGTATTACTAGAATTATGGTAAAACAAATCTTTGTTCCCTTGTATATGCTTAACATATAAATTTGGAACCATTTTTATCTTTAATCAAAACACCCATTATCATTAAAAGTAGTGAACTGTTTTAATTTTGGTGAAATACCTGGTAGTTGTTTGCAACATGTATCAACCTATTTTCCAGACTATAAATAGCACAAATTTGGAACTATTCCTTCATTTATTCACTGGTTCTTCAATCAGAGTTGTCACCTCCTTTCAAAGGACAATATTTCAAAGAACTTTGAGAGCCTGTTTTCTAGGTTCTGTCAAATTATGGGTTTCATTACCCATTACAGAGTCGCACCATACCACCAGTAATATCTCTCACAGTCATAACCCATTACCACTGAAGTTTATCACTTATATTTACTTTGGAAACAAGTTCTGGATAAGCACCTCATATCCCTATGGTTCCTTTGTTTTCTTTCTCCCTCTTTTTGAATTTCTCAGAAGTTCTCCCCAAATAAAACCATCCTTTAATGAATAACTCTAGAACTCTTGAATCTGTTGCTTACAGGACACCGTAGACCACAAAATTATCAGGATTATATTGAACTACCTCCTTTCGCTTAGTTTGAAAACATTCACTATGTAGATTTAGAACAACATATCATTTAATACAACTCTATATCAGCACCATCTGCAACCAAAACTTCTGAGTTCATCCCCAATGGAGTCGCCATTCTATTGGTGTTTACAATCCACATAGATATTGTAGATCTCTAAGAGGTAGCCAACCCCTATCAAGGATAACTACAACCACTAGTGGCCAACTAATGAGAGTTAGTTGAGGACTGAACTCTCCTACACTTTTGGCTCTGTAGGACCAAGGTGTGTAAACCTAAATGTGTTCATAAGAATGCCTCATGATTAGTAAGAACACTTCCTACATACATATCACAATTCCTACACACTCAGAGGGATAGTCATCATTTCATGGTATTGGCAGACCAGAGAATGATTACCAGTGCCAAAGAGCAACAAAATTGACCCACTTACTACAAGGAAAAACCCCTAAAGGAGGACAAGGTTTTAACAAGTGTTTATATTCAGTATTTTGATTACCATGATTAGAGCTTATAGTCTTAAACCAAAAAAAAAGGCTACAAACATTGTTCAATGCCTCATCCATTGGGCAATGGAGTCATACAGAATAAAAGCCTGATACTATGAACTTATCTTCATATAGCATTACTATCATGAGATATTTTAGTACACTAAAACAATACTTCTTCAAGAATCCTGAGCATATACAACCATGAACATGTAATTGACTCTTCAAGCATTTGATTAAATCCTTAGGTTAAAGCAAGAAAAACTAACTACACTTTCAATTAATTGTTGAAATTAAAAGGAGGAACCCTTGATAACTCCATTCATAATCCATGGCACACACACAAGAGAGTAAACCATCTTAATTTTATAGATTTCTTTCGATATTAGTAATTTAAAAAATCATATCATACTAACTGTATACTAATCCCCACCTGGGATGATTTCCTAAACAAAATATTCATAACACTTCAATCGTAAGACTGACTATACAAACTCCAAAGCTTCGGACCCAAAACTCCTCACTTCACAATGAGCCATGAAATCTCCTTTATATACCAGGAGAGCAACAAGCATTAGGCTACATTGTCGATACAAAATTGAATTTCAACTCAAAGTGAAATTCAAATTTACATTCCTTATAATTATATGACATCGTGCATGATTGAAGGAATAAAAAATGGTTACAGTAACAAGTCAGAGAGAAAAATTTCATGCAAAGCACGCGCACATCTACGTCCACATCCACATGTGACAGCGACGGAACCACCTCTCCCTGACCAGCTTTGCTAGCACAACCCCTATCAACCGGAGCCGGTGCCAATGCAGTTATTGATTCAACCACCATGGCCTCCTCATTTACTCCAATGAGTTCAGTTAGAGTGGCCAAGTAACACATGTAGTCTGAGTCGGTATCAAATTCATCTGAATCTGAAATGATCACCGGGGATGAACAATGCACTAGCTTCTTTTCAATATTTTTGGTACCCTCAGGTGATATGGGTGTAACAGGCTCCATCATGACTGGTA